>JAFEMH010000119.1:0-600000 GCA_022495995.1 Adenophora triphylla var. japonica
GAAAATGCCGGTCGAAAGTGGTTTTTTTTTTTTTTTGCGTGCTTGCATGTTTTTTATTTATAGGGCTTGTATAATTTTGTGATTCATTGATCGTCACGTATGATGATTGTTGTAAAAGATTCATGTTTATGCATAGGGTTACTCATGTTTAAAGAGAGTTCCATTTTCTCTTATCTTATGTTTGGCCACTCCTTTTTACACTTGTTTTTGGTGAAATCATGACAAAAAGTATTTTTATATCGATAGGTCTTCATAGGGTTTTTCGATTCCTTGAGCATGTATCCACACCTTATCCTACAGTTTTAGCTATTAATTGTTGGATGTTTGTATGTGTATTTCTGTGCCTCAAAACTCAAAAGTGTTCCACTTAAAGTTTCTCTTGGGCAGTTACATGAGTGAAAACAAACACCTATTAGTTTTGTTCTGTAATTGAAAGACTAATGTTATTGGGTTTTCAAAACAGATTGTTGCACATTTTGGTGAGGCCTTTTCTTGAAGAAGTGTTTAAATTTGACTTGATCAGATATGAAGGCGAGGAGGATGGAGCCACTGAAGTTGTTGGGCGGCAGTAAGCAAATGGGACTACTTCGCCAGAAAAAGTAGGTGAAAAACCTGAGTGAGAAAAAGGGATGAGGAAAAAAAAAAAAGAAGGGATGGGATTGAAGGGATGGACGTAGATAGTAAAGGATAAGGGGTAAAGGTTGAGACTCAGAAAAATGGATGTAGATAAGGGGGATGTGAAAGTTAGCTACAGCAAGAAAAACAAGAAAGAAGTGAATGATAGCAAGATGGAACTTAAAGAAAAGGATGTAACTGAAAGCGATGAAATGGAAGTTCAAAGTGGCGCAAAAAGAAGAGGATAAGAATGTAAAGGAAGATGAGAAGATTGGCTGATTTGAAATCGAAGGGACACGCCAGAAGATGCTGAACCAGAGAAAGAATCGAAGAAACGTTCTAGAAAAGAAGAGTGCTGGGGAAAAAGACACTGTCTCAGAAGAAGCTAAGTGAAGACAAGAAAGTGAAAGAAAAAAGGTGGAGCCGAAACTCCAGTGGCTTCTGTACTTGACCGCCCAGTACGTGAGCGGAAATCTGTAGAAAGGCTGGTTGCAAAGTTATAGACATAGACACTTCTAAGGATATCCATATTGAAAAGGTTTCTTTTTACCTTTCATTTTACTTCTGTTGTACCACCCTCTTGAATGAACTGAATTAACGTTTTTGGTTGAACTTGGAAATGCAGGGTCATGGGACCGCACTAAAAGATATTCCTAATGGTACATGTCACATCTTTTTCCTATTTTATCTTTTATTGCTACTGATCCTTTTCAAATTTGCATTTTTTGAAAGACGTTTTCATTTGGCATGCATTTTCTTGTATATGGGTTACCATTTTTATAATATCTGCTTACGTGCTTCTTCTTTCATTCAGTTACTATTCCTATATTACATGCATCAATTTGGTACAATGAAGCAATAATCTTTTAAATAGGCTGAAAATATTCAAGTGTTAGCTTGTTTGGAAAGTTATAAGCTACACTGGATCATTCAATATTGGATTCGACATTTACTTTGCAAATTATAGATTGACCATGATCTTATTACCGCCTATACTGGTAACATTCATGCTGGTCTTAATTAGTTTTTTAGTCCTGATTGCTGACTAAATCATTATAAGATTTAGGTAAGTTTGTGAGGTTTCTCTTGCTCACAGTTTTCAGATATGCTGTTTATTAACCCAAGTACTGTATCGTTGCTGTCTGAAAAGTCATGACTTATGATCGTTAATGCTCGGATTTATTACGTGAAAGGGGGAACATGAGAAAAACTTCTCCCACCTTTCTTCCTTCTTATCCATTTGTCCAACCAAAAACAAGGAAGCTTTCCTGGCTAAGATATTTCTGCTCGTAGTTTGTTTGCTGATGCCGTTTTTGATGGATTAGTTGAAATGTACTTATGATAGAGTAACATCTATATGCATGTTACATTGACTCTCCTACCTTAAAGGCAGACCTTATGTCTGCCCAGATCACTGAAAAATCCCCTCCTTTCTTGTTTTGCACATCCTACCCTCTTGCTACTCCAAGTTAAACATGCTTATAACCTTGCTCTAACCTTGCTTCCCCTCTTTGTAGAACCAACAATGCATTTATCGAACCTTAGTCTCTCTCTCTCTCTCTCTCTCTCTCTCTCTCTCTCCCTCCATCTGTCCAACATTAATCTTTCTGCCACTATGTTTCTTACAGAAATTTTTTGTAGTGCGCTTTGATGAAGTTTCTTTCCTTGAATATCGCCTCCACCCCTCCCCATTAATATACCTCTTCCATGATTTTTTTTTAATTAATTATAAGCTATTGGAGTTTACTGTATTGAAAAGTTAATGGCAGTGCTGTTATGGCTTGTATTATGTAGGGATGTTAACACACCTGTCCACATGAATGTGTAAAGACTTTGTATTTTGTTTTTTGCTTTTGTACACGTAGTAGTTACGGAGTGCTTTTCCGAGTTGCTGTTTATAATGCGGCCTGTGTTGTGACTAACGTAATTTTCAAACTTAGAAGCATAACGTTCATTCATAAGTATGAAGTCAGGGGTACTGCCTAAAGTAGGGGACAGGGTTTTCTTTTCTGATGAAGTTACTAGTTTTCCATTTATTAACTGTTATGTTTCAACGTGCACTTGTTATGGTATGAGGAGAACTTCATAATTTTCCTTGGAAAAAGGTAAAAAAGGACACTCATTTTTGGTCTGTGAGGAGGGAGCATTAATTATTATTTTATTTTATTTTTTAAAAAAATTAACGTTCTACTTTAAGTGAAGTAAAATCCAAAATAGAAGATATGCATGCATAGAACATTCACACATACATTAAAAATTCATCTATTGTACTCCCTCCGTCCCATAATAGGTGTCCCCTAAACCATTTTGTGACTCCCCAATATGAGCGTCTTTTCCTTTTCAAAAAGGTTTTCCCTCTCAAATATCTATACTGTTCCCTTTTCAAACTTCAAGATAAAGAAGGGCATAGACGTCACTGTTTTGACACCACAAGAGCACCACTTGAGGGGCATTACAAGATAGTTTTATATAGTCAAAAGGTTTCTTAACTCGATTAAAGTCAATAGGGAACACATTTTATGAGATGTAATTACAAAGGTAGTAACACAAGTAGAAAATCGATTATATACACCAAACAGTAATGCAGTAAAGTTAAACAATTAATGAAAACAATGATTGACATTGATCTATTTCAAAAAATAAGCTTGTCGTTGAAAGTGGTTCTACTGTTTATAAACTTAAGTGTAGATCATTCGGGCTTTGTGAATATGCTAATGAGAGATAAAAGGAGGAAGGATCATTTTATTGGTTAGAGGTAATGGAAGAAAAATGACTAGGGTGAGCAGTGACCAACAAGTATTAATCGAGTCAATCATCAGCTTTACCCGGAAAATTTGTGTTATTAGCATGACGACAGATTTATTTTTCATATTATTCTTTAGAAAACTTAATGAGCAACCTATCATTCTTACCGTTTTTCTCCATGTAATAAAGATTTGCAAATTAGCTTTGAAACTTAATTCGTGAATATATATTTAGTACTCACTGTTGAAAACGTGCATGTAGACATGTGATTAATGTGCTCTATAATGTTGAAATAAAGACCACATCAGTCTGCATTCCAAATTTTGCGTTGATCTTTATCATGATCGCAAAGTAGTATGTGCTGTTACAGGCTTAAAGCCCACTATGATTTAATGCTTCAAAATATATTTGAGCTCTTGCTATGGTTTGCTGATTGCATCCTACTTGTTACAGTTTTATTATCAAGTGTCAGTTTTATGAGTTCTTTGAGCATCACGGGGTTCCTTTGTCTATGCAAAGTCTATCATTGAACTATATTTTGCTTTGCAGTTGCCTACAAGTTATCAAAGAGGAAACTTGATGAAACTCTTAAAAGCGTTCCATACCATTCTGTTCGGAAGGAGAGGAAAGGTGATTTGAGTTGCAACGCATTGTCTAAATTAGTTTTTTTCACTGTTTTCCTTTTTATCGCATGTCATAACTTCAGCTAAATAACCATATCTGTCTTCGAAGATGAATTAGACACTCCATAAATGAGATGAAAGACTGTTGCTTTGCATACATGAGTGTTGCTTACCGAACTACTTGTTTGAGTATAGTTCAGATAAATTTTAATGGAACAGTACAATTCTTTACCATTTTAAGTTGGATATGTGACCTGAGCTATTGTGTGGCTCTATGAACTCATGCCAGGGAAGAAAGTGAATAGTGGGAAGTACTTACTGACGAGCTGCTTTATTAGTTGGGCTTATATATGCTGAAATGTCCATTAGGTTATGCATCTTGTTTGATTTAATTTCTGCGATAGGCAACTAGTGTTCATTGCAACATATTTGTGATCTTTTAAGGTTCTATGATCTATTAATTGCTTTCTTGCCCGTCAACATGACCCAAGTAGATTATGAAGCAAACCAAGTAATTATTAGTGTTAATTTATTTCTTCTTCTTTTTTCTTCGTTTTTGTTGGTTTGTGTAAATACGCGCTATTAGAAGTTTCTCTTGTTGAGCCTTTGTCCCTTTTTGGTTCATTTATTATTCATCTTCTGACATTAGGGTTTGAGAATTGATTGCTCACGTAATTCAATTTGTTTGATTTACACTTGGTTGATACTAGATAATTGGGCGTTCTAGAACGTTTTGTTTTATATTTTATTTTAGGAAACTATCCCGTTTCCCTTGCAAGTCTTCTGTATATTGCAACATGGTTGGTCAAATCCTGTATCAAATCTTTAGCTGTCATTTCTGTGACTGCCTCTATGTGTTTCCTTATTTATTAGTGTCTATCACTGCCCAATTTATGTGTGTGTGTGTGTATAGGTTTGACAGTAATAAATGACTGGGTAAAGTAGAACTTTAAGATCCAACAGTTAGAATTGGAAAATAGGTGTGGAAGCGACCACAAGCAACCAAATAGTTCCAACTAAAGAAAACACGATCTTTATTTAATTCCTACCCAAATTACATTGAAAGAATACGATGAATTGTAGCTTTAACAGGCTAAACCCCAATTACAGCACTCAAATGTAATTGTAGTGAGCTGAGCAGTGCATTGCAGTAATGACTCTTGCCCTCCTTCACTTACAGAGACAGTTACTTTGGTTAATCCGTTGGCATGTTCTTTACTGGAGGTTAAATGCTCTGTTCAGTACTGTTGCTTCTTTAGGACTCAAAAGGGGTTTTCTTCTGATAATATATAGAACAAAGAGGAACAAACTTAACTTGCTTATCACAAAGTTTTGAAACTAAACCATCCACTTCTTTGATTTCCAAATCTTATAAGTTAATTATAGGCTGCTGGAATTCATTGAAAACATGAACAACCACTAAAGCATACTCCCTCCGTCCCATAGATTTAAAGACTTTTGGGTTTTGCACGGGAATTAAGGAGGAAGTATTATATTGAAAGTGTTGTGAGTGTGAAAATAAAATAGGAGAGAGAATGAGTGGAGAGAATAGTAAATTATAATGGTGATGTGAGTATTAAAATAATGTAGGAGAGAGAATGAGTGGAGGGAATAGTAAAGATTCCTTTCCATTTTAGGAAAGTATATATTATTGTGGGACGCCCAAAAAGGAAAGTTTATATATTATCATGGGACGGAGGGTGGTATATCAAAAGCAACAACAGTTGGGTATGCACTATCTAAGATCTTTTCTTGTACCCTTCAGTGCACAAAAATGTTACACAAGCACCCTAAAATACCAAAAGATTGATTGAAATAATCTAGAGTTTCAGTTGATAGGTATCATGCATTATAGCAATGGACATCTTATGTGTTTTAAGTTTTAGAAACTGTGTATTGGCGTATTTTGAACTTAGCGATGGACATCTTATGTGGGTTTCTTTAGCCTTGCCAACTTAAGGCATGTGTAATATGCGATAATAAAACATTATGTAAGCCTCTTCCTAGTGTTTGATATCAATTGAGCGAGCTTTTATGCAGCTTGTGTTAATAATTTTAAACACTAACAGTGTATTAAAGAATTACTCTTGATTTAAACCTAATAGATGTATATGACGATCTTTCAAGATTACAAGTTAGGGACAAAGTTAAAACATTTAGGTCCCATTCAACCACAACATAGAATCACTTTTGTGCTCCACAAGGTTCTGAATTTGTACGTTTGTTGAGTTGAGTGCTTCTACTTCCACTCATGGTCATGGCTCTTTGATATTGATTTGCAGGCCCTTCAGATCAAGAGTAATATACTGCAGTTTTCTGGCTATGTTTGGCATGAGAATGAGGTAAAAGAATTCATCTTAATGAATTTGATCTTGTCTACATTTTAAAATTCTCCTGTTCATCTACTTTATTGAAGCAATGAGAGTGGCATCATTTGACTATGAGTTGCCACACACATCCGTTGGGTTATCAGTAGCTAATAGTAGCTAGGTTTGCAGGAAAAGCAAAAACTTAAAGTTAGAGAAAAGCTTGACAAGCATACTAAAGAGAAGTTGCTCGACTTCTGTGATTTTCTTGATCTTCAAATTCCAAAAACTACTTCAAGAAAGGTGTGTAAAATTCTTATTGTATCTTAATCTTGATTTTTTTGTTAGTATATTGAGGTCTAGCTGCTAATACGATGGATGCAAATCTTCCTGCCAGCTGAACATAACTAGTTGCTGTGTCTATAATGTTGAATACTTCTATCGATATGCTAGTTGTGCATGGTTTACCCCCTTCTTGGTGGCAATAGTGTCTGGCAAAGCATGATCATATTCTTTCTTAGGAACAAGAATTGACCTACTATTCTGATTCTTGACTTCTGTATTCTGGTGGTCTCAAAATTATATGTTCTGTTCCGCTTGCAGGACGATATTATTGTTAAGCTGATAGAATTTTTGGAATCTCCTCATGCTACAAGTTCGGAGTTACTTGCAGAGAAGGAGCAGGTTGAGCTTCTCTCATGAAAATTTTGATGAGCGATTCATAATTTCTTTTTCTTTACTTTTCTGCCTTCATCTTCTTATGTCTTGTGGTTGTCCTCCAGCCAAGTAAAGGCAAAAAGCGTAGGAGGGCCGGAAAAAGTACTGCATCGGCATCTGATGATGCAGCTTCCAAAGCATCATCTAAGGTAATTGTCAATTCCCTGCTCTGTAAAGCAAACTTAGTTTGAAAAATCCAATAGCTCCATGCAAAAGAAGAATGACATAACTAATTTGAGCAGTATATATACTCCCTACACTTCAGAGGTTACAGATGAAACCAAATCATGTAAATATCGAGGAGGAGCAAAAATTAACATTATTTGGCAATGGAGGCTGGACAACAGTAACCTGTATATAGTGCAACTGTTTGGTTTGAAATTTCTCTCTTATTGATACTGTGACAACAAGAAACTTATATCTGACACGTCACTGAAATACAAACATTCATGATCCTTAGCACTATACTGTGTATCGTGAAGGTCTTTTTAGTGGGTTGCGTCTCTTGTTTCTTTGTTTTACATCCTGACACAAGTTAGCACTCCTTCTGTCCTAATAAAAGAGGTGAATATTTCTTTTTTGGCCATCCCAATAAAGAGTAACATTTAACTTAAGAGAATTAGTTGGCTGTCAAACAATTTCCTTTTTACGTGTTTAGTCAAATGTTGCTCTTCTATTGGGACAGAGGGAGTAAATCATTATAGAGAGCATTTTCTCTGGTATTTGTGGAGAAGGGTAATATAGTACAAAGGAAATACTGTCTTCTTTAATATGATTGGCAGTTTTCTTGTGAGCACAAGAATTCGTGAATATAGTGCTTTGTTATTGTAATTCAAGCTTGCTTGAAACGATTTTTAATGCATATGATACTCATGTTGGAATAAAATTAGAGCCCAACTAAAATATGTAGTATATAGTCCATTTGGTTTATTCAGAGTGTGCTTGCTCTTGTTTCATGTTATTTTTCTGTCGATGGTTTTTCTAGAGGCAGAAAAAGAAAATATCATCTGAAGGAGACAAGGAAAGTAGTAAACCCGACACAGGAGATGAGTCTGATGGAGAACAACGAGATGAAGGGGAACAACATGAAAATATTAATGGCACTCCTGAAAAGTCTGAGGATGAGAAACCAGGGCATACTGAAAGTGAGGAAGCAAATAAGTCTGGAACTGGAACTGAATCTGAATCTGAAGAAGAGAAGCCCAAACAAAGATTGAAAAAATCATCTTCAAAGAAGAAACCTACTGAGAAACCTAAAACAGTGAAGATTTTGTCACCTAAGAAATCTACTCCATCACTGAAGAGTACTCCTTCAAAACCATCCTCGAGTTCCAAAGTTCGGGATAATACTGAAACAGATCAGAAGACATTCTCAAGGAAGAAGAAGGATGAGGTAGGGACGGAGAAGCCTTCAACTCCAAGGAAATCCACTTCTAAAGAGAAATCCGTTTCTAAAGAGAAATCCGCTTCGAAAGAGAAATCAGCTTCGAAAGAGAAATCTGCTTCGAAAGAGAAATCTGCTTCGAAAGAGAAATCTGCTCCGAAAGAGAAATCAGGTTGGGATTTAACTTGTTTCCTCGTCACTATGCCATATTTTCTGCCTAGTGACATTGAAACGGAGCTTGTTTATAGTTAATTCTACTCTACTTTTTGGAATAGAAGAATCTAAATTGATTTTACTTTTCTTTCTGCAATGAAGGGAAAAAGGTTGTGAAAGCGAAAGAGAAATCGAAAGAAGATAAGCCAAGACCAAGTGAAGATGATCTCAGAACTGCAGTATGTGAGATACTAAAGGAAGTGGACTTCAACACGGTGAGTATTTGATATCATTACAAACACATAATAGATTTTGTATATTTCCTTTCTCCTCAATGACTTGTCTTTTTAGTATATAATAGAGGAAGCATCTTTTTCCGTTCTTTATGTTTTGTGTGACATATGGGCATGGGTCATTCTGTTGCTCTGTAGATTGAGGCTTAGATGGCATACTCCAAGCTAAAGCCATGTCTTGTGGCCACTAGATTTCTGGTGTTCTCTGTTGAAAAAAATTCTGAATAGTTAGTTTGTAACCTTGTGACTTTTTAACTGTGCAGAAAATAAAGTGATTACTCGAGTTTGAAAGGTTTAGATGATGGATGTTATGATCAGTATCTTTGTTCCGATAATACTTGACAGGGAATTGCACTGTTTTCTCAAACCACTGACATAGGCTTTTTCTTTTTGTTTAATTTGCAGGCCACCTTCACAGACATTCTGAAGCTACTTGGTATGCTTCTTTTCTTATGCATTTTCTTGCCAAATTCATTTCTTGCATTTACTCCGTCCCTTCCAAAAGTATAGCCCCATTTTAAATAAAAGACAATAACTGCAGTAGAATTGAATATTACCTTTTGCATATACAGACTAAGTCATGTTGTGAAGTTGACTAATTTTCATTGTCGATCTTTCGTTCCCTTTAAGCTGAGAGATTCAATAAGGATCTCACATCCAGAAAGGAATCGATAAAGCTCATAATCCAGGACGAGTTCACCAAGCTGGCTGATGAGGCAGATGACGAGGATGATGAAGTTGATACTGGAAAGGATGAAAAACAGCCATCTGGACAAGGCGTGAAGCCCTGAACAACTAGACGAAGATGAGCCGTGATTACATTGGTAAATCTGAGGTGTCATCTTCTTCTTTTTTTCCCTTTATCTATCGCTGTTTAGTGTCCGCTTAGACTTTGTTTATCCAGCTGTAATTTATGGTTAGAGTTTTTTATTAGCTGGCAGAAATTCTCAGAAACTGTTCATTAACAATGAGTAGAGGTAGGAGTTCACAAGCCCCTACCGCTGGATTACAGGGTCTTATTTATACATAAATTTTGTGGTTTTTTTTTTCTTAATCTTTCATTGAACTTCATTATCGACTATGGTTTTTTTGTTGTGGTTATTTGAGCTGTCTTTTGGAATATCTGTTTCCAGTCTTGTTGGTTTTTGATCTAGGTCTAGGGTCCTAAGAAATTAAGGTTGTCAAAAATCTCGGTGGAGCAATTTGCTGACATGTTTCTCCAATTACTAGTGTAATGAATGGAGGGGATGATGAGTTTAGTATTAACTTGTGCCTTATAGTGTCTGAGGCGATTTCTTTGGCGCCTCCGGCCCATTATTAATAATCTTACTTTTGCTTAGTTGATTACTCCTATTTCATTATACTCCCTCCGTCCCAATAATAGTATTTCATTTCTTATTTTGGGTGTCAGTTAATAGCTTCCACTTTCCTTTTTTGACAAAGGAATCTTTACTATTTCCTCCACTCATTCTCTCTCCTCATTATTTTAATACTCACAACACTATTATAATTTACTATTCCCTCCATTCATTCTCTCTCCTATTTTCAAATTACACTCACAACATTTTTACTTCCCTCCCATTTCCTTAATTTGCGTAATTTTTAAAAAAGGGGAAGCAATTGTTGGGACGGAGGGAGTATTAATCTTGAGTTGGTTTTACAAAAAAAGCGTTTTTTTCTAAGCTTTGAAAAAATCATTTTTACACGGGCACTTAATAACACTAACACTGACACTTTTTTACACTGCCATTTTTTTATATTAATATTGATACTTTTTTACACTGACACTTAATATACATGCACTGACACTTTTTTACATTGACACTTTGTTACACTAACACTGGCACTTAATATACATGCACTGGAACTATTTTACGCTGACACTTTGTTACACTTAATATACATGCACTGGTACTTTGTTACACTTACACTGACACTTTTTTACACTGGCACTTTGTTACACATGCACTGACACTTTGTTTCACTGACACTTTGTTACACTGACACTGACATTGGCGGGGGAAACAAAACACGTTTTTTCTAAGCTCAAGAAAAAACGCATTTTTTTGTAAGATTTTGCCATTAATCTTTGGCTTTACAGAGTTATTTAGACCAAGCAAATTGGATAATGAAAAATCTAGTTGGAGTTGTAAAGTGAAGGATGTTGAGTTAAAGACCCCATGGCCATCCCTGTCTGCTGCAACTTACAACCTTATCTGATATCTATTGTAAGTTGTATTTGACCCCCCATTTTAATTGCCATTGTCCTCTTCACAAGGAGTTGTGGGTCTTGTTTGTTTCCAATTATTCCAGTTTCCAAATATCCTGGTTCTTGACTGTGCTATGTTAAGCTCTTGATTTATTTTTTTTAAACAACTTCCGGGAAGAGGTTCCCTTATCTATTGTAAGTTTTTATTTTTTTAAAACAAATTTCAGTTAGAATAGTTTTATGAAAGCAGCAACATTTAGCATTTGATTAATTTATGACATTACTCTTTCTGAAAACATAAACCAACTTTAGGCTCCGTTTGTTTGGGGGAAAATGTTTTCCGGAAAACATTTTCCCCATTTTCCGGTGTTTGTTTCGCACCGGAAAATTGAGAAAATGTTTTACGCTAAAATATGTTTATCTCATTTTCCGGAAAATATTTTCATTTTTCGGAAAACATTTTGCAGGAAATCATTTTCCGGAAAATGTTTTACGCTAAACAAACGGAGCCTTAGTTTTTAGTATTATTTGTTAGCCACTCTCCTTGACACCAATTGATTTTAAGGTGAAACCTCAGACTTTAAGATGATATCAGAGCAACCTGATTAATAAGTCCACGTTGTAAGCCTTTGACAAAGCCTGACTACACTTGAGGGGGCGTGTTAGCCACTCCCCTTGATACCAATTAATTTTAAGGTGAAACCTTTAAGATTATTAACATACAAACTAGTCTAAGATCTTTACTATATAGTCAGATCCCCAATTACAAGTAGATTGCGAGTTGATCTCACAAAATCAACACAAGTTTTACCCTCAAGAGCCAAAAAGACTTTGTACATCAACCAAAACTGTCCGTAAATCGGATCGTAGATGGCCGGGTAACGGGATATCAGTTGCCAATAGCCGGTAAATGGAGTCTTAGATCGTAGATGGCCGGAATTTCAATGCCAACAGCCAGTAAATGGAATCTTAGATCGTAGATGGCCGGGTAAATGGAATCAGAGTTTCAGTGATTTGGATCTTAGATAGCTGGTTGACGGATACCGGTTAATATATCAATCAGTACCATACTATACTGTACAAATTTCCAATAGTTTTCAATCAAATCTATCTTGGTCTTCCGGTAGATGGTCCGGATCCAGGGTAATAAGCACCCGATCCATAAACGTGTCCTTGATGCCCCATCATTATCATATTAGAAGGCATCCCACCATACATACCACCTTCAGGGTACCCTCCTCCATTATTCCCCGTATTTACGACACTGCCATTGCGGCCACTTGTAGTGGTGGAGGAGCCACCATCTTTCTCACCAACTGGCCGTCCAGCCAACGCCGTTTTCTCACCTTCCATATCCCTAAACCTCTGAAGGTAAACCTTCAATGGCTCAATGTAGTCTTCAAAACCTAGAGTTGTCATGGCCCACAGTAAGTCGTCTCCGTTGATCGTCTTCCGCTTCTCTCTCTGACACTTGTCGGATGCCTCGCCGGTGATGAAGCTTATTAACTCCGAAACGCACTCCTGAACAGTCTCCTTTGCGTCCTTGGAGATTTTCGCGTTTGCCGGCAACGCTTTCTTCATGATTCGGCTAACGTTCGCTATTGGAAGGAACCTGTCTTGCTCTCGCAGTGAGTGCTCATTCCCGTTGTGACCTCCGGAATCGTTATCGGAATCCGCCATCAACAGCCTAAAACTCTAGGATTTTCCGACGAAAAAGAAGAATTTCGAGATTTAAAAACAATAATCCAAACTCGAAGGCAGGAAATTCTGACTCGTGAAATTCGAATGATTTTTATTAACAATATCGAATTTCAACAAAAATAAAACTGAAATCACTGATATATTTGTAGTAGTAGCTATCAAAGAGTTAATAATATCGGGAATATAATCAAATTGGAGAAATTTTCAACGATGACTGAGACTACCGCTGCTAAACCTGAATGGAAAGACAGTCCCGGCGGGTACGCCGGCGCCGGTAAAAGTTTGACGAGTTTCACATGCGAAGGATTCTATTGAGAGAGAGAGAGAGTGGAGAGGAAGAGGGGTTCTTTTGAAGAGCAAGTGGGAGATCCGTCGGATCAAGGCTATATTAATGCAAAACGATGTTGACACGTGGACAAATATTGCCCGTTGTTTGTGGATAACTATTCTTTTGATCTAACCAATTAGAAGCCGTCCGATTAATCCAATGTGGAGGGATCTTAACCGTCAACAGAACATACGGCCACGTGGTCGGTTATAAGTGGATTTGTTTAAGATGAATGTGCCACTATGAATATAATCACCGGCTTACGTGGACCACCCGGGTCATATAAGTATCATGACCCATTGTTTTCACTTTTATTAAAAATATAATTTTCTTTTCCCTTAATTTTTTTTTTTGATAATCCGGCCCACGCTGAGGTTGCAAGCCCAACAATACTCCTTCTTTTACCACTTGGTTGTGCCCCGGCGGGCTTCTTTACGGACCAAACCATTAATAATCAATAATCGATTTGAAAAAATTTAAAATCAAATTGAATCTTGAAAAAATTCAAACCAAATCGCTATGGTTTGATTCAACTTGGTTCAAATCACGGTTCATACCGTGGTTCATACCATGATTTTAACTACGGTTCAAACCACGATTAATACCGCAACTTATTATCAATTTTGTTTAAATTTTTCGTGATTACGAAGAAAAAGCGAAAGATGCGGGTGTTTAAGAGAAAAGTTGAAGGAAAAGAGACTAAAGGAAGAGAGAGGTAGAAGGAAGAAAAACACTTTATAATGTTGATCGTGGAGAGAAATTGGTTGTTTATGTGTCGCAACGAAGATAAAAATTAATATTAAATAAGATACAAAATGAGGGTTAGGATTAGTCTATTTTATGTAATGTAGGTTTTTTATATTGATCTAACAATAAAATTAATAAATACTATTCCTAATTCTCTTTCCTATTACATATTATTAACTTTTACATTCTTCTCTTATTCCCTACCACAATTTAACTTTTACATTATTTATATTCCCTACCACACATTTAACTTTTACATTCTCTTTCCTAAAATTTTTACACACTTTAAAAAATTTCTTAAGAATCGTGAAATCTACCCTCTCTTCATATTAAATAAGATATAAAATGAGAGTTAAGATTAGTCTATTTTATGTAATGTAGGTTTTTTTATATTGATCTAACAATAAATATTAATAAATATATGAAAATATTAAATAAGAAAAAAAACGAAGGTTAAAATTAGTTTATTTAATGTGGTTTGATCTGGTGATTTGGTTTGGCGATTTGCGGTTCGGTTAGGTGGTTTTGTATTTTATTAAATTGGTATACCTCCATTGTGTTGAGAGCTTTTTGTATGATTTTATGTTTTTTTTTTTTTAAATACTTGGGATACTTAATTGGATATTTGTTGTTTACTCTGAGAGCCATTGATGATGGTTAAAATTCTCAATTTATGTATGAGTCTTCAAATGTTGTGAAATGCTATCTTATTGACATTAGTTGAAGTTAATTGAAGTAATTTTTAGGGCAAATTGTATTTTTAGTTACTGAGTTTGTCAAGATATTTCAATTGGTTATCGAATTTGCATTTGTTACAAGTTGATTATTGAGTTTGTCTTGTTGTTGCAATCAGGTATAATTTGGAATAAACCGTTAAAAATCTAACGAATAACATAACGTGTCTTTGCTTTCCAAATTCAATAATCGAAACTTGTAATGAAATCTGGTCGATAGCAAATTGAAGCTTGTCTACCGACAAACTCAGGTAACTGAAATACAATTTGCCCTAATTTTTAATTATTCAAATGAAAATATAAAGTTGCTATTGATAATATTTATAATTATTTATCAGTAAGTTTAAATTATCATTAATTAATAAAAATAAATAAAGTTATTGAGTTTCATTCAAACTGACAACAACGAATAAATTGAAACTAACTTTCCAAAATTAAGTATATCACAGCACTCCGGTAAATACTAAATACAGGGAACGGAAAATACAGGGAACGAAAAATTTCAACCCTGCCCTTGCCCGTCTCGTGTGTGTATACATGATATGTACTCACTTATCCCGTGTGAATCTACACGAGATGTCTCGTGTACATATACACGAAATAAATGTCGTGTATATGCACACGAGATGTCTCATGTAATTTCACACGAGATGAGTGAGTACATATCGTTTACGTATACACGAAATGGTGTCTGAACCTGCATTTTCACAACAGCAACAGCAAAAGCAACTAGAACTGAAATTTGTTTCTCGATATGATAGCACATCTCCACAAAACAATGGGAGGGACCAATAGACAAATTGTATACGAAATAAAAGTGTTAACAAGGATAAGCATATAATTCAAACATCCAAACATTCATACAAATTTTATAATTCAAAAACCATTACACATATACTATCCCCTACGTAATCTTTCTCTTCTTGCATGGTTATCCTGATCATAGAGTTCATTAAATGTTGCTATCCTATCTCGGTATCGGAGGATCAGTTGACTTGCGCTTGGATCACAGTGTTCCCTCCAAGTGTTCGGTGGTGGTGGTATTGGGTAATCATTGCCTGACATGTGCAGCTGCAAAAGTAATAACAGTTAAATTCAACGAATTTAAGTAAGACACTTAAATATTACAAATATAGATGAGACAGTTAAGTATCATACCAATATAAAATGGTTTGTCACTTGTCCCACCACAACTGTGTTTATCGGTGGTCCTACTCCTGCTGGTACAGTCACTGGAAGGCATAAGCTGCCGCCGCTAGCCGAGTACGAAATGAACGCCACATTATACCTCGTGGCAATGATGTGCCCAAGATCTGGGAGGTCCATCCAATAAGTATTGTCCGGCGTCGGCCGGACATAGCAAGCAATCCTACGTAAGAGTTCCTTTACATTTATCCAAGTTAGAACTCTTTGATAAAGGTCTTGGCGAGCATGCACCTCATTGTAACAGTCTGAGCGCACTCGAGCCCACATCTCCTCATCTCCGTATATCTGTGCTGCTACGGCTCTATAGCCACAATGTCCATCAGATGCCACATCTGTGATGCCTCCAATAAATGGGATAATGAAAGGTGGAAAAGACGTCAAATACGTAGAGCTGTATATACTAGTATGATTGGGCTGTCCATTTCCCTCTCCACGACCCTGACCCTGATCCCGTCCTCGTCCTCGACCTCGCCCTCGACCCCGTCCTCTCCCACGACCGGAAGCAGCTAGTGGTGGATGAGACGTAGGAGTACTAGCAGGGGTAGATGGTGTGGGTTCTGAAGCTGATTTCCGTTTGTGCGTGGACTCCGAACTCGCTTGGGTTGATGCAATGAATGCATATCTAGACCTGAAATAGGGCAAAGAAAAGAGTGAGAAGCATTCATACTATCAACATGCAAATCAAATACATCAAGAACGTAATCAACAGTGTGAGCCACAAATGAATGAAGATCTATACCCTTTGCTAGTCGAGGATGGTGTAGCGGGGACTCGAAAAAAGTTGTTAGTATGCTCCCAATCTGACGGTTCTCTGGAACTTCCGGTCCGGGGTTTATTCGCCTTTGAAATATGATCTGGCTCGTAAGCATCTCTTGTATGGTGATTTAGCCCTTCTTCCATCGTTTTGAATAACTTTCTCCTTACCGGTTCAGGTGCTTTCTCAAATTTATTCAACATAGCTTGAAAATTGTCTTTATTTATTGAAGGCTCAGATGGAGGGTTGTCTACTTCAATGTCCAACTTCTTCCAAAAATCATGAATCGAGGCCAGCTCAATCCGTCCCCCACAGTCCTCTATCCGTGCAATCTCGTGACTACATGGAAGTTCATGTGTTCGCCTGTAGTAACACCCGCAGGCAGCCTCAGTGATGACATTACCCCCATTACGACCCCACTTGATTTTCTGAAGTCGACCCCGCTCTTGTCTGATAATGCGCAAGGCTTCCGTTGACACTTTAGTCAATATGTTGTGATACAGATTACGGGTCCTCAAATCAATTGGAGTTCTGGTCTTTGATCTATTCATACCCTGTTTGATATTTTTTAGTTGGATATCAAAGATTTTATGAGCCTTTTTGAAAATTGTGTCAAAAGTAGAAGAAGCACTCCCCAATGCCTTCTTCAACCTGTTATGCTCACCCTCAGTCCTGTTTGCGGTATGGGTCCCAAAGTGTGGTAACACATCCGTGTGCATGGACAGAATATTCTGAGAGTATGGAGTAATCCATGTATCCCGGAGGTAATCCAATAATACAGGATAAGATCTGAAACGGTCACAAAGCCCTTACCAACGTTTGTCCCATTCGCCGGAGGTAGGGGCTGAGATTGCATAATTGAAACTCCTCATGAATGCTTCTGCCAAATCCTCGCTACCTGTATGACTCAACCCATGCCTTCTAACATTGACTTCGATATGCCTCGGACACAAGAAGTGTGCGGTGTCGGGAAAAACTGTACGGAGAGCGCTGATAAAACCCAATTCACGATCAGTGACAAAAACTGTTGGTAACCGGGGAGGTGTAAACAAGCTGTGCAAATTGTCCAATGCCCATTTGTAATCATCCGCACTCTGATACTTGAGGAACGCATACGCTATTGTGAAATTATGCCCGGTGGAAGTAAATCCTACAAACTGCAAGAAGTACAGTCCATAGCAGTTGGTGTTGTAAGTGCAGTCACCTTGTACAACATATGGAAAACAGTTTAGCATCTTCATTGCTAATGGGTGAGAGAAGAATATATCGCCGATCATGCCACTCTCAGCGTCTTCCCTCGTGTAGTATGTATATTCATGATCTTCGAGTAATTTAAGGAATTGTTGTAGCGGGGTCCTTCCTTGTCGTTCTTTTTCTCTATATTTTGTGATGGCATTGCGGACGTGCATCAGAGTGGTCACGTTCTTCTCATCGTACATCTTTAACATTGCAACTATGTCATTTGGACGCAATGAACATTCACTTGCGCTACACACAACGTCATATTCGCCACGTGTCAATTTCCCGAGAGGAAAACCTTCCGGATACAAAGGAAAGCCATGATTATGTATACCATTCCTTACAACATAACCCCATAACCCATCATCCCTCCTTTCTTTGGCATGTAGTTTAAAACTGCACTCTCTCTTCTTGCTACTACTCTTCTTTATATTCTTAGATCTTCCGGGCCTGTGATATCCACCAAAATGACATATTATCATCGCATAAGCTAGTTTATTTCCACTTCTATTCTTCGAGTGCTCTATAACAAGGTGTATATTTCGACGCCTCGCGATTTCCCGTACATGTGCAAGAAGCGCATCCCTATTTGGAAATAATTCTGATGTCGTGAATTCGTCACTGATATCCGGAAATGGACCCTGCAAATTACAGCACCATCAGTTTCAAAGATCCAGTATACATTTCGTGTATAAATACACGACATAGTTCATTACATCTCGTGTGAGTGTACACGAGATGTAAGCTACTATGTCGTGTATGTGTACACGAAATTATCTCCGTCCAGAATGCAAAAACATATTTGAAAACTGGAATTTGCTCTGATATTGCATTGTTATTCTCATGTGTATTTGAAGATTGTATAAATAAATCTCATGTGTAGGTCAAGATTGGATTTTTAATTCAAGATGGGATTTTTATTTCAAGATGGGATTTTTAATTCAAGATGGAATTTTTATTTTGATTTTGATCACAATACAAAACAAAACATTAAGAACTTACTTCATAGAAGCTTGGATCATTGAAACTTGGAGAATGTTGATGTGGAGGAGAATTTGGTGAGATTCCTTCTTCTTCATCATGGAAAAATTCTATCATATCAAGGTTAATACACTCATAAGAATCCATGATATGATCATTGAAACTTGAAGAATGTTGGGGAGAATTTTGTGAGGAATCCATGCTAAGAACTTAGAGATTGATTTTTTGAATAATAATGGGGGTTTCTGGTTTCTGTTCAGAATACGGGTGTGTTTTAGTAGGGTTTAAACGTCAAACTCAATGCAGGTCGTTTTGAAGGGTTTAACTGGATTTTAAACATCTCGTGTACGTTTACACGAGATACCACTAAACATTTCGTGTGTATATACACGAGATGTATAAATGGTATACGGCTACCTCGTTTATTTCTTTTTAATTTTTTTCTACATTCTAAATGACATTTAAAGTGTTTTTCATCAGTATGACTTTCCTCAAAATCCAAATGGAAATTGAGTTACAAATATGTGCCATTATTTAGGATTTTTAGGGTTTTATGTGTCCCGATCTTGTGAAAATGGTATACGCTACCTCGTTTATTTTTTTTTAATTTTTTTTTACATTCTAAATGACATTTAAAGTGTTTTTCATCAGTATGTCTTTCCTCAAAATCCAAATGGAAATTGAGTTACAAATATGTGTCATTATTTAGGGTTTTAAGGAATGTGTCCCGATCTTGTGAAAATGGTATACGGCTACCTCGTTTATTTTTTTTTAATTTTTTTCTACATTACAAATGACATTTAAAGTGTTTTTTATCGGTATGACTTTCCTCAAAATCCAAATGGAAATTGAGTTACAAAGTTGTGCCATTATTTAGGGTTTTTAGGAATGTGTCCCGATCTTGTGAAAATGGTATACGGCTACCTCGTTTATTATTTTTTAATTTTTTTCTACATTCTAAATGACATTTAAAGTGTTTTTCATCAGTATGACTTTCCTCAAAATCCAAATGGAAATTGATTTACAAATATGTGTCATTATTTAGGATTTTAAGGATTGTGTCCCGAACTTGTGAAAATGGTATACGGCTACCTCGTTTATTTTTTTAATTTTTTTTCTACATTCTAAATGACATTTAAAGTGTTTTTCATCATTATGACTTTTCTCAAAATCCAAATGGAAATTGAGATACAAATATGTGCCATTATTTAGGGTTTTTAGGATTTTATGTGTCCCGATCTTGTGAAAATGGTATACGGCTACCTCGTTTATTTTTTTTAAATTTTTTTCTACATTCTAAATGACATATAAAGTGTTTTTCATTAGTATGACTTTCCTCAAAATCCAAATGAAAATTGAGTTACAAATATGTGCAATTATTTATGGTTTTTAGGGTTTTATGAGTCCCGATCTTGTGAAAATGGTATACGGCTACCTCGTTTATTTTTTTAAATTTTTTTCTACATTCTAAATGACATTTAAAGTGTTTTTCATCAGTATGACTTTTCTCAAAATCCAAATGAAAATTGAGTTACAAATATGTGCCATTATTTAGGGTTTTAAGGAATGTGTCCCGATCTTGTGAAAATGGTATACGGCTACCTCGTTTATTTTTTTAAATTTTTTTTCTACATTCTAAATGACATTTAAAGTGTTTTTCATCAGTATGACTTTCCTAAAAATTCAAATGGAAATTGAGTTACAAAGTTGTGCGATTATTTAGGGTTTTTAGAAATGTGTCCCGATCTTGTGAAAATGGTATACGGCTACTTCGTTTATTTTTTTTTAATTTTTTTCTACATTCTAAATGACATTTAAAGTGTTTTTCATCAATATGACTTTCCTCAAAATCCAAATGGAAATTGAGTTACAAATATGTGTCATTATTTAGGGTTTTAAGGAATGTGTCCCGAACTTGTGAAAATGGTATACGGCTACCTCGTTTATTTTTTTTTAATTTTTTTCTACATTATAAATGTCATTTAAAGTGTTTTTCATCATTATGACTTTTCTCAAAATCCAAATGGAAATTGAGTTACAAATATGTGCCATTATTTAATGTTTTTAGGGTTTTATGTGTCCCGGTCTTGTGAAAATGGTATACGGCTACCTCGTTTTTTTTAAAAAAAATTTTTCTACATTCTAAATGACATTTAAAGTGTTTTTCATTAGTATGACTTTCCTCAAAATCCAAATGGAAATTGAGTTACAAATATGTGCCATTATTTAGGGTTTTTAGGGTTTTATGTGTCCCGATCTTGTGAAAATGGTATATGACTACCTCGTTTATTTTTTTTTTAATTTTTTTAATAACATTATAAATGACATTTAAAGTGTTTTTCATCAGTATGACTTTCCTCAAAATCCAAATGGAAATTGAGTTACAAATATGTGCCATTATTTAGGATTTTTAGGATTTTATGTGTCCCGATCTTGTGAAAATGGTATACGGCTACCTCGTTTATTTTTTTTTAATTTTTTTATACATTCTAAATGACATTTAAAGTGTTTTTCATCAGTATGACTTTCCTCAAAATCCAAATGAAAATTAAATTACAAATATGTGTCATTATTTAGGGTTTTAAAGAATGTGTCCCGATCTTGTGAAAATGGTATACGGATACCTCGTTTATTTTTTTTTAATTTTTTTCTACATTATAAATGACATTTAAAGTGTTTTTCATCAGTATGACTTTCCTCAAAATCCAAATGGAAATTGAGTTACAAATATGTGTCATTATTTAGGGTTTTAAAGAATGTGTCCCGATCTTGTGAAAATGGTATACGGCTACCTCGTTTATTTTTTAAAAATTTTTTTCTACATTCTAAATAACATTTAAAGTGTTTTTCATCAGTATGACTTTCCTCAAAATCCAAATGGAAATTGAGTTACAAAGTTGTGCCATTATTTAGGGTTTTTAGGAATGTGTCCCGACCTTGTGAAAATGGTATACGGCTACCTCGTTTTTTTTTTTTTTTTTTCTACATTCTAAATGACATTTAAAGTGTTTTTCATCAGTATAAATTTCCTCAAAATCCATACGAGACACATCTCGTGTGGATCCACACGAGATGTGTCTCGTGTGGATCCATACGAGACATATCAGCAACAACAACAACACCAAATAAACAACAACAACAACACAATCAGACACAACAGCAACAACAATACAATCAGACACAACAGCAACACCAAATAAACAACAGCAACAAATCCATAACTCCATAATCAGTACTACAAATCCATAACTCCATAAACAACAACAATACAATCAGACACAACAACAACTAATACATATCCATTTCCAACTGAAAATAAATTCATAACTCCATAATCAGTACTACAAATATACCAAAACTCCATAATCAGTAATACATAAATGAGACCTCCTAAATGCGACCTCCTAAAATCTCGTGCGCCCGTCTAAGACCAGCTATGACGTCCTCGGGGAGTCTGGCATCCGTCAGAAATGGAAGTATGATACCTCTGCAACCTCAGGCTGCGGTGGAACATCAACTGAGGGAGGTGGGGGAGGTGGAATGTCAACGGGGGGATCGTGTATCGGATTAGATATCCGAACATGACTCCTAGCCAGAAACCACTCCATATAATCTGCAGTCACGGGAGAAGATGTAGTCACTAGTGGTGGCCCTCAACGGGGAATGGGCCTGAACTCCTCCATGCCGTACTCCACCCACGAGTCCCAAACATGATCTCCGTCACCATACTCCTTCTGGTACCCCTTCTGACCCTTTGACAAAATGCATCTCGTGGGAGCCACTGGGCCGCCTGGGATCCTCTCGCTGTACCCGAACTGCCTAGTAACACGATCAGGCATGTAGGCCTCAGTGATGTCACAAAAGCGTATAACCCCTTAAAATATGAAACCGGAAGAATCGCGTCCGCTCCGATACCATAAGGAGTCCAAACAACCTGTGAGTAGACTTTGTTAGGCAAAGTCTACATAATAACGGAGGGAGTGTAACAATTTGAAACAATTTTAATATGAATAACTCACCCTGTCAACATGCATCGTGTCAAGAGTGCAGCGATACTGCACTAGATGATCTAATCCTCCCAGTGTATCGATGCGTGACCATCTACGGGCTCTCGGCCCCTGCTGCCCGGTGCGGGTCGAAAGTCGCCGAAATCCGGGAAGTACTCGTATATCCAGCCCTGAGATGTATGTAAAAAGTATTAAATACTAATCAAATGCAACATGTAATTACAGAGGGGGGGAGTCGACAGAGTAAAAAGAAAGTGAATAGAGTAAGATGTACCTCTAGCAGAGTCGCACAACCACCCATCTGCTTGCATTCGGATCTGGACGCCTTTCCCAACTCTCGGTATAAATATGCCAATATAGCTGATCCCCAGGAGAGAGTGGGGAGTCTCTCAAGATCCATGCATAGAGAAAGGTAGGCTGCATGCACCTTATCCTGACTCTTGTCCACGAACATCGTGGAACCCAAGAGGTGCAGGATATACGCAGAAGCACGCTGGGCATCTGTCATGCGCCCTATACGGGAAGAAAAGAGACGCCGGACATCCTTTAATAAGTACCCAGTGCCGCCCAAAACGAGGTGTCTAGTGATGCCGGATAGGTCAGGCACTGGATCCGGATACCGAACAGGTGCACCTACACAACTGATACCTGTAAATTGAAGATGAAATAACACATTTTAGTACAAGAGATGAATGTAGATAGTTAATATAGTCTTGAAATTGATAATATATAACAACATACCCAGGATATGAAAGACGTCGTGTAACGTAATGGTCATCTCCCCCCACGGCATGTGGAACGAGTTAGTCTCAGGAGACCACCGTTCCAAAAATGCCGTCAGCAGCGCATGGTTAGGCCTCTGAATGGTGGCATCGTGCAGCTGCTGGATGCCCGATGCATCAACGAGGGTCAGACAGGCTCTATCAGTAGCCTCCAGTTCATCACGCTTGAACCTGTTTATCCCAAACAAAAAATATAATCAATACTCGAGATCGAGAAAAGTATGGATGATAATTAATGGAATATTTAGAGTGTGTGCCAAATAACTTCAAGATTTTAATAAATTCACATAAATGATTATCTTACTTTTGCAGATGCAGCAGTCTCGTATGGAAAGTCACCACCACTGACTCACTAGTGGCGTCCCTCCAAATCTTTCGGGCTCTGTGATCACCAAACTCGTATATAAGTGAAACATTCTCTGGGCCGCCACCTGGGTCACTCTGAATCTACCATGATGGTGGCTCCTCCTCACCCGCACCCTGCCTCCTCCTCCGTCCCTGCCCTCTAGCCACATCCTGACCCCTCCCCTCCTATGCCTCAAAGGTCTAACATCACGTATCTCCTCCTCCTCCTCCTCCTCCTCCTCATCATCATCATCCCTCCCCTCCTCCTCCTCATCATCATCCCCACCCTCCTGCTCCGCCTCCTCATCCTCCTCACCACTATCATCAGAATCAGAAGATGCCTCATCATCTCCTACATCCTCCTCACCACTATCATCAGAATCAGAAGATGCCTCATCATCTCCTACATCCTCCTCAATCTCATGCTCAAACCCAGTATCAGGTTGCTCACGCACGACAGTCCTATCATGTATCTTTTTGCTGCGTTTATCTGCCTTAGCTGCATTCTCGGCCTTCCTCTTTCTATTGGACGCGGTCATACGTTTACGTGCCTACAAAAAAACAAATAAGAGACAATAAATTAGCTATTTAGCATTTATAACTGAATATGAACGATGTAAAGAAAAAGAGTAGACACTGGGCACATCTCGTGTAAACTCACACGAGAAGCATCTCGTGTGAACTCACACGAGAAGCATCTCGTGTGAACTCACACGACATGCTTCTCGTGTGAACTCACACAAGCATCTCGTGTGAATTTACACGAGATGAACTCATGAATTCATACGAGATGATTTCTGCCATTAAAATTACCTTAAACCCAGTTCATACAAAAACTAGGAAATCAATTGAAGCAATCAAACAAAAATTAGACATTGGGAATTTAAGGAATGTAAAATTAGGTTAAAATTAGGTTTAAATCGCATTACCTTCTTTACAGGCACGGTGGTAGAAGCGGAGGCGACGGCGATGACAGTGGCGGTTGCGGCGGCGGCGGCAGTTCCGACAGGGACTGCTGAAATTTTTTGTCGGAACTGCTGAAATTTTTACTCAGAGCCATGGCGAATGGTGTCTTTTGTTCATCGTACGTACTGAGAGAGAGAGAGAGAGAGAGAGAGAGAGAGAGAGAGAGAGAGAGAGAGAGAGAGAGAGAGAGAGAGAGAGAGAGAGAGAGAGAGCGGGGGAGAGGAAGAGGGAGAGTGTTTTTTGAATATGAAATGGAAAAAAAAATAATTATATAAATAAGTATTTTGATAATTTTGTTGGTTCCCTATATTTTTGTTCCCTGTATTTAACTATATCCCAGTACTCCTGAACAAAGACCACCTGCCATTGTTATCAAATGGATACATGTAAATACTACTCCTGAACAAAGGCCACCTTCCATTGTTATCAAATGGATGCATGCAGCACGGAATAAAATTGAACTTTCATTTTGAGACGGACTTAGATTGCATAAACATGACTAAAAATTGAATACAATATCTAATCATTGATGAACACGCAAAAAGTCCATGTTGGCTGAGCGACTAGTATCTACGTCTTCTTCACAAAAGACTTACTCCTGCAGCTAGATAATGGGTGGGTAAAAAAAAAAGATGGGGAAGAAACAGACCCCAAGTTAGCACCTAATACAACATAAGTTCTAGACAGATAATCCGCCTGACAGACGGAATCATAATCCACAACATTTGGTATTCTTTTCAAGCGACGCTCTCTGTATTCACTAAAACATAAAACCTGAAAAGAAAAGAAAAAGTCTATTACACCTGTGCCTCTAAATCCACGGCCGATAAGAAAAATCCCTAAGGGCAGGGGGATGGTCCCACTTTAGTCTTCAACAGCTTCAAATCCAGAGTTGCATCTCCTAAACTAATAATTTGAGAAGGTGGTTAAAAAGACGTTAGAATTCAGTTATCATGGGGTAAAATTAAAAATCAAACACCAAACCAATTTCAATCCTTGCAAGAATCATCCCTCATATTAAGCACACATTAGAACAAGTTGCAAAGATGGAAAGTGATTCGCTACATAGATAGCAGAATATGGCCTTTAGATAAAATAAATGTAATTAACAAGAAGCTGCACTAATTCCAAACATCTACCTACTCCCCGGTAGGTAGGGGTTGCGAGAGAGCTCAACTTGCGGGCTGAAGTATTACATAACATAATGCATTTATAGTGAGTCATTATGCTAACAGAATAAGGACTCCTTAAAGATAGAAAGGTAGTTCTCAAGTGCGACAATTATAACAACGTTGACGCTAAAGAATCGCATGTACTTAGCTTCCTCTTCTCCTCTCTTGTAGAAGTCAGATTGAGTTTAGGAAAAACACCGAGCAAACTGAGGAGTCAATAAAATAGAATGCACAAGAACCTCATGGGAGATTCAATATCCATCAACCACAAATGATCATATAAAGGCAGATTTAGGCTTACATTCTAAGGATTTAAAGTATAATTTGTGCACCCACTTAAAAAGCTCCTGGATCTGCCACTGTAAAGCAAAGACCACATACACTCTCCAAATGAATAGGTATACTTCTAGATAAAAGCACCAATTTAGAAAATGACTCAATCGACAATTAACTACCTAAAATACTCGTATCACTGGGTGGTCACATCTTCAACTTGCTTATGTTGATTGCCATGGTTCTAATACCCAAACTCATGGGGAATTCGAGTCTCTACAGTTAGGAAATTGCTCCCCATAAACGAAACATATACTCCCTCCGTCCCGCTACAAATGAGACAGTTACTGTTTACGCGTGGATTAAGGAAAAAAATAATGATATAAATGTTGTGAGTGTAAAAGTAAAATAGGAGAGAGAATGAGTGGAGGGAATAGTAAATTATAATGGTGTTGTGAGTATTAAAATAATGTAGGAGAGAGAATGAGTGGAGGGAATAGTAAAGATTCTTTGCCATTTTAGGAAGTGTGTGATTTGTAGCGGGACGCCAAATGAGGAAAGTGAGTGATTTGTAGCGGGACGGAGGGAGTATACGAAATTTGGTTCTAAGCCGCAAACTTGTGGGGCATTCGAGTCTCTACATGGGAAGAACAAAAACAATAACACCTCATTTGGAAGCGAGAGTAAGCGTTACTTAGTTCACCAAAAGACATCACAAATAAATATACACGAAAAATCGTAAGATGGGCAAAAAAATAAGTCACTAGTAAGACTACACAAAAGCAGCATACAAAATGCAAACAGCGAAACACAAAATCAAACACAGATAGAAACTGAAAGGCAAAGATCAGGTTTGAAGGAGTGTGCGGAAACTATGACACAATGTAAATGATCACTGGTCATCAGAATCTACAACATAAATGTGGCTATGTTTTCTAATACCTTGTTTCTTCGAGTGCCAAGAAGCCATGGGGAAATGCCACCAAGGTCATGAAGATATCAATCTGGACCGCTGTTCAAAAATCCAGGAACCCTAGAAGAGAACTTAGGAGAGAATCACATAAGCACGAGGACACAACAATTCAGGCAGTTATCAAACATATTAGAGTACAGCAGCCCGAAAGATGTCACTCCGACGTTATACGCCGCCTCTTTCCATAATCCGCGTCTTTCGACCTCGACCTTTGCTCTTCCCCGCGTGCTAATCGTGATCTGCTGTGAGTCCGTGATGAGCGCCCCTTCTCCCATTCATCTTCATATTCTGGTTCTCGTTCCCTATACCTATGATGATCTGCATATCTGTCTCTGTCGTCTCTATGACGATCACGGTCACGCTCGCGATCTCGAGAACGTGCCCGATCCCGGTCACGCTCCCGCCCGTTATCACTTTCATCACGGTGTTTTCTCTCCGGCCACTCATGGTCCTGACCATCATCTTTTTCTCTAGGAATGTCCCTATCATACCCGGGTTCTTTTCCCTCTCGGTACCTTCTATCAGAAGAACCAGACCAATCCCTTTCTGCACCTCTATCTTTCTCTATGGCATTTAGCCAGGGTCCTCTCTCATTACCTACTTCCCCATATTGATGGTCAGATGCAGCTTCTTCTCCATAACTAGACTCCCCTCCTCTCCCACCGTGATCTTCCCCACCCCACCCTCCCATATTAGGATCTGACCACATTCCCATATTGGGTCCATCTACACCGGCATTAGGCATCATCCCCATGCCATTCATCGGCATCCCTCTCCCAAAAAATGCTGGATTCACATGAGCTACCCCAGGCAGGCCTACATTTCCAACAGGTGGAAATGGAGACATCATACCTGAAAATGGGGGTGTTGGAGCACCAGGAAACCCTCCATAATTGCCCATTCGAACCATTGGTCCACCAAAAGAAGGATCGAACCCCTGACCCATCATAGTTTGAGGATGCAACATAGGTGGGGTTCCACCAATACCTTGACCAAATCCATTTCCACCATTCCCCATAAAACCTCGTCCACCCATACCACCACCCCTATTTCTCATTGGACCACCTGGCCCCCGGCCACCCATCCCTTGAGCATTGCCTCTACCACCCCAATTACCCCTTCCAAAACCCCTGTTGTTGTTTTCACCCCCACCTTGAAAACTTGCACCTGTAGGTACAATGTCACCCCCGGGTTTAACAGGAACATCTCCTGGACCCCTCCTTGTTTGAGAGGTTGCACCCTGAGACATCTGTTGGCTTCGATTCACCTGTGCTTCTCCCATTCTTTTAACACTAAATGGTGAGGCATATGCAACAACACAAGCCCGTCCATTAAAAACATGCCCGTTCATTCCCTCCATACAAGCTGTAGCTGCTGAAGGATCAAAAAACTCAACCTGGCAATAACCTTTTGACTTACCACTAGCCTTCTCATCAAAAAACTTCACCTCTTTCACATGTCCATACTTGCAAAGCTCCGACTCAAGCTCAGCATCTGTTGTCCACCAGTGTAAATCACCTACAAAGAGGAGTGTCCCGCCCCCACCCCCGCCGCCTCCACCTCCAACTGCACCACCAATCATGCCTACACTGCCAGTACCATTCCCATAACCATTCCCCACATTTCCGTTCATATTTCCACCTACTTGCCTAGCAAAACCATCAACACCAGCATTCACTAAATTCCCTACATTTCCTGCAGTCCCAACACCGCCAACGGAAAGCTGTTGTTGACCCATCCCTTGATTTGGTATCCCATTATGATTCACAACTCGTTCATCTTCAATCGCTTTACTAGATGTCTGTCCTAATTCAACCCTAAAGCCTCCACCAGCGGCATCCCCTGATCCTCGCCCACTCACTTCGCTTACTCTAACACCAGTGCTAATATTCGAGTCCACTCTACCCGGAACCATGGACCCACCATCATCATTCTCAAAAATCCTCACGCCAGCACCAGAATCATCCACAGACACCTGTGGGGGTGGAGGCAGAGGCCGAGATACCGCCGGAGTTAATTCCAACTTCTTCTCAACCTCTTGCTCATTTCTAAACCCTACATCCTCATTCTCACGCATGGACTGAAGAAAACCCTCACTAACATTAACATCGTTGTAAAGATCTTCATAGTCATCGTCTTCTTCTTCTTCTTCACCTAAAAACCCCTCGTCCACAACGGCCGGAATAGCTTCGTTTGGATGCAACTTCTCATTAGAATCCCCGCCGCCTTCGACATGCCCTCCAGCACTACCGACAGACCCCTCGTTTTCATCCATACTTTTTGATTCCCGAATTCTAGGGTTTCTTTACTAATTTGTAATAGGAATCGAACACATCGAAACGGAATCAAGAAAAAGGGGAGAAATTGAAGGGAAATAAAAATCTTACCTGAATTTGAGGACCAAGTAGAGGGAAACAGAGACGGAGAAGACGAGAGAGTAAACCCTAGTCTGAGAAATCCCTGGTTGCCGGGGGTACGGTAAAAGGGGGAAATTTTCGAAAGAAAGCTGTAGGTGGGGTTCAGTACTTGGTCCGTAAAATGTAAAATGCTAACATAAGGACACGTGCTACACAGTTGTTGCATCGTATATTGTACCATAAGCAATACCATTTGTACTCCACACCTTTTCTTTTTCTTGTTTCTTTTTTTGAACCAAATTGTCACCTACTATCCTTTAAAATGAAATGTAATAAGGAAAAAATAAAAAATAAAAAATAATACTGAATCCTACTTTTCCTTTTTGTATTGGAGTAATAAATAACATGAAGAGGTGAGGGTGGAGTATATTTGTGTAGTAAGTAAAATACTATCCATCTAATTACTACCCCCTTCCTACCTTTTCAATTAAAAAAGAATCATTATACTAATCTTATAACTTTCTAACATGCTCCTTCCGTCCCTAAATGTTTATTCCATTTAATCTTATAACTTTCTAACATGCTCCTTCCGTCCCTAAATGTTTATTCCATTTTCCTTTTTTTTTTATCTCAAAAAGTTAGTCTCATTTCCAAAATTAAAGCTTCAAAATCACTAAATTTTCAAAACTTGTAACATTTAGGGACGGAATATTACATAACGGCGGTGTATATTATCAATAATTTTCAAAGCGTTCATAAAAATAACCAAAATTAAAGCTTCAAAATCACTAAATTAAAATATTTGAAAAACCAAATGAGACAAACATTTAGGGAGTACTTTGTTTTGTATCAATAAAAACATAGTTTTTTTAAGAACCTTAATTAAATATTAATAATTATTTCAGTTTATTTTTATAATTTAATATTTTAATATTAAAACTAAGTTATAATGTACATACAAAGTTTCAACTATTATGTACTCCCTCCGTCCAGTCGATCTTAGAAATTTTTCAAATGGCACGGGGATTAAGAAAATAGTAAATGTTGTGAATGTAATAGTAAAATAGGAGAGAGAATGAGTGGAGGGAATAGTAAATTATAATGGTGTTGTGAGTATTAAAATAATGTAGGAGAGAGAATGAGTGGAGGAAATAGTGATAAAAACTTTCCATTTTGGGAATTCTTAAAATTAGTGGAACACCCAAAATGGAAAGCTTTCTTAAGATCGACGGGACGGAGGGAGTATTTACATTATAAATGGAGAATGAATGAAACTCAAAGAATTTAGTTGTAATACATTTGAATTTTTCTCAAGTTTTTTTTGTAGCAATATCCCAAGTATTTTAATAATTACTCCTTTTTCTCGATTTAATGTTCTTAGTTTGATTTGGTACGTGGATTAAGAAAAAATAAATGTTGGGAGTATTAATAAAGTATGAGAGATAAAGTGGATAAGGAATTTTTGTTGTGAGTATGACAAATGAGTTTTATTGTTCATTTTAAATAATAGAGCAATTAAGAACCTTAAACCGTGACAGACTAAAACGGAAAATAAGAACTTCAATCTGGACGGAGGAAGTACTTAATATGATAGCAAATTAGATAAAAGCTCAAACATATGGTAGAATAAAGCAAATATCGTAAATACTAAAAATTATACTATATTTTTTTAATATCATTTTAGGCAAGACCAAAAAAATATCTCTATCTCAAATATGGTAATCATATTACACCCAATCCGTAATATTATATTTTAAAATATTTGAAAATAATTAAATTTAGTTAACTACATGCAAATAATTAAATTTAGTTAATAATAGTTAAAAATCAATTTAGTTAATTTTAATAGTTAGGTTGATTAATATGGCATTTGAGAAATTTGAAGCTTCTACTTTTTTCATTTAGGTATTTTGTTCAATGATTTGCTTTTGGCCTAATTATGTGGTGGTGATGATGATAATTGTAGGGGACGGTATTTGGTTTCATGGTAGTGGAACGGTGATGATAGCGGTGATGGTGTGATTGAATGAGCGGTAAAAGGAGTGTGGTGGCTGGGATTAGGCAGTGATGAGTGATGAGTGATGTGGTGGTGGTTATGGGGTAATTTCCTGGTGGTGATTCGTGGTGGTAACCGGTGGTGGAAAATGACGGTGGAGGGAGAAGAGAAGGGTATATTTAGATGTTAATAAATAAAGGGTAAATATGTCATATTGACATTCTGCGACTTCCCATCTTATTTTTTCATCCCTCTTCCGGTTCAAGGCAAGCTTTTATCAAGCGAGATGCAACAGTTAGGCGATTTCTCATTTCGACAATTTGGTGTTCTTGAAAACAATTTTTACATTTAATTTGGTTCTGTACTTAAAACAATTTACTTTTCTGTTTTTAAACTTCGCTTTTCGTACTTTGGTCGTCGCGATTTGCGATTTAACCTTTACTTTAACTTGAATGGCATTACTTTACTTTCTTTAACTTGCTTTGAATTTTCATTTTTTGCGTGTTGCCTACTGCATTTTGCTTTGATAGTTTATCTTTTTTGCTTCGATAGCTTATCGAAGATTCACTTTACGACCTTTATCTCTATATACATACTACTCCCTTAAAAAGAGTGAGGCTTGTCTTTAGGCAGCCTTACTCCTTAGTTATACTTCTCGCCTTTCGGCTCTACTAAGCTTCGTGTCGCCTAAACCTCGCGGCCAAACCTCACTTGGCCTAAACCTCGCGGGCAAACCTCACTTGGCCTAAACCTCGCGGCCAAACCTCACTTGGCCTAAACCGCACGGCCAAACCTCACTTGGCCTAAACTGCGTTAATCAAGACCTTACTTGATGCTAAACCACATCACTAACAAACCGCATTCGACCATGCCGAAAAAAACCCAAACTGCCTTAAACCAAATCTTGCGCCTTAGACCACTTGGCCAAACTGTCTAGTTCCAATGATGTTCAACTTTTTGCCTGGCACCTTTAAGCCAAGTCTTTTCTATGCCTGTTAAAAAGCCAGGACTTTCTGTGCCTGACACCTTTAAGACAGGTCTTTCTGTGCCTGACTTAAGAAAAGCCAGGTCTTTCCTGTGCCTGACCTTATGCCAGGACTTTCTGTGCCTGACTTAAGAAAAGCCAGATCTTTTCTGTGCCGGTTAAAAAGCCGGGACTTTCTGTGCCTGGCCCTACAGGCCCTACAAGCTAGGTCTTTTTGCTTCCTTATGCCTGGCCCTACAAGCCAGGACTTTTACTTCCATATGCCTGGCCCTACAAGCCAGAACTTTTGCTTCAATATGCATGGACTTTTGCTTCCATATGCCTGGCCCTACAAGCCAGGACTTTTGCTTCCATATGCTTGGCCCCGCCAGGACTTTTGCTTCCTTGGGCCTGGCCCTACAAGCCAGGACTTTCTGTGCCGTTAAAAAGCCGAGAATTTCTGTGCCTGACCTTATGCCAGGAATTTTCTGCCTGGAGAAAGCCAGTACTTATCAACTTTGGGGCGGCTTTAACAGCAACCTTCACTTTATCAACTTTGGGGCAGCTTTAACAGCAACCTTCACTTTTATCAACTTTGGGGCGGCTTTAATAGCAACCTTCACTTTATCAACTTTGGGGCGGCTTTATCGGCGGCAACTTTCTTTATCAACTTTGGGGCGGCTTTATCAGCGGCAACTTTCTTCATCAACTTTGGGGCGGCTTTATCAGCGACAACTTTCTTCATCAACTTTGGGGCGGCTTTATCAGCGGCAACTTTCTTCATCAACTTTGGGGCGGCTTATTTCTTTATCAACTTTGGGGTGGCTTTATCAGCGGCAACTTTCTTCATCAAATTTGGGGCTTTATCAGTGGCAACTTTCTTTATCAACTTTGGGGCGGCTTTATCAGCGGCAACTTTCTTTTTCAACTTTGGGGCGGCTTTATCAACGGCAACTTTCTTCATCAACTTTGGGGCGGCAACTTTAACAACTTTTCATCACATAAGCAGTTCGGGATGCGAGCCCTCCTTTCGGAAGCAGTTCGGGGTGCGAGCCCTTTGCAGTTCGGGATGCGAGCCCATCATATGCAGTTCGGGATGCGAGCCCATCAAGTCCGAAGAGAGCACACTCGAGCTATATCATCTGGCAAAGTAACTTAGCCGACTTTGTCATACTTGACAGAGTACCTACAAAAGATATGAGGTAGTCATTTGCAAACCTAGTAAACATTTTCTTTTTATTTGAGACAACAAGCATGTATTATGCCACTATTATATAAATGAGAAAAACAACGAACCACGAATATTTTTCACATTTTACTGAGCATATTATCATTTCAAGCATATTATCCTGACTATCATTTTTTCAATATTCACCATGTCGAGATCTCAAATAGGTAGCGGGTCAACGTACCTCTATACCATGATACTTTCATTTCTAGTTGCGATATTAGCGTAACTTTTCATAATTCCGACATGATTTTGCACATAAACGCAAAGCATAAAACTCACGTATTTTACTTTATGGAATACCATTTTTCTTGTGTCATAATCTTTTTATACTAATTTCGATCGAAATGCACTATCTTACTAATGTGACAATTTCTCAACAGTAAACAATTACGTAAAGGCCCAATTTAAAAATTGGCACGGAGCATACTGCAAGATAATACGAATCCACGTTCATTCATACTTAGCCACTTTATATTTCATGTTATATCATCAAGAAGCATAAGGATGATATTGACAAGTTATCTTGAACATATAACTAAACATAAATTTCCATCCGTTGCCATGCATTTCTTTCTATTCCTTTTATATGAAACAGTTAATTACCGAAACACTATTTCAAAATACACTTTAATCATTTAATGGAAATTGTTCCCGTTAGATTGTAATCATTCATGTTCAAGTTTCCATATTCCATTCTCTCTCGCTAGTGACATCAATAGGTAGGTAACAAGCTAGTTTGATTCATTCTATCAAGTGAGCATAGTAATAAAGGGCACATTTAACTTTGTTATGTAACAGAATTTCTAATCATGCATTCATATTCTCACATAATGGACTCATATAAAAATTATCCAACATGAATAGAAAAGATGGGAAGAGATGACCTGATGGAGATTTTGATAAATTTCGTTAGAACTTTAACGAAGATTTAACGATCGTCCGTTGACATAGCCTCCCAAGTTAACGAAAATAACGCCCCAAAAATGACCCACGTGTAGGAATGACAATGGGGGCAGTTCGGGGCAGTTATACATCGTACCACCCCCATTCCCCAATTTAATTTTGTGCCCCATAACCGCCCCATTTCCCAACGGGTAATCAATTTTCCATACCATACCCATTCCCCACGGGATGCAGTTAATCGGGGAATTCCCGCGGGAAATTAGTCAAACTAATATTTTGTTTTAAAGCACTTTAGCGATAAAAAAAATTCAAAAATTAACATTGATAAAGGATAATTTTTCTACTTAAACTCATATAATCACATTCATAAGAGCTAAAAAAAAATTAAATAGTTGTGTATGAGAAAATTCACCAAACATAAGAGAAGATTCACTAGATTACAATAAGAAAACTATAAGCAGTTCAGGTAACATTCTGTTCAGGTAATGAGGCGGGCGGGTAATGCTAATACCAAAATCAAACGGTTTCCCACTTTTTCATTTTGATTATTCCCATTACCCGTCCCATATCCAGTCAAACCAGTTAATAATCGTCAACTTCGTCGATTCATTTCAGTTCAAATATCCACGATTCGATTCAAAATTGTCATCCCTAACCACGTGCTTGCCCTCTCCGGTATTACGATTCTTGGCTGAGATTTGTCATTTGACTTTCTTAACCCACCTTTCCTGTACCACTTTCAACCCAAGAAAAACAATACTCCCCTTTGTCTAATTTCTTCTTCAACGATGGCGACAAGGACAAACGGGGCCTGACTTAAGCTTTGGCCGGTTTCCATTGTTCCCGGCGACATCCCAGGTTATAACCCTAACGGCGACAAGCGGCAACTTTCAGATACGACCTTGATTTCTCTCAAGCGACTACGAATGACCGTTGCGCCTTCATCATTCCCGCTTCTCTCCCTCTCGATTTCACTAGCAGGCGACTTTCCAAAACCACTGCTACTGCCGGCGACAACTAGCACAGGCGACAATTGAAGCTGCCTCTCAATTTGCTCTCCAACCTTGATTTCCCCCAACCCCGGTCTTAATTTCATCTGTAAGTCTTTATTTATTTGTGATTTCATTTGACAGTGATTTGGTCTTTGAAATGTCAATGTAAGATATTCTCTTAATTTTGTACTAAGTAAATATGGAAATGTTTTGGTATCAAGTAATTCCATAATATATATAATCTTAATTGGCTCAAATCATTAATGATGATTGATTGTATATCATTTGGTTTTCAAAATTACACCAATAAAATATTGGTCAATGTAATGTTATGGAAATGAACCAATTAGTCCAAATTAATCCCACAAATTATGGGGTTGATTGATTGGCTTTGTGATGGACAAAGCCTATAAATAGAGGCATCCTTGGGTCCCTAGAGTCATCCCCAATTCATACATTCTCTAGCACCATCAAAGTGAGAAGAGGGAGAGACTCTAGAAGTTCTCAAGGTTAAGAAGCACTAGTTGCTTGAATCAAATCAATGGCCGGAGGTTAGTTCTCATTATATTTATACTTCCGCTGCATTTCTTATCTCTGATTTATTGTCTTGCATAATAATTATGCCCAACAGTCAATTCTTGCGACTTCAATGGTGACTTGGAATTGGCGACTTGCTTGATTTTTTAAGCACTGATTTGTGACTTCACTTTTCGATTTCCCCTCTGCGACTCAACATTGCGACATTGCTTTGCGACAATCAATTTGCTATTTCCTCTCTACCTTTCCATCTGTTCCTCGCTGAACTTCAATGTCGCTTCATCCTCCCAGGCTCAAACCGGCTAGCTTTCTATTCAGATTACTGCTCCGACGAGCCTCCCTCTTCAGATTACTGTTCCGACGAGTTTCCCCGACCGAAACGCAGTCCGTATCACTTTTCTAAACTGTTGTTCTGGTTTTAATTCAATAGATCTGCTTTTACCCCTGCCGTTGACGAAGAAGGTAAATCGGAAATTGTTGATTTCCGACTCCGGCTGCTCAGTCCGTCCAGATCCGATGCTACCCCCCACCGTAGTCTAGCTTGATACAATCGGCTCCTCTAATCCGGCATGACTCGCCGGAAAATGTCAAGTCCCGACAACGGAACCATCTGATGCTGCCATGCCAAAATGGTTGCACAGGACTGACCGGGGGTGGCAGGATGTCCGATCCGGATGAACGCTCCTCGGGTCCGATGTAATGTGCGACCTATAAGATAAATCACCGTTAGGGGTGGGGGGCCTTTCCCCCCAAAACCCTCCGGCGTGAGAATCATTAATCCGATTCATAACATATATTGACATAATCTTAAACATTTCTAGAGAGAGAGGAGAGAGAAAGCTTATCACTCACCCTTGAAAATTGATGGAGGGAGTATATATATGGCCAAACAAGTCATCATCATTATCATACTTACTTTACACGTGTCACGCATGCAACAGAGGGAAATCTAACAAAAGATTTCATTTGGATAAGGTCAAGGCCAGAAACTTGACATGTGGCATGATCCTCACCTGGAGACATCAACGTGCTGAGAGAACCAAGGTGCGATATGCTGACATACAATATGCGAGAATCAAGCCATAGGCGGGAATCAAGCCATAGGCGAGAATCAAGCCATAGGCGGGAACCCACGTACGATACCAAATTTTGACGAGATCCTCATTAAATAGGGGCCCATATAGACCATATTCGGACTTGGGCCGGGTAAACATTTGTCGGGCAAAATATTTTGTTATGGGCACATCAATTACCTTAAGAACACCAAATCTTGTTTCATGTATAAAGTATGCCAGTCACCTTGGTCAATGCATACAAACAGCCTAAACCAAACATTGGAATCTGCCGGGAAGAGTAAATCTGCTTATATCATGGTGACAAATGATTTTACTAAACATTCTTGATATGATGCCATTTATAATGATGGTCTGGTAGGTATAAACATGAGTGGTTTTTTCAGCCATTCTTTTTCCCGGGATATATCATTGCTATGTTCATGTCAACCGTTGTTTAGTACAGAATGCTTTGTTATTCATCGATCTTCTATCAAAATAATACTTTGTTATCTATCGATAATTTTTCATATGCTTTATTAGGCTGTTTCTTCCTGCACTATCTATCCACATGCTTGTCTTCTAGAATTCTGACACTTTTTATTTCAGAGAATTCATTGTATGCGGAAACATTCTCTCGATACAGATGGTCTTCTTGAAGTTGGGGTCCAAGGCAGATCAATAAAGTAAGTCATTCACTTCTGGAATCACTTTTATACTGGGCGAAATCCGTAACCATAAAATAAGCAAATACAACATATAGACATTGAGGCATAGTTAGCACTCTATGTTTGTTGAGATCTGTATCTTGTAATTTATGAACTGATAAACAAAGCTCATGTAGAAGGAAAACCATTAGATAAGATATTAAGGCATGCATCACCATAACGCAAGTGTTTGAAGGTTAGCTTAGCTATGTTTGAAAGTCCTAGTATAAAAATGTTGACTTTCAAGCTCACGATGTATTTTAATTAGGGACGTAAGCGGGATACGAAGCTCACGATGTATTTTAATTAGGGACGTAAGCGGGATACGGATTCAGGGGACATCTCCTGTGAAACATTTTAATGTGGGGTGAATACAAAAAAATCATCTATTATATTAATCAAGTCAAAACAAACACAATAACTTTTAAATATGGGGTGAATATGAAAAATTTCAGTCAAATTCTGTTGGTATAGACCAGTTCGCTAAGACCAAAAAAGAATCTCATAATTGTTAATTGGTGAAACATTATTGATTTATTAAACCCCAAGGAAGCATATAAGGGAGAAGAACAAAAGCATTGAATTTTAATCAAGCAAATACAGTAAGAAAGCTAATACGAATAAGCAAAACATAATAATGTTGACCATAAATAATGATCTCCAAATACTAAGTATAATAATCAATCCAAAAACTAACCAACATATTATTCTAACTCAGCAATGGGAGAGTTTCAGGATGTAATGATTTCCGAGATTTTCCAACACACCGGCCAAACTTGTCAAGCTGTGAAGTGGCCGCCACTCGTCATCTCTATCGTGAAACTTTGCTTGTTTAAAGTAATTCCTCCAACTGTTGGAAGCACTAGTACTGGTAGAGATGTTTGGATGGTCATCATGTTGTACTAGGAACTCCTCGCACAGATGTATTATGAATTCTTCATCATCCTTTAAAACACGTTCCACAGAAAAGATCTTGGGAGAAAAACTCCACAGCAAGCCCTCCATAAGAGTTGAATACATTGATGTTCTAAGTGATTCCTCCACCCTTATATTTACCTCATCAAATTCAGGAATGCTGTTCTGATTTCTCAAACTATCCATAATGTTTCTGTCAAAACTAATCTCCGTAGAGATTATAGTAATTGATATAGTATCTGAGTGTTTGAATGCCATAAGAAATTCACTCAACTCAAGGAACGATGATGCTTCTTCTAGATTATCCAATAATAGGGTAACACTTGATTTTCTTTTATCAGAACCTTCATTTGAAAGAGACAATGATGGGATGTGTGTCTCTAAATCTGCGAAAAATTCAAACATATTGAGAATGGGAGCAGCAATCTTCACTTCCACTAACCCCCGGCAATTAATTATGCTTAAGAAACTAAGTGAATGGCTTGATATGTTGATTTTTTGTAATGCGTCACAGGAATCAAGTCTCAGTTCCTCAAGGACAAGGCACTTACCAATTAGGCAATGGAATTGTGCATCCGTGACATGTGACCATTCAAATTTTAGAATTTTTAAATTTTGAGTTGTCCCGATACTAAGCATGTATGTGCAATACTGCTGCCTATATATCATGTGCTCCAGACGTGCTGCTTTGACATCAACTTTTTGATTTTCTCGAGTGTAAACTTGTAGACTCTTCAAGTTAGGTAGGTTAGCCACCTGAATTGTTTCAATCACGAGGCAAGAAAGGATTTGTATTCCCTCAATCAACGGGCAACATTGAATTAGTTTCTGAAGCAAGGCTTCATTTATTCCGACTCTCTCCAACTTTAACATCCTTAGAGAAGAGCAATTTATGAAAATATCACAACAATCTTGAAGAACACCCTTCTTCACCAAATCACCTCGATAAAGGTACAAGGACACGAGGTGTTTAATTGAAAAGATTGTTTGAAGAAAATTAGAATAAGGACAGATGCTTACCATTTGTAGATAAACCTCTTTGACTCCATGTTTATTGGCTAAGCGAATAGATTGGTCGAGAATATTAACAATCCTTTCATTATCTTCGACAAACGGTAATCCTTTTAGGGATAGATCATCTTGTTGGAGATGAGCAGTAAGATGTAATCTTCTTATGGGTATGTTGAATTTTTCGTATCTTGTTAAGGTGTGAAGGACATAATTGGCAAACCTCTCTCTTGACATTGAATAATCTTGAATTTGGAATGCATCATTGCTTATAGGCTCGAAAAGCTTGGTGAAAGTTATATCAGTGAAATATAGATCTGGGAAAATAGACCATGCTTCTAGAAATCTCTTTGACAGGATAATTGTTTGGACGGCTTGTTTTGTGTCTTGATATTCACATTTTGAGATGTAACAATTAAATCGTTTGGGGGTAATGAGGAAAGAAAATATAGTATGAATCAGCTCTATGGGCAACTGAGCAAACCTGTCCCTGTCCCTGGCTCTGGCTCTGGCCATGGCTTCCTCTTTCTCTTTCTCTTTGGCCGTCCTCTCTTGTGTCTTTTATATTTTCTTGTATTTTTGTATATATATAGAGAGAGATAGAAAGGTTGTAGAGTATTTTTGTATATATAAACAACAGAATCCTTTTTGGGACCGAATTGAAAAAGAAATAAGGAAAGAAGTATAGTAGTATTACTGCAAACAAATCAAACTTATTAGTTTACTATATTTATTAGTTTACTATATATGAATATATATTTTCCTAATCAGTTTCAAAAAAAAAAAAAAAGAAGTCAGTTTACATACAAACTGTCAAAATAAAATTTTAAAATCTATTTTCGATGAACGACTAATTTTGAATTTTTTTAAACATTTATTTTGGGACGAAAATAGAATATGGGCCTCAAAATAATAGCACAGCACCCGCAATAAATACCTGCCATATTTTGTCCACGATAATATTAATATCTTCTTCATTACTAGCCATTACTTGGGCCTGCCTACGAATTCAGTTACAGAATTCAGTTACAGCTACAACCAAAAGGTCCAAAATATAACATAGTTATTATTGACATTTATTTTCCCCATTCCATTAAAAAAATATATTTTTTTCGTATCAAAATAAATTCTCAAAAAGAGAAATACATTAAAAAAAATTGTTTATTCATTTAAGATTTAAGATTGAGGAAGCAAGCAAAAAAGACCCATACCTTTTGCTTTATTTGTATACACTAGGTCGTCCTCCGCATATATTGGAGGATATGGATCTTTTGGATCTGGGCTTCTTTCTACATCGGCTTTTATCTTTTGCAGTTGCTCAACGAACCCTATTTCAATCATATTGATGCATATAATTAATTATTTGCTATATGAGGATAAATAAAAATTATATAATTTAAAATAGAGTCACTTTGAGCAATTTTTTAATGAAAATATAAAACTTGTTACTAATAATATTGTATCAATTATTAGTTTTAGATTTACATTAATATAATTGAATCAATTAATTCATAATTAAATCGTAAAAAAAAGTCATTTTACTTCTAATCATATTGATGCGTATAATTAATTATTTGCTATATAAGGATAAATAAAAATTATTTATCAATTATTAGTTTTAGATTTACATTAATGAATGTTTGTACGGTGATATTAACATTAAATCTATATATATACTCATATAAAAAGATAATAGTGTCTTTTGGTATGCTTAACATTTAAAAATAAGATTTTTCCTCCAAAATAGTGATAATTCTAGAAGCTATTGTTGACTCTTTTTAATGTTGTCCTAATAAATGTTTGAAAATAAAAGAACTAAAATATCTTGCAAAATAATTGAGCTTATATACAATTCAACAAGATCCTTTTTATCAATTCTTTATCCTTATCGTCAACCATTTTTTTATTTTTAACATCAATATGGATTTTTTCACAAAAAAAAAACATCAATATGGATACTTTTGGCATTATTTATTTAATTCTAAAAATATACTCATTCTGTCTCACTACACACTTTTTTCAAAGGGCATCCCACTACAAACTACTCCCTACGTCTAATCCGATTTAGGATTTTCTCTTCCGACACACAGGAATTAAAAAATATTAATATAATAAAAGGAGAGAATGAGTGAAGCAGGTATTGTGAGTATGAAAAGTAAAATATGAGGGAGAATGAGTGAGGGGCAAGTAAGGAGGTTGTTGTTATTAGTATGACAAGTGAGTATTTTTGAATATAAAATAATATAAATTTGTCATTTTGAGATGTCATAAGTCAAGTGGGACGGAGGGAGTATATAGTTTCTAAAATGGAAATATTTTATTATTTTTATATTAATGGAACTCGCATATCATACTCAGAACAACAACTCATTTTCTCTCTTCAATCTCATTTTTCATACTCACAACACTCAATCCACTAACATTTTTCCTTAATTTCTGACCAAATAGTAAGTGTGTATTTTATAATAGGATGGAGGGAGTATAATCTAACTGAACTTTTTTGTTGATACCCCACATTATATAGATGAAATTTTATTATTCCATGTTTATTTTATTTCTTATTAATTTATTTACTGTTTACATGTTTTGTTGACCCCCCACGTTATATAGATGAAAATATTAATACATAAAAGACATTGCTAACTTTCCGGTGTCATGCACTTTTCGACGAAAGAGCTATTATTTCGTGTTGATTTAAGATTTATTTTTTTGGGGAGTTTATTTCACAAAAAAATTGGATAAATGGTTACATTAGTTTTAACTGTAGTTGTTAATTTTGATTTTTGTTTATTTAATTATATCTACAAATTATAAAAAGAATCAAAAGCTGATACAATTGTTGTCATAATAAGGCTACTAAATACGTTGACTAAGTAGATGATTTTGTTTTAATCATTATTACGTTGTCTCTTAATAAACTCCAATGTAAGAAATTTTTGTTTTAAAATTGTTGTTTTTATAAAAAGCTTTGTTCTAAACGTTTTTACTAAGTTTCTTTCACTATTTTTTTATTATCGTAAATTAAATGTTAAAAGTGAATAATAAGGATATTTATCTTCTTTTTCAAAGTGAATACTTCAAATTCAAATTAATTGTCCTTTTAGAATAAAAAATAAATGAATATCAAACTTTTGATTTAGGGATATTTTAAAAATATTTATATTAGCAAAGATGCATAAATACGCTTGCTATTCCAAATTTTTAATTTTACAATTATATAATGAAGGCCCATTTCCTCTAGGGCCCCTTGGGCGAGATTTAAACCCAATCTAAGAAACAACATTTACTTATTTCCCCAGACACCCCTCCGCCTAGTATGGGCGATCGCCCATCAACATTGGGCGACCGCCCATCAAAAAATAACCCCCTCTCCGCCTAGTAAGTTATAAGACTTTTAAAAAAAGTCTTATATGTAACTTATAAGACTTATTTATAACATATATAAGACTTAAAATGTCTTATAAGTTACTCTTATATTTAATAAGTCTTATAACATATATAAGACTTTTTTAAAAGACTTGTACAAAAAGTCTTATAAGACTCGCCTAGTAACTTATAAGACTTTTTAAAAAGTCTTATATTTAATAAGTCTTATAACATAAATAAGACTTTTTTAAAAGACTTGTACAAAAAGTCTTATAAGACTCGCCTAGTAATTTATAAGACTTTTTAAAAAGTCTTATATTTAATAAGTCTTATAACATATATAAGACTTAAAAAGTCTTATAAGTTACTTATAAGACTTTTTTAAAAAGTCTTATAAGTAACTTATAAGACTTTTTTAAAAGACTTATATAAAAAGTCTTATAATAAGACTCTTTTTAACTTACAAGATTTTTTTTAAAGTTTTATAAGTTACTTATAAGACTTTTTAATAAGTTTTATATAAGACTTATTAATAATTTTCAGTTTTTGAGTTTGTGCGTCTTATATATGTTATAAGACTTATTAAATATAAGAGTAACTTATAAAAGACTTTTTAAGTCTTATATATGTTACTTATAAGACTTTTTAAAAAGTCTTATAGGTTACTTATAAGACTTTTTAAAAAGTCTTATAAGTTACTAGGCGGATGGAGGTAATTTTTTCACTTGGGCGATCGCCCTATGTTGATGGGCGGTCGCCCAAACTAGGCGGAGGGGTGTATTTGGAATTTGGAAAAAACTTTTCTTTAAGAGGAATATAATTTGGATTGGGAGGGCCCTAGGGGAAAAAACCCTATAATGAATTGTAAAATAACAAAGTAGGAAAGTAAATCATTTAAGGAAAAATATTTTAAAATAACAATTTTTATTGGAATAATCACTGAAGTTCCTCACATCACGAAATATGTGTATACAAAAAGCTTCCAAAATTTATAATATTCATTGTGTTAGTTAAATAATTATAACCTGTGTATACTTTCATTAGTTTTAACCTTTTATTATAAATTATTTTCAATGTAAAATTATTTTGGACTCATAATTAATATATTATAATTATATAACATTATTTAAACAAAATATGTTAATATAACAAAATTTTGCTTAAACCATGCAAAGCATGGGTGAAATACTAGTATATAGTAGAAGAAGAAGAAGAGTGTGTGGAGTTTCACCGGACATTTTCTGTATGCTTGGATGGTTGATATTTTGATGGTCTTCAAATTACTTCTCTTTCTTCCTGTTTCAGAACCTTGTACTGCTTTAGATTTGTGATTCAAATTTTTGTTAGCTAGTTTATGGTTAATTCTTGAACCATTAATGATTTAAAACATGGCTTTATTATTATTTTTTTTTTTGTGTGTGTGTGTTGTAATAGCAATAAGATTTGCCTAATATTATCTGAAGTGAAAAAGAAAAAAAAATCATCTTGCTTTGGGTTATAGCCATGTCTCATTATTCTCATGTTCAAAAAGGAAAAAAGAGAAAGACAAATTTAACACACATACACATGATTATGTCATCTTAGAACAAAATATTGCATTATGCTATCTCTATCTTACCCCCTCCGACTTGGGTAAGACCACAAGGGCGACAAAACTCTCCCAACAAAATTTTAACACTGATGCATGTTGGAAAATTTAGCTTAATTAAGCTAATTTCCATGGTTGTTTGTGGTATGGAAGTCCATAGTTATATGACATTGGGACTTGGTTGATTTTGGACTTAATTTTGGACAAAGAAAATCTCGGGTCTAGTCTGCGTAGGTGCACGGTAGCGCCACCCTTGAGGGCGGCCGCGCTGGACGTACGAGAGGACTGCCAGATTTGTCTGCATAAGGGCGCGGTCGCACTGAGCCCGATCGCGGCCGCGCTCGTGCCGCGGACAGGATTTTCTTGGACCGAAATTAAGGCAGTTTTTGGGTTTCCTTCAAACTCTAAAACCTAATTGACATACCTATAAATACTAAGACTTTCTCCAGCCGTTTTTTGATGATGAAAATACAAGAGAGAAAACCAAATCTCTAAGGTTATTTCATTGGTCAATTACTCCCTGTCGTTAGAGATCTGTTCGTGAGATTCAAGGCGACTGAGATAGGACCGCCGGTGATTACATACCTGTGTGCAAAGTTTCTTGGTACGTAATCCGAGATCGTTTTATCCTCGGAGGAATTTGCCTGTACCTGTGTTGCACCAATTGGGGGCAATATTTTCTCCTAGGACAGTCTTCCTAAGGCGACTCGATCTACCCGATAAGTTTTTCTAAATCTCTCTGATTTCTTACTTTGTAAAGATTGATTTTAGATGCTTGTGTTACTATGTGTTGATTCACTGCAATCGCTACAATTAAACTGTCAAATGCATGATTGCCCCTATGTGATTATTTGCTTAATCTGCTTGTTGTGCAATTTATATTCCAACAGTCTAAGAGAAAATATTAATCATGTTATTTGTTGATTGTAGTTGATTCGATATGATCCAGATTTGTCCGTATAATCATTGAACTTGAAAGATTAATTCTTTGTACAAGTAATTTAATATATTTGAAGAATATGTTAAATTGTAATGATTATTATATGTGGTCAAATCTCTTATGCTTGTAATTGATGATTCTAGGTAATATGAAACGGTGAAAATTAGTGCAAGTAAATAATTGGGCTAATCAAAGAAAATATAATAATTGGTGCTCTAGATTGTTAATTTTGTGCTGTTGTAGTAAAAATTAGTTGTAAAGGTTCATGAAATCTGAATCCTACTAATTTTTATATATGAACAAAATATCTCATGGATCATCATGCTGATTGAGATCAAGTTTTGAGTTATTTAGATCATGAGCATAAAACTGATCTAATACCATTTGTATATTTATTGATTGATCTAAAAGTTATTTGAATGTTCGGAAAAATCGTTGGTTTCAACCTTGTTGAATGAGATTTCGGATACACCCAAATTTTTTGGGAAGTATTATTTAAACGCACTAATTGATGAGTTAGAAAATTAGTACTATATTAACGATGTTATTATGAAAAGTACTATTTATCTAATTTCGTGTTATGATTTCATTTACTTGAGAAAATCAATAACTGAATAAGCGGATGAGAGAAGTCTTGATCATTCTTGTTGCACTCTAATAAATACTTCAAGAGAATTTTGGGGAAAATTCGGTACAGTCATATTGTTTGAGATTATTCCATTAAATTGGAATATTCAGTGTATGACACCTTTGTAGTATTGATAATTAGAGCTGTACAATAACGTTCTTGTAGCTTTATTCAACCTAATGTTAATTATCTTGATAAGTAAAGTGACAAAATAAAATACATGAGACGGAACGGAAAAACTGTAGTTTACTTTACTAGTCTCAAAATTTATAATTACTTATGAGTCGCTTAAGTAGTTAGTAAATATATGAGTAAGAGTGCACCTCTTTGAAGTCAAACACTTTCATATATTTACAACTTGAAATTGAAGATTAATGACAATGAGAAATATCAAGTGTTGTTGCAGGACTCATAAACGAATGTGTGAATCTAAAAGTGTTTTTAGTGCTCATTCGTGTAATGTAGTAAGTGCATCACTATATTTCTAAGTGTCATAAAATCTCTGAAATGACTCATATTCAATTGTAGAATATTTTGAGTGGTTAGGTAAAGAAAAACAAATGTTGCTTTTCTTGTGAAGTTGTATTTTGCTGTCTTGCAGTACTTGTCTGATGCCTGTGATTAACTTAGTAGTTGAATGTGATATTTATCTGAGAATAAAGTTTAATTATCTCGATTTGATGGCTAAATCGTTTGTGAACGGCAGGTTAACCATGAAGTTTTAAATTATGTATCTATCATGAATGATTAATTTAAATTTGGTTATAATGACCTAGATAATTTAAATTGTGTCTCATCATGTTTAGTTAATTTAAATTGGGTTATGATCCTTATATGATTTAAATTATGTTTCCATCACGGATAAGTAATTTAAATTGGTGTATGATGCTATTAATTGAAAGTCTCAAATTTCTATGAATAGGTGAATTGTAACTTAGTTAAGAGAACGTGTTCTCTTATGAAATTGAATCACCTTGCTCATTGTTAGCTAATTTGTGTGACTATTAATAGTACGATACTTGACATGTAAAATATGATGTCACTTTATTGGTTGCAAGCTTAGACCTCTCTATAGCTATTTAATTGTAAATTAAAGTGCTAAATAAAGTTTTTGTTACAAAGCTCAGTTAAAACTAATAAGAAACTTATATTGGTTATAATCTCATGAAGCGGATGTAAGTCTAACTTTAATGTGAATCTGTTCAAAAGCCTTTGAATCAGTTCATAGTAAGACTTTTCCAATTACTCAAAATTATTATGAGATGGTGCATGAGAAAATTGCTACTTAAAGGGTTACAGTAGTAGTTTGTCTTTAAAGTTTGAAATTACCAAAGTAATACTTTAAGAGAATCTTTGAATTTGGCTTGCCTTATTCCGGAAAGGATATATCTTAAGTATTTGAGTGGTAGTAACTCAAACTTTGAAAAGATGATGTTTTAGCTTGACTATCTTTTGCAATATGGGGGTACTTCTCGCGAGTACGTATTTCACATAAAAAGATAAAAGCTAAAATTGTAAGAAATACTACTATTAGTTAAACCTTTTAGGATGGGTGATAGCAATGTACTTGAAAGATTTTAATTCTAAAATCCTTGGTATATTGGCTAACATGTGAATTTTCTCCTATGCTATGTTCTAAGAAGATGTTCCTCTCATATAATTAGAGTTGATACCGGTCTCACTCTTACATTTGATCTTTATGTTATCATGCAAAGATGTCAAATGTGGGGGGTAAATCCATGAAGTTCTAACTTTGCAAGTTAGATGAATTTAGAAGAAGTATTAAATTTAAAATTGCTAAGGATAGTGAAAAGTAATTAAAAAAAAATTGCTTTTAACGACTATCAAGTGCGTGTTTGAAATTTAAGGATGCTTCGAGAGTAAGATAATTTGTATGGTCTCTATATGAGCAAATGCAAATTAGTTGACTCACTTCTAATTACCTACGAATGGATTAAATGAGAAGGTTTATATCTAGTTAAGATTTTTAACCATGACAATGTTTAAGACTAGTTGGTTGTGAAAGGGTACTAGCAAATATAAGAAATAGATAACGTCTACTTTCTTGAGTCACTATTAATTGCAATTTTCTTGTGTAAAATATTTGACTGAGTATATGTTTTGAAAATCCATCTAATGGATGTTATTTTTCTTCTATTATATATAGAGAATAAATAATTTTATACGGATCAGTCAAAGTCAATGAATTTTGTAATTAATAAGTGGCATGTTGTAATTTGCTGTCGTGTTAAACCTTTTTACATGTGGTGAAATAATTCTCATGAAATATTTCCTTGTTAGCTTTGTATGTATGAATTTTGGTGAACTTGGTCTATTGCAAAATAATGTTGATAAGTGTATTGTCTATGGCGTAAACTTGTTTGCATTCATTTGGTTGAAAATTAATTGAGATAAATTAATGTTTATCCGTCATTCTTGAGTAGTAAGTTTGGAATTAAGGATGAGAACCATTAATGAGATTCTTGGCTTCAAACTGATCATTTGAAGTGGTAAATTTTCACAAGATAATTACATATTACTATTGAGAAAATTAGAATCGTTAAAAGGTTATATGTTTCCTTAATTAACTTTCTATTAGAATGTGATTTATCTAAATGATGATATTCTCAGATATCTTGGGATTTGATGTATCTTGGAGATTTAATTATTTTAGAGAAGCGCCTCTAATTGTATTAAATTATAAAGATACATTAATCGACCAAGTAGAGTTCTTGGTGGAGCTCTTGTTTAAGTATTTCAAAATACTTGAAGGAAATCGTTTTTTCCTTGTGCTATATATTGATTAATCTCAATATAAGCTAAATTGGTTAATGGTTGTAATGATCATTAATGAATATATTTGCTTCTAGTTATCTTGAGCGATGGGCTCGTCGTGTGAAGATATATTGAACAAATCTATTGGAATGAAACTCGTTTCATTGAGTTGATCTACTTATTATTAATACTTGCTAGTAGGATAAAGTTGAATGGTCTAATTGACTTAAAGTCTGTATTTAGCCATGATCAACTAAATCTACTTTTAAATAGTTTTGACAAAATTGTCAAAATTATAAGTGTGTGCATAATAAGAAATTACTTGACACATCCAAGTTAGATTGAAATCTATAAGGGATTGTAGGTGATAGTTGTTGGTTATGATGATACCAAGGATAACACAACTAACCTTATAAAACTAAAGAACTTGAATTAGTTCTTGTTTATAATATCTAGATTGGGGATGGGTCTGAACCCCGTCTGATTCATACGCAGTAGCAACCCAATCTATCTGAGTGGAGATCCCACAAAGAAGATTCAATGTGGTAATAACAAGTTGTGTGGTGAATCGGAGCACTTTAAATAGATTGACATGTTACATGTCTGATTCTATCCCCTGAATAATCTGGATGGTGCTCATTACTGCAAATAAAGCAAAAGTTTGAAACTTTGAATGGGATCAAAGTCTTTTAGACAAGATGTTAGCAGTACACCTTTTGAGATGCCCAGCTAAGTGAGTGTTGTTGTTGGCCGCAACTAGAGGAATTTGGGTTATTCCTTGAAAGCACTCATGATAGAGGATCGGGACGTACGGCTTATAAGCGTCAAGTGTTCGATAGAGGGCCTATGATAGCTTTTGTCGTGTTTGTTCCCAACAAAGGTCTCTACATCCAAAGGCATCAGATTCAAGACACCCGTTCATCTGGTCCTGTGGAGGTTTGCGTTGGATAACATAAGTAGTGGTTCAAGCCGGAAGGTACCATTACTGAAAGCGTGGCAATGGGTAATCTGTACACGTCATATCTCTATGAACTTGTGGGGGATTGTTGGAAAATTTAGCTTAATTAAGCTAATTTCCATGGTTGTTTGTGGTATGGAAGTCCATAGTTATATGACATTGGGACTTGGTTGGTTTTGGACTTAATTTTGGACAAAGAAAATCTCGGGTCTAGTCTGCGTAGGTGCGCGGTAGCGCCACCCTTGAGGGCGGCCGCGCTGGACGTACGAGAGGATTGTCAGATTTGTCTGCATAAGGGCGCGGTCGCACTGAGCCCGATCGCGGCCGCGCTCGTGCCGCGGACAGGATTTTCTTGGGCCGAAATTAAGGCAGTTTTTGGGTTTCCTTCAAACTCTAAAACCTAATTGACATACCTATAAATACTAAGACTTTCTCCGGCCGTTTTTTGATGATGAAAATACAAGAGAGAAAATCAAATCTCTAAGGTTATTTCATTGGTCAATTACTCCCTGTCGTTAGAGATCTGTTCGTGAGATTCAAGGCGACTGAGATAGGACCGCCGGTGATTACATACCTGTGTGCAAAGTTTCTTGGTACGTAATCCGAGATCGTTTTATCCTCGGAGGAATTTGCCTGTACCTGAGTTGCACCAATTGGGGGCAATATTTTCTCTTAGGACAGTCTTCCTAAGGCGACTCGATCTACCCGATAAGTTTTTCTAAATCTCTCTGATTTCTTACTTTGTAAAGATTGATTTTAGATGCTTGTGTTACTATGTGTTGATTCACTGCAATCGCTACAATTAAACTGTCAAATGCATGATTGCCCCTATGTGATTATTTGCTTAATCTGCTTGTTGTGCAATTTATATTCCAACAATGCATTCCCATGGCTAGAACTCGAGACTTCTGGTTAAACTAAAACACCCCCTCACCAGGTGATCTAGGTGCTTGTTGATCATACCTTGAAATATGTAGTACATTTACTAATTCATTCGGGAGAATATTACATACAAAAAATAAAATACTTCCTCCATCTCAAAAATATACTCCCTTCGACCCATTTTAAGCTTTACCATTTTGGTGAAGCACGCAAATTAAGAAAATAATATGTATATTCAAAAATAATGGGAGTGGGAGAAGGGTTGTGAGAGGGAAGAAGTGAGTGGATATGACAAGTGAGACCCATAATTTAAATGTGTGAGAGAGAAAAGTTAGTGGGTATAATAAAATATTAATAAACCTTTTCCATTTTAGGAAATGTGAAACTTGTAACGGGACGCCTTTTTGAGTAATTGGTGAAGCTTAAGCTGAGACGGAGGGAGTATTCATTTTAGTGGTCAAATCAATTAAAATTTCAATAAAATTGTATGAAATTTGGTTACAAAATTTGATATTCAACGACGATATCAAATCACTACTAGAAAAATCATGATTACCATCGATCAAAATCGTGGCTAATCACTAAAAGTTGGTCGATAAAGTTGACCATATTAAGCGACGACTTTGTCGTCGCTAATGGCCAAAAGTCGTCGCTAAATTTATCATTTGATTTTGATCACAATTAGCGACGACATTGTCGTTGCAAAATATCAAAATTAGCCATGACATATCCGTTGGAAAATTAATACACTTTTTAAAAAAATATATATTTAAATTACCACCACCGGTCATAACAACGCACCTCCACCGGTCGCCACCACCGTCCCGCCACCACCATCAAAATGTTCACAATAATCACATTAATGTCCATTGCTAACTTATGTCTTTTTTTTTTTTTTTTTTTTTGGAAACTATGGCTAAATTATCAGTTAATCAAAATTATTATTTCCACCATTACAAAACCACTGCACACCACTAACATCCACAACCGTCGTCTATCACTGCCACCCAATCACCGCCGTCAATCACACATATTCAGCAAAATCTCCAAGTAAAAAAAAAAAAACACACGTACAAACACACACACACAAATGCACACTCGAATGAACATACACTTACACACATACACAAATTGAAAAATATCTAGTTTTGATTTTGATCTTGTAAGAGGGAAAGAGACTCTACATACAAAAAAAAAAAGATAAACTCAGCAAAGATTGACACACACTCACGCACAACATAAAGTAAATCAGATTCGATTTGATTTAGATCTTGAGACAGAGAAAAGAGAGAGACATACTTTCAAAATGGGGAGTGCGATCAGAGAGAGGGGGGGGGGGAGAAGGTGGGTGACATAGGAGTGAGTGATAAAGATGGAGCAGTGGTAGAGCGACGTATATGGGAGGTGGGAGGGGCGGCGGCACAGATGAGAAGGGAATGGGGAGGAAGCTGCAAGATAGAGTTTTGAAATGAGAGAAGAAAGTAGGGTTTGTTGGGTTAGGAGAGAGAATATTTTTTTTTTTTTTGGAGAATTATGGACCATTCGATTGAATTCAATGTTATATAGTGATGTTATATAGTGAATGGTTAAAGATGTTGTATTAGCTCATGATCCATGTGAATATTTGGGAATCAATAAAATAATGCCACATCACGTGTTTTACTAAAATATTTATGCCAGATATCAATAATAATAATAATTATCAATAATATTTACTAATGAATTATTAATTATTATAATTGAATAATTGATTAATATTGAGTATACAATTAGTAATAATATTAATAGTGGTGCTAATAATAACTATTAATATTGCATAATTTTAAGAATAGTAATATATTTTTTTGGTACAAGAATAGTAATATTACTATACATAAAATTCATAAAATAAATTAAAAATATTAATCTAACTATAAATACATAGCTTACCAAATCTAGCAAAAAATTACTACTTTTTTCCCTAACTATTTACTTAAAAAAAATAATAGTAATGGTACTATTGTCTCATTCCAAAATGAATGTTTAAATCATATACCACATACCCTAAGCCCTAACTCGTATGCCCTATACCCTAAACCCTTACTCATATACCCCATACCTTAAATCCTAATCATATACATCGTACCCAATACCCTAGATCACGCACTACACACATACCCTAAATCATATACTCTATACATTAAACCCTATATTGTATACCCCATACCCTAAATTCTAAATCAGACACTATACCACATACCCTAAATCATATATTGTATACCCCATACCTTAAACCTTAAATCATATGTCTAAACCTCATTTACACCTCATACCCTAAACCCTAAACCTTAAATCATACTCCCTCCGTCTCGGAGAACCTTATTCAGTTACCGCTCGACACGAAAATTAAAGAGGGAGTATATATATTCAATTACATTGGTAATGGAAATGTACGTGACTTACCGATGAGACGCCTAAAATGGCAAAGTGTGTAAGCTCTCTAAAACAGAGGGAGTATGCCTAAACCTCATAACAGATTATCAACCAAGGCTAGACAGATAAATGACCGTAAGACTTGAGATCAACATCCTTTTTTGATTACATACATGATACACCTCATAACAGATTATCAACCAAGGCTAGATAGTTGCAGTAAGTTTGAGATTAAATATCGTATAAAATACAAAGCAATAAATAGTTCTTAAAAGTGAAGTCCAGCCCAAGAATTATTAAAGCAGTCAAACAACGTAAAAGCGTTGATACTAAAGAGTCTTCGGATTGCTCTTTGTTAAAGAATATGTTAGCCTTGTTATTATAGCTGTTGTTACTATACACAAATAAGATTAAAGTTATGATTGCTTGCTCCTCCTTTACCAATCTGAGATATTTTAGCACAAATAGTAATGAAAGATAGAAATTTTGAAAAACACAAAATATCTCTACTTTATTTTACCAACTATGATGTACCAACTACCAACAATTGTTAATACTGCACATACCGCTTCGACTGAATTAATGTAGAAACCCCGATAAATGACCGAATTCCAATTATTCCCCTGCTTTTGTAATCTCTCGAAACCATATACTTGGAGAACAAAATGTTTATGAAAAGTGAACATTTCAAAATTTCTATTCGATGAAAAATAGAAAATTATGTTGGCAAGGAGAAAGAAAGAACTTGTGTATATGAGTATATCCATTTATGTTTGCATTCGTGTGTTCTGCAAGTTCGTGGCCCCCTCTCCCCCGCCCCGTTTTCCTTTCCATCAATGTTTACTCAGTTTTCTCCCTAATTGGAAAATTCCTCCCCTTTGATTAGGGGGATGTGGTTCAATAAACGGTGCCCTAATCAAAGGGGAGGAATTTTCCAATTAGGGAGAAACTGAGTAAAGATTGACGGAAAGGAAAATGGGGCGGGGAAGAGGGGGCCATGAACTTGCAGAACAGAGAGAGACCAAATCCCTCCAGCTACCTTATTTTCCCCGATTGACATGCCGATTTCCGACAAAGAGCTTGAATTTTTCTGATAGTTTAGGTCGTAGACATTGCATTTCTGATCGGGGATTACGGGTGCTGCTAAAGTATGAGAAAGATGGAAGGGAGAAAGAGTTGACAGTAGTTTGAGAAAGACAACCATCTCCGAGTTCAGAAACCGTCGATTAGGGGGCATTATGGAGCGTCAGATCAATTGATAACAATCAATCTCAGCCTTCAAATAAATGTAATTTATTTTATATTTATTTTAACGCAATTTCTGGCCATTGAATTGGATAAATCTGAGCCATCTTTTATCCCTAGTCAATAGGCGGTTATTGGACTGCTCTTTATTGTATATTAGATGAAAAGTAACTTTATGTGAATGATTTGCTTTTTTCTTACCGAATGTAAATATTAGTTAAAATTCACTCAAACTATCGCAAAAAATTTGGAAAACAACCTTTGAAGTCCTAAATAAATAAGTGTATAATAGGAAAATAAGATATAAATTTGCATTGGGTTTATGATTGAGACTGATGGCAAAGTTTTAAGAAACTTTTATTAAATGAAATCTACTTGTCATACTAACAAACAATTCAATTACTATTTCTCTCGCTCATTCTAACTTCACCTTTTATACTCACAACTTATTTACTATTAAAATTACTAGCAAGACACCCGTGCGATGCACAACGATAACACGTTTTTCTTTAAATTTAAATACATTAAGAGATAAAAAAAGAAAGAAAAAACAAATACACATATGATTTAGAAAAATAAACTGTTTTTTAAAGCATATATTACTTCTTTATTGAATTAAAATTAAATAGTAACTGTCATAGATAATTTCATTTTTTTATACTCCTTATTACAAATAAACCAATACTTTAAAGAATTCTACTTTTCCTTTTTGTCTGTCACAGATTAAGAATCCTACTTTGCTTTATTCCCAAAATGGCAAATAATGAATAGTATTTTTGACATTTATACCCTCTTCTTTTCTCAGAACTACAAATAAACCAATACTTACTATACTACTTTTTATCCACTTGAATCATAAATAGTGTTTTGAACAATTATACTCTCAACCACTTGTCATTGTTCACTCATTTCTTAGTATTTTCTTAATAAGCGTGCAAACACTAGGTAGGACTCTTGGTCCGAAACGGAGGAAGTAATAATCTGTGAGCTCTTAGTGAAATCCAAATGAAGCTTGATACTCCCTAAGTCCGGTTTGAAATTACATATTTTGGGAGGTACACAAAAATAAAAAAATTGTTAGTAAAGTATGTGTTATTAATATAAAAAGTGCGGTAGGGGAGAAAAATTAGGTGGAGAATAATAATTGAATGGGCACTACAAGAAAATAAGGATTTAGCTACAAATTTTTTAGCTACAAAAATATTTTGTAGCTAAAAGATTTGCATTAGCGATGAATTATTTATTCGTAGACAAATCTCTATGTTTTTGCGACAATATTAATTTTGTAGCCAAATGCTAAACTAAGAAAACAAAACAAAAATATTTGTCGTTAAATGAGGCAAACTTTTTGGCGCACAAATTTCCCGCACTAGTCAAAATTGTAAATAAGATTTGGCTACAAAAATATAAATTATTGTCTATGAAATTATTTTATAGCCAAAATTACCCTTAAAATCACCCATAATATTATGCTAAAATCACTCCTTAAATTTAAGTACATTTCATAATACATATATTATGTTGGAAATTAAATTATAGCACCACAGATTAAATAAACAATTTAATCAACAGTAGGGGATTTATTGATCAAGTCAAGAACGTACCAATAAGCCAATAGCAAAACCGAAAGCAAGGAACAGGATCAGGAAAACAGACAGAAACAATAAAACAAACGATTAGAAAACTTATCGTGATTTGATCGAGTCGCCTTAGGAAGACTGTCCTAAGAGAAAATATTGCCCTCAATTGGTGCTACTCAGGTACAGGCAAATTCCTCCGAGGATAAAACGATCACGGATTACGTACCACAGATTAGCACACAGGTAGGTAATCACCGGCGGTCCTATCTCAGTCGCCTTGAATATCACGAACGAATTTCTACGAACAGGGAGTAATTTAGCAATGAATTAAAGCAAGAGAATTGAGTTTCTCTTCAATATCTCATTCTAAAAAAAATGGCTGGAGGGATTATAGTATATATATGTGTGGTAATTAGGTTTTAAAGTTATATTAAATTAACCTAAAACCCTCAGAACTTCGGCCCAGGAACCACCATGCCCGTCGTAAGCGCGGCCGCCCTAGTCACAAGCGCGACCGCTCTCAACAACAGGTAAATCACGTCGAGCTACGGGAGACCAGCGCGGCCGCCCTTGGCCTTAGCGCGGCCGCCCTCCTTGGCAGTGACTTCAACGTGTTTTCCCCTTTGCCGAAAATCAGTTCAAGCCCAAGACACATCAAGGTCATGGATCTATGAACTTCGATACCACATATATCAAAAATCCAACAATCCCCCACAAGTTCATAGAAATATGACGTGTACAGATTGTCCATTGTAATGCTTTCAGTAATGGTACCTTCCGGCTTGAACCACTACCTATGTTATCCAACGCAAACCTCCACAGGATCAGATGAACGGGTGTCTTGAATCTGATGCCTTTGGATGTAGAGGCCTTTGCTGGTAACAAACACGACAAAAGCTATGATAGGCCCTCTATCGAACACTTGACGCTTATAAGCCATACGTCCCGATCCTCTATCATGAGTGCTTTCAAGGAATAACCCGAATTCCTCTAGTTGCGGTCAACAACAACACTCACTTAGTCAAGTATCTCGTAAGATGTACCGCTAACATCTTGTCTAAAAGACTTGATCCCATTCAAAGTTCCAAACTTTTAATTTATTAGCAAAGAACGAGCACCTCTAGGCTATTCAGGATAGACTTAGACATGTAACATGTCAATCTATTATTAGGTGCTCCGACTCACCCCACAAACTTGTTATTAATTACCACATTGAATCTCCTTTGTGGGATCTCCACTGTGTAGATTGGGTTGCCACCGCGTTTGAATCGAGACGGGGTTCGCACCCATCCCCAACCTAGATTTTTGAACTAGAGCAAATTCTAGCTCCTTTGGTTAAAGGATCACCGTGTTATCCTTGGTACCAACATAATCAACAGCCTATCACCTTCCGAGATACTAGATCCCTTATAGATTTTAATCTAATTTGGATATGTCTCCTAGTTTTACAAATATTGTACTTGACACTTTTCGGTTTCTCAATTGTGGCGGTGTTGTCACAATGTACGTAGATAATGTGCATGGGCTTACCGACCATGGGCAACTCGTACATAAGTCCTCGAAGCCATTCGGCTTCCAATCCAAGAGTGTCAAGGGCAACTAATTCGGCCTCAAATGTAGACCTAGACAACAGAGTTTGTTTGGTCGACCTCCAGCGACCGCAGCCTCCGCCTAAGGTAAAAACATACCCCGTACAGCCATAACTCCCGGAGTTATAGGCAATCCAGCTTGCATCACTATATCCTTCAAGAACAGAAGGATATCTCCCGTAATGCAGCCCAAGGGAAATCGTTCCCTTCAAGTACTTGAGAACTCTATCAAGAGCTTCCCAATGTGCTTTATTTGGGCATTGAGTATATCTAGCCAACCTAGTAACCTAGTAGGATATATCCGGTCTAGTACAATTGGCAAGATACATCAAACTTCCAATAATTTGAGAATATCTCAACTGAGCCATCGGTACTCCACTTTCATTCTTAGTAAGTGCAGCTGAAGGATCATATGGAGTCTTAGCTACTTTGCAATTCTTATAACCAAATTTCTCAATTACACTTTCGGTATAATGAGATTGCGATATGGTTATGCCACTAGTTGAACGAGTCAACTTAAGGCCAAGAATCACACTAGCTACTCCCATATCCTTCATCTCAAACTTACTTTTCAAGAATTCCTTAGTAGAATTAATTATCCTCATATCCGTTCCAAACAACAAGATATCATCGACATACAGACATAAGACAATACTACTATCACCAATACTTTTGCTATAAACACACTTATCAAACTCATTAGTAACAAAGCCAAACGATGAGACAATTTTATCAAATTTCTCATGCCATCGCTAGGGGCTTGTTTGAGTCCATACAAGGACTTAACAAGTTTACAAACCTTTCTCTCATTGCCGAGGCCTCAAAACCTTCAAAGTTGATCCATATAAATTTCTTCCTCTAGATAGCCATGCAAAAAAGCGGTCTTAACATCCATCTGATGGATAGGAAGATCATATACAGAGGCCAATGCTATAAGCATTCGGATTGTAGTCATTCTAGCAACTGGCGAATAGGTATCGAAATAGTCTATTCCCTCCATTTGCTTGAATCCCTTAGCCACTAACCTAGCCTTAAACTTGTCAACGGTTCCATCCGGTTTCAGTTTCCTTTTAAAGACCCACTTACATCCTATCGTGCTACAACCAGGAGGGAGATCGACCAATTCCCATGTCCCATTAGAGACAATAGAATCCATCTCACTCCTAACATCATCCTTCCACTGCTTGGCATCAGAAGTAGCCATAGTAGCTTTGAAGGTTAGAGGATCACCCTCGATATTGTAAGTGATGAAATCACTTCCAAAATCCTTGGTGGTCCTTGCCCTTTTGCTCCTTCTTGGTTCAATCTCATCGTCAGAATGAGTTGCACTGGAATCAACCCCCACATTTGTCAGCTCCTCTACTTGAGCATGATTGGAATTAGTGGTTGGGTTAGATTCCTTAGGAAGTCCGTCCTTCATAGGAAACACATCCTCAAAAAGTGTTGCATCACGTAACTCAATTATAGAGTTCACATCTATGCCAGAAATTTCAGATTTTATAATAAGAAATCTCAATGCATAACTTGTTTCGTAATAACCTATAAAGATAGCATCAACAGCTTTAGGTCCAAGCTTTTTCCTTTTGTGTGCGAGTACAAGTACCTTTGCAAGGCACCCCCACACTTTTAAGTGTTTCGTGCTAGCCTGTCGACCTCTCCAAAGTTCAAACGGACTTTCCTTTCTATGTTTAGGAGGGACTCTATTCGTAATATGGCAAGCCGTATTCAAAGCCTCTCCCCACATATATTTGGGCACCCAAAACTTATGAGTAAACCGTTAATCATATCGCAAGGGTTCTATTCTTACGTTCAAGAACACCATTTGATTGAGGGGTGTAGGGAGGAGTCTCTTCATGTACTATTCCGTTTTCTTGGCAATAATACATGAAGGGGTTAGACTCATATTCACCTCCTCTATCGACCTTAACCGTTTAAGTTTCTTGCCAGTTTGTGTTTCTCGCTTCATTCTTAAATATAATGAATTTATCTAATGCTTCATCCTTAGAATTAAGCAAATAGACATAACAAGATTTACTAGCATCATCAATAAAGGTGAGAAAGTATTTCTTTTTATCTTTGGTCAACACGCCATTAAATTCACAAATATCGGTATGAACTAAATCTAGAATTTCGTAATTTCTCACAACCGACTTAAACGGACCTTTTGTAGATTTAGCTTCAACACATACATGACACTTAGAATTCTTATCAATAGCATGTTTAGGAATAATATCTAACTTCATCATTCTTTTCACGTAATCATAGTTAATATGTCCTAAACGACCATGCCAAACATTTGAAGATTCAATGGAATAAGAAACAGATAATCAATAGAACTAAAATTATTGTGCGAACAAACATCGCTTCAACTCTAATTTTAAATAAACCATCCGAGGAATAACCTTTCCCCACAAAACTACCGTAATCCAAAATTATGACCTTATTACATTTAAATGAAATCTCAAATCCTTCCCTAACTAGACTAGAACCACTAATAATGTTGCGACGAATATCAGAACGTGATACACTCGATGCAAGGTAAGAATGCGCCCATTAGGAAACTTCAGTCCACGCGTCCCAGTCCCAAGCACCTTTGCGGCACTAGAGTTCCCCATCGTGTAACGCCCGAGCTCCGAAGATCGGGTCGAATGTCATCGATTTGACGTGCCACTTGCCCCACAAACCACCACAAGTCTTTCCGACACGTGTTGTCCTCACTTACATGCTCACTGGCAAACTTCACTGGGTCACCCATCCTGAGAATTTCCCGGGTCCAAGACGCTTACCTTGGAGTTCTTATAATGACGCAGCTTCCAGAAAGAAGATGCATCTTGGTGATATGAGTAGCACTAATCAAATCATATCAAACATATCGTGCACATACATTTTTGGGGCGCCACAATCTCCCCACTTAGATCCTTGCAGGGTCCAGGCAAGGCCTACTTGAAACCCCTGGCACTGGGATCCAAGAGGGGCTCGTAATGATTCAAGAGGTGACTCCTGCACCGACTCCTGGGTGTACTTTGTTCCAGCACGGCACTTTGCTCCACACTTCCTACGGTCCTCGTCTCCCGATACCATTTCGTAACGCCCCGAGCCCGAAGATCGGGCTCAATGCTATCATTTGTGCACGTACTAGCCCCACAACCACCACAAGTCTTTCCAAAGACGTGTCTCTCACTTACATGCTCACCGAGAAACTTCCCGCAGAGGTCACCCATCCTGCACTTTCCTGCATCAAGCACGCTTAACCTTGGAGTTCTTATAGGATGAGCTTCCGAAAAGAAGATGCATCTTGGTGATATGAGTAGCACTAATCAAATCATATCAAACATATCAGGCACATACATTTTTGGGGGCGCCACAATAATCCCTCCAGCCGTTTTTTTTAGAATGAGATATTGAAGAGAAACTCAATTCTCTTGCTTTAATTCATTGCTAAATTACTTCCTGTTCGTAGAAATTCGTTCGTGAGATTCAAGGCGACTGAGATAGGACCGCCGGTGATTACCTACATGTGTGCTAATCTGTGGTACGTAATCCGTGATCGTTTTATCCTCGGAGGAATTTGCATGTACCTGAGTAGCACCAATTGGGGGCAATATTTTCTCTTAGGACAGTCTTCCTAAGGCGACTCGATCAAATCACGATAAGTTTTCTAATCGTTTGTTTTATTGTTTCTGTCTGTTTTCCTGATCCTTGTTCCTTGCTTTCGTTTTTCTATTGGCTTATTGGTACGTTCTTGACTTGATCAATAAATCCCTGTTGATTAAATTGTTTATTTAATCTCGTGGTGCTATAATTTAATTTCCACGCCTAAGAGAAAATAGTTTTATTTGATCATGTCTCGGTAGTTCCTCTAGCTCTCCCTTTAAGTCCCTAGTTGACACCTCGGATCTTCGGAGAAGTTCGGTGTTAAGAACTTCAAGCGTTGGTCTCGAACGCATGAAGATCCGTCAATTAAGGGCATGTCTGTATCTTTGTCATCCAAATGTCCCGCTCGAAAGCCGATGATCCAGTTAGTGTGGGCTGTTAAATTGTGGAAGGAGCGGGACGATGTTGTTCGAGGATGCATTACTGCCGGCTTTGTCGAATGCACTCTTCGATGTCTATTTGCTCTCCTCCTCATTGCGTAGCGTGGGAATCGCTTTCCACGATAATGCACCGATGACTCCCAGGTGTGGAAAAGTACCAAGTGGGTAAGTTCTGAATTATCGCGTGAGTGAGGAAAGTCGGTTCTGGAATTCAAGTGCACGAACTCCAAATCATTTTGCAATCGCTCAAGGATGCCGACATGGGACTTCCCGATAAGTTCGTGTCATGGCTATTATTGAGAAGTTTCCTCGATCTTGGGGAATTCGGTATGACCCTCGAAGCATACAGTGCTTGGAAGCTTGACACTCAATGAGTTGATGAATGCAATCGCGATTCAGAGGTGCATAATGGTAACCAACCTAGCGTAATTCCGTGAGGCCGCCGCTAATATGGTAACCGGTAAAAGAAAGTTTAAAGGAAAAGGTGTGGAAAACTCACTCTAAGGATAAAGAAAACCATGACAAACTTAAAGTTAAGAAAATAACTTTAGGAAGCCAAAAGCAAAATGTAAGCTGAATTGTGGAGTAAGGTGGACACTTTTCTAGGGACTGCCCGTCCAAGAAAGGAAAAGGACCACAAGGCTCACCGATGACCATCCTGCTTTGTCAACATGGTGTTGGGTCCGAAGGGATTATGATGATCCCGACTCACGCACCCGGAGCCGACGCTCGACTGAATGTTACAAAGTATGTAACTTCTTATCCTGAAATCTTTATTGTCTATGAACCCAACGAGTGGCTAGTTGACACTGGGGCAAATGTGCACGTTTGTGCTGATAAATTGCTATTTGTGTCTTACCAGCCTGAGCGTGGTAGATCAGTGACGATGTGTGAGGACCCCAACCCGGAACCTAACCTGTGTCCCGAGCTAGAGCGTCCCCAAAAGGAACTCAAACCACCTAACTTTTTAAAACTTTGATTTAACTTACAACTTAAACATAGTGAATGTAACCATTTAAATTAACTACATGTTGGGTTTTACGGGTCCATGCGCAGCGGAATTAAGCATTAAAAACATAAAACCCAAGAAGCCCTAGGATCCGTTCTATACAATTAATTTGAATACCTATGAGATAGAATTAAACCAACCTTGAAACGCTTTCCGGTCTTGAGCTATCGAACGATTTGATTATGTGATATCGAATCACAAACTTCGTTCTTCAACTTGCTTGAACTCTAGGCCTTGATCGATGAACGAGCGAAGACCCTCTTTCGGTATCCACACCTTTGAATGAATCCAAGAACAATTTCTTGTTGATTGCTAGATCTAAACCTTGAAGAATATTGAGAGTATTTTGTTGTGAATTTTTGATTGAAAATTTCGGCTGACCTTTTAGGTCTGACAGAACCCTTGTATTTATACTACAATAGTAAGAATACCTCTCCTAATCGTATTAGAGACAGTGTCAAAAAACGCGTACAAAGCTTGATATGTGCGCGGTATATTAAGCCATTGGCTTAATATGTCGCGCGGTATATATAGCCAGATACAGAAACTCTCAACTATTCTTCCTCCGGTTTAACCAATTCATTCTAGTTGTGTGTGACCCAATAGGATTACATTATGTTGGCAATGAGTTCGATCATATCGAACCTCATAAGACATAAGCGGACTCTAGCAAGCCATTATGTCTACCCAAATAATGCAACGTAAGAGTTCACGTTTCCAATGGTGTACTTCCATTTATCCCTTTGTCTCACGATGTTATATTTGAACACAAGTCATGGTCCTTGTCAACTTGTTATTGTTCAATGCTTTCTCGATTCTTGAGTATAATGATAATTCCAATCATATTGGGGTACGGCCATACACTTTCATCATTATCACTCATCGAGGGGCCCAAGCATAACATCTCTCTTCCGAGGGACAAATTCCTTCTTGACTTATCATCCTTCCCATCATGAATCCGATCATGCCAATGATAGTCTTTATAGATATCGTGTTAAGATACCGCTTTGACTAAAATCAAACATAACTTTTCATCATATGTAAGGTCATGATAATCTCGTGTCTAGGGGACTAAATGAAGTAACCTTATGAGATTTACTTATGACATTTGACCATGACATAAATCTCATACGGGTCAAGTCCAGTCACTTGTTATCTAACAAGTACCCATAATTTCAATGTGCATCTCTATGCATATAATCATCATATGATTATCCATTGACAATTATACTAATTATTCTATTAACAATCAGGGACGGAGATTATTACAATAAATATGCAAACTATATAATAATCAAATAATAAACATAAACGATAAAGATGATACATAACGGTTTTCAGTTAAACATAACTAAAGCCTAGGGCATTACACCAACAGTCTCCCACTTGCACTAGGCTCCATTTATGTATCGAATACTCATGGATCTAACATGCCCATCATGCTTCTGCCTATGCGAGTGTCTTTGTAAGTGAGTCCCTTATGTCATCATCGGTTGATACTTTGTATATTTTAACGTCTTCTCATTCTTTATGAATTCCTCGAAGAACGTCTAAGTGAGTGTTTGGATCACTGTTGTGACCTTGGTTCCATTGTTTGCACAAGTGGCACCACTATTGTCATAACAAAAGTTTCACCGATCAGTGATACTTGGAAAAACACTTGAAGTATTTCCAAAATACTAAATGAACTTTTGATCCAAACTGCCTCTTTCAGCTACATCATATGTTGCTAAAGTATGGCCTTAGTAGTAGAATCGGCTACAATTTCTGTTTGGAACTCTTCCAATCAAAACTGCACCTCTAATAAGCACAAACACAAATTCTAATTGCGATTTTAAAATAACTTTGTTAGTTTGGAAGCTAGTACCTATGTAACCCTTACAACAAGATTAACTTCCAATCTTCCAAATCCCAAGAACGTATCCTTAGTTCTTCTTAAGTACTTAGGATCATATTGACTGCCATCCATTGGTTCTCAACAGGATCAGATTGGTATCGACTCATCATGCTTATAGCATACGAGACGTCGAGTCTAGTACAAATCATGGCATACATGACAGATCCAAGTGCCGCAGCATACGGAACTTCATTCATTCCCTTTTGCTCATCAGTTGTCATAAGACAATGAATATTGCTAAGAGAAATACCATGACCCATTGACAAGCTACTCTTCTTAGACTCTTCTAAGAATCTTGTCAATGTGAACACTTTGACTCAAACCAATTTATCCTTCTAGATCTATCTCTATAGATCTTGATGCCAAGGATGTAAGCGGCTTTACCCATATCTTTCATTGAGAAACCTTTCCTTGACCAAGACTTAACAGTCTTAAGTGTCGGAACTTGTTTTTCAAATGAGTAAGATATTATTGTAATAAACAATAGAAATAACACCATGCTCCCACTGAATTTCATGCATACACAAGGTTCATCTTTGTACTTGATAAAATCAAACTCTTTGACCAATTCATCAAAACAAAGATTCCAATTCCTTGAAGCTTGCTTCAATCCATCTCATGGATCCTTGCAACATACATACTTTATTAGAGTTTCTTGGATCGACAAACTATTCGGGTTGTGTACTTTACACATCCTTAATAATCTTTCCATTTAAAGAAAGTCGTTTGATATCCATTTGTCATATCACATAGTCACAATATGCGATAATGGCAATTGAAATTCTAACATACTTCGACATTGTAACTGGCGAAAAAGGTTTTAACATAGTCAATACTATGAATTTGCCTAAATCCCTTTGTTACAATCCTTAGTCATGAAAGTATACACCTTCACATCCATGTTGGTCTTTGAAGACCTACTTCGCACCCTTTAGTTTTTACACTTTTAGGTAGCCCAATCAAGTTCCAAACTTGATTGTTAAACATGGATTGTAATTTGGATTCCATGGTTCCTAACCATTTATCCAAATTAGGAGAGGACATCGCTTCTTGATAGCAAGTAGGATCGTCATTCTCAATGACTTCCACTTCATCACTTTCCGCAACAAGAAATCACTATTTCTTGAGTTCGAATCGTAACCTATCCAATCTACGATGGACTTGTGCATCTTGAACCGGTTTCACAACTTCTTTGTGAACTTGGTTCTGTCTCTACTCTTGGTTCCATATTATTTTCGGGTTCTTGAACTTCTTTCAAGATTAATTTTACTCCCACTAGATTCTTTATTGAGAAACTATTTCTCAAGAAACAAATCGTGTAGAGCAACAAACATTTTGTTCTCTTTGTGATTGTAAAATCAATATCCGAAAATAACCTTGTCAGATTTGGTGCTAACTTATAAGATATAAGTCTCTTTACATAAGATTCGCAACCCCAAATCTTCATGAAAGACAAACTAAGTTTTCTTCCATGCCACATCTCATGTGGGGCCTTAGGAACCGATTTAGTAGGGACTCGATTCAGTGTAACCGCATTATTTCTAATGCATATCCTCAAAAGGAAATAGGAAATAGGAAAGTCTGATTGACACATCATCGAACGAACCAAGTCCTACAAGGTTCAATTCCTCCTTTCAGACACACCATTCATAGTGGTGTTCAGTGTGGAGTCAACTCTTGAAACAATTTCATAGTTTTGAGATGATTGTCAAACTCTTGGCTCAAATATTCATTACCTCGATCTAATCGAAGTACTTAACATTTTTACCAAGTTATTTTGTACTTCATCTTTGAAATGTTCGAAACATCTCAAACGATTCACCTTTGGACTTCATCAGATAGACATAGTCATATCTAGATAAGTCTTTAGCGAAATGTGATGAAATACCGAAATCTTCCCCTAGCAATGCTTCTTAATGGTCCACATACATCTCACGTATAATGACCAATAAGTCACTAGCCCTCCCACTACTTTAGTGTAGGGTGGTTTGGTCGATAATCCCAATAAATAAGATCCACATTCCTCAAATGATTCATGGTCATATGAGTCTAAAATTCCATGTTAATGGAGTTTAGATATATGTTTCTTATTTATTTGACCAAGCCGGCAATGCCATATGAACGCTTTGTTCATATTGTTCGGTTTAGATTTCCCATTTATATTATAGATATCTTCAACATTATTTTGTTTCTCATCATCAAGGATATGAAGACCATTTAATGACATATGCATTACAATAAGGCATATTATTAAATAAATATAAAACTTCTTATTGAAAATAAGAAAATTATATCCTTCATCATCCATTTAAGAAACAGAAATAATACTCCTACTCAAATCTGGAACGTAGTCATACTTGTTTAAAACAAGTACTACTTCACAAGGCAAAGTGACTTCATAAGTCCCTTATGGATAATGTTGCAACTCTTGCTCCATTTCCATGCTTAGGTTTAATTTACCTTATTTGAGTAGCTTTCTATTCTTTGTTCCTTGCACATTTAAACAAATGTGGGATCCAATCCGGTATCATATACCCAAGAACAAGAAGTCGAAGGGAAAATATCTATCATATAGATATTTGAAGTAGTAGCAATCATATTGCCCTTCTTCACCTTTTAGGCCTTCCTAATAAGCCTTGCAACTTTGCTTCCAATGACAATCTTATTGCAATGATAGCAAAATGCATCCTTTTGAGACACTTTGGGTTTAGCCTCTTCGGCTTTGACAACTTTTGTCCTAGGTTTGGCAACCTTTGCTTTACCTACTTTTTCCTTCCTTTATGAACCCCTTTTATTGTGTCAACCATTAACACAATTTGCGGATTGCTCCTTCTTTCATCATATGAATTGAGAGCCTTCACTACAACATATATCTTTTGCCTAGTTCGCATTTGGAACATTTCCTTTATGCGGTGTACTAGAACAAAAGAATAGTTATCATGTGCTCAAGGTTCTTCATAAGAGCCTTTAAACATGGTGGCAAATACAAGGCAAGCAATATTGTCAGAATCATCACTATGTTTCTAATGTTGCTTCCTTATTTGCCCTTTGCAACATTTGCAATGGGTTCAGTAGGAACGGATTCGTCAAGAACATACACATTATGTATTGTTCCTTTCGAACTTTGTCCTTCATAAGGACGAATCGCAATTATCATTATGTAATGCTATTTCTACAACAAAATATACAAATTATATGAACACATATCAATATCAACACATTTATCATTTAAGAGCAAATAATGTATTTTACAAATACTCCCACTAAATCATACACCTTCTAATGCTAATAAGCATAATATGCATTTAGTGGGCTAAGATCCAACTTTAATTTAATCTCAAGTACGCTATGGCGCACCGCTCAAGATTAAACTAATTAGGTAGAAAAGCATCAATCATATCGTATATGACTCTTAGGACTAAGATCCATCTTTAATTTGATCTCAAGTACGCTATGGCGCACCGCTCAAGATCAAACTAATTAGGTAGAAAACATCAATCATATCATATATGACTCTTAGGATCTTTTATGAGATTTATTTAAGACATCATATGTCTAAGCATATTTTAATCTCATCTTATGCCTTGGGTCCAAAACCATTTTGATAACCCAATTAAGTTCATCCATTTTAAACGTATAGGAACCACCATTTCCTCATCTTGCTCGCAAACGGAATAGAATCAAAGCACCTTGCTATGGCAAGCCCACCCAAAACTATCCGAGTGGTCTCAAGTGTTTAAATCATGGATTGGCATAAAGAACTTAAAAGTTAAATGAAGGTTCTTTAAAGGTAGATTATAAGCATATCAGAAAGATAGTCAAAATCATGCACCAGGTAAGTTCCCAGGAAGATAGGTGAGCCGCAAGGACTTCTTAAGTACCAACTCTTCCTTAGACAGAACTCTCCTAGACATGCATAATTAGAAATCAACTCTGATTAGGCAACATAATCCTTACCTTTTATAAACAATTAGTTTCCTTTTAAAATTTCGCGTAATTATGACTTGTTTCCATAAACAATCATAAAATCCAAAATTTACAATGTCTAAATCTAAACATATTAGGAAACTATAATGCAATGTTTCAACTAAACATTTTAGGAAATCACAATTCAATGTTTCAACTAAACATCTAATAAAATTCTTAACACTTAAGAACAAATAATTCATGCATCGCAATAATTATTAAAATCATATTTTAATCAATTAATCATGCATATCAATGAATCAATCTAGCATGAACTTATAAACTCAATTTTATAACATCCAGATTTTCATATACATTGCAATAATTATTAAAATCACATTTTAATCAATTAATCATGTATATCAATGAATCAATCTATCGCGGACTTATAAACTCAATTTTATAACATCCAGATTTTCATATGAACATATGAGATTGTAAACACAATCACAGAATAGCAGAAAAATTGAACAAACCGATTACGCCCGGTTTTGGCTTATTATGTCGCGTGACAACATCGGCCGTAGGCTTGATATGTCGCGCGACGTAATGTGCCGCTTAACTGAATTCCACATGGCTCGATATGTCGCACGACATAGGCGGCCAGTTACAGATTTCAGATTCGAACCAATACAGATTACAGCCAATTAAATCACATAAAACAGCCCTTTTACAGATTTAATTCAGCATAAATTGAAAACGATTTTCACATTGTTTCACATAAACAATTAAAATTCTATCACATACAAAACATGCAATAAGCATATAAACAATTTATATCTTAAATCTAGCATGTTAATTCAAACTTAACCATACGAACGGGGCTCTGATACCACTGTTGGGTTTTACGTGTCCACGCTACAAGCGGAATTAAGCATTAAAAACATAAAACCCAAGAAGCCCTAGGATCCGTTCTATACAATTAATTTGAATACCTATGAGATAGAATTAAACCAACCTTGAAATGCTTTCCGGTCTTGAGCTATCGAACGATTTGATTATGTGATATCGAATCACAAACTTCGTTCTTCAACTTGCTTGAACTCTAGGCCTTGATCGATGAACGAGCGAAGACCCTCTTTCGGTATCCACACCTTTGAATGAATCCAAGAACAATTTCTTGTTGATTGCTAGATCTAAACCTTGAAGAATATTGAGAGTATTTTGTTGTGAATTTTTGATTGAAAATTTCGGCTGACCTTTTAGGTCTGACAGAACCCTTGTATTTATACTACAATAGTAAGAATACCTCTCCTAATCGTATTAGGAGAGACAGGCTGTCAAAAACGCGTACAGGCTTGATATGTCGCGCGGTATATTAAGCCATTGGCTTAATATGTCGCGCGGTATATATAGCCAGATACAGAAACTCTCAACTATTCTTCCTCCGGTTTAACCAATTCATTCTAGTTGTGTGTGACCCAATAGGATTACATTATGTTGGCAATGAGTTCGATCATATCGAACCTCATAAGACATAAGCGGACTCTAGCAAGCCATTATGTCTACCCAAATAATGCAACGTAAGAGTTCACGTTTCCAATGGTGTACTTCCATTTATCCCTTTGTCTCACGATGTTATATTTGAACACAAGTCATGGTCCTTGTCAACTTGTTATTGTTCAATGCTTTCTCGATTCTTGAGTATAATGATAATTCCAATCATATTGGGGTACGGCCATACACTTTCATCATTATCACTCATCGAGGGGCCCAAGCATAACATCTCTCTTCCGAGGGACAAATTCCTTCTTGACTTATCATCCTTCCCATCATGAATCCGATCATGCCAATGATAGTCTTTATAGATATCGTGTTAAGATACCGTTTGACTAAAATCAAACATAACTTTTCATCATATGTAAGGTCATGATAATCTCAGGTCTAGGGACTAAATGAAGTAACCTTATGAGATTTACTTATGACATTTGACCATGACATAAATCTCATACGGGTCAAGTCCAGTCACTTGTTATCTAACAAGTACCCATAATTTCAATGTGCATCTCTATGCATATAATCATCATATGATTATCCATTGACAATTATACTAATTATTCTCTTAACAATCAGGGACGGAGATTATTACAATAAATATGCAAACTATATAATAATCAAATAATAAACATAAACGATAAAGATGATACATAACGGTTTTCAGTTAAACATAACTAAAGCCTAGGGCATTACACCAACACTACAGTCCTCTCTACATGAAAGGAAGAGTTGAATAACTTTAAAAGTAGCAATCTGTTTCAATTACAAAAGACTTTAGTTATAACGTAGAAACCAAGTTTTATACACACAAACTCCATAAAGGAATTATACAAAATACATCTTCTATGCCAACCTATACATACCCCGACAAATCCCAAAATACCACGTCCAAACTCCTTTCCGTCCTCACTTGGCCGGTCCGCCTGTCTCAGGATCTAAAAACATTAAAGGGAGAGGGGTGAGAATAAATCTCAGCAAGCTATTATGAATGCAGCAATATGCCAAGTAAGATGCAACACATAACAAGGTACATCTCACATATTGGTAAAACAGTAAACACCTTCCGTTACCTTTGTTTACCTTTCCCGTCTGAATCATAAGTCGTATAACTGTGGGCATAATACTCCACTAATTCTGTGAATGCATATCCACCAGAACCAATATCATATAATCGAGACAGTTATGATTATAACTCATCTCACGTGAACTCGCTTAGGCATATTCACATCTTATAAGACCCATTTTCAGGAACCAAATAAGATAGTAGCAACTCGTAAGGCTTTCGGCTCACTACGTATGCTATAACCCCGATCATGTGGCCGCAGAGGGGGAGAGGTCACAGGTATGATGGACCTTCAATCACTTAGAGAACAAATCAATAATTGATTGAATTCCATTATACCCCCCAATCACATAAAATATAAACACGTTCAAGCACATAATAGATACTTGAACTATAATCCACAAAGGGGATAAACAACATAGCAACATGGTAAAATATACTCATGTTCAACCAATATCATAGTGTAACATTTATATAATACACTAAGCATAGCACTAACAATGAATGTGTGTTCAAGTAGAGTAACAGTATAATCACTAAATCCACCATTGGAATAACAGTACAACCATATGATAATCATATCCACACTTGGGATAACAAGCTAACAACATCGCATATAAATTCATACTTGGATAATAATAAAACAAGGTAGTGAATACACATTCCCAACTAGCACAATAGTGTAACATATAGTTTCTACACTATCCAAACCAATCACCGAGTATATAGGGCAAATAAAGTCACTATACCTCATAAACCATCTTACATCGTCATTATACAACCTCGAATAAACTTAATAAAAGGTTCAAGATCTATTTCCCAAGTTGAACTACTTTAATCTAAGTTAAAAGGGGTTAACTAATATCCGATTTGGATTAGGTTCTACTAATTTATAGTGGTTGGGAATCATGTCACGAGGTTGTTGGTAAAAAATCAGTAAGAAAATTAATTGAGGGAATCTGGTGACATGGGCGACCGCCCATGTCACTTGGGCGACCGCCCAAGAAATTACTAAAGCTCACACATTCTTCTGCAGGGATGGGAGACCGCACAAGGCAACTTGGGCGGCCGCCCAAGAGGGTTTTTAAGGCACTCCACTTTCTGAGCACATGGGCGGCCGCTCAAGCCCCCATGGGCGACCGCCCAAGTCATTTTCCAGCAAACCTTAATTTCTAAACCCCTTTTTCACCTAGTTCTTTTCCCCTTTTTAATTCTTTCCATTTTTGATGTTCATGAAAGACTTCCAAATATTTACTACTTCCTTCTAAATCAATCAAACCCAAACACATAAACCTCAATACTATACATCTTAATTTCCTATACATTTCCCTACCAAAATCCTAGTTCCATCATCTTCATATAACTTAACCCATTTTCATCCCCTTCTTGATCATCTTCTATGAACAACCACATTCTTTCATAACTTTAACCAATTCTTCCATTCTAAGGAGGTTTCCAAATATCAAACAATCATTTAACAAGATAAACATTTATAATTTATGAACATTTAAAGAAGGGAAAGTCATAATAACTCACTTTAGCCAATACATGATGAAAGGATGATCTTCTAAGCTTGATAGATTCTCCTAGTTGTCCCAACCTCAAAAGTACTCTTGGATTTGAAAATGGATGAGAAATAAGCTAGCTAGAGACCTTGGAAGTTGAGGCTTTCACATGGAGCTTCCATGGAAATGGTAAGAAGAAAATAGAGAATGATGAAGAAGGTGAATAGGGAAGGTAGGGGAAGAGTGAAGGGAAATATATGGAAGGTATGGGGAGAGTGTAAGGAAAGTAAGGGAGGTAAGGGGGTTTCCTCACCTAGGAAGTAAGAGGAGAGGATTTTAAGGGATTTGGTTCCCCTCCCCATAAATCAAGGCTTTCACATTTAAATTAAATCCCCTTCTTCCTTATTATTTATCCTACCCAAATTTAACCTCCTCTTACACTTTATTTATTTTCTATTTATTTTTATCTCTTTCCTAGAACATTATGTTATTTCCTATCATTTTATCCTAATATAAGGAATCAAGTATATAAAAATGAACACATAATATTAATAATGATTTTAAAAGCACATATAATATTATACTAAAATTGTGCCTAGGATTAGGGTCGTTACAATTATAGTATATATATGTGTGGTAATTAGGTTTTAAAGTTATATTAAATTAACCTAAAACCCTCAGAACTTCGGCCCAGGAACCACCAAGCCCGTTGTAAGCGCGGCTGCCCTAGTCACAAGCGCGACCGCTCTCAACAACAGGTAAATCACGTCGAGCTACGGGAGACCAGCACGGCCGCCCTTGGCCTTAGCGCGCCGCCTCCTCGGGCGGTGACTTCAACGTGTTTTCCCCTTTGCCGAAAATCAGTTCAAGCCCAAGACACATCAAGGTCATGGATCTATGAACTTCAATACCACATATATCAAAAATCCAACATATTACAATCTATTTAATCAATATGTGGGGTTAGCTTATAAATATATAATGTGTAATTAGCAGCCCTCGATTTAAAACCTACGGAGGATTCCTTTTCCTTCGTTGATTCTCTAATTATCGCTCACCCTTTTTAAAACTGAACTGCGACCAACAGCCAAAACAGAGGTAACGACGGCGAACAGCAATTGAGGGAGGCGATTGAGAGAGACGATCCAGACGGCTTGAGAGTAGACAAAGACGTGCTCTCAACCGGCCGCAACCCACATCAGCAATAGCAATCGGCCGCAACCTATTCCCAGGTACTCTCTCAATCGATTCAACGGGTATTATGATAAATCTCAATTCTATCTTCAATTTCAAATTTTCGATTTGTTTTCGAGATTTTCTTGTACGAAAAGTTGATTTTACGTACTTGGTGAATTTATAGCTATATGCAAAGTTGTAATTTGTTTGAAGCTACTACTGTGACATTTGTGTGTGTTGTAATGATTTGCTTGCTCTGTTGGTTGCTGTATAATTTGTCACTTGTGGACAACCTTTTGCTTAATGCATACAAGGTGTTTGTGTTTTTTCCTGAACCATCATTGTATGTTTTATGAGGCAGAGCTTACCTACATTACCTGTGACAACTGCTGCACACATTATGATTTTCACAACTTCACTTTGGTTGCCTGTTTCCTGTTTGTGTTGTTACTTATACTATGGTGTTTGATGGCCTCTTGATCTGTACTACCACAATGTTTTACGATTTGATGCGCAATACCCTTTAGCGACGTTGCATAGGCGACGAAATTGCGACGAAAACAGGTTCGTCGCCAATACTCTTTAGCTACGAAATCTTAACATTTTGCTACAAATTTTTTTCGTAGCAAAATCTCAATTTTTTTGTAGTGGGGCAATGTTAAGTGCAAAAAAGAAGTTTACAAAAAAATTGATATAAAATGATATGGCAATATTTTTTTGGTTCCGATTGTGAACTCGACACATTTTGATTAAAATCACCAACAAAATTATGATACAACATTTTGTGAACTAAATTTTTGTGACTATAGCATTATCCTTACTGAAAAGATGTTGTGAGTGTAAAATTAGGTCCCATTAATTAAATAAGTATTATAAATTTTTATAAAACGAAAATTGTAATTTAAAATGAGATAACTTCTTTGAGTAAAAAGTGTAATTTCTAATTTTAAACTAAACGGAGGGGGTACTTTTTATTGAATCAAATGACAAATAAGGGTTTAAAGTTCGGTGATCGTTCATATAAAGGGTACGATGTTCTAAAACTCGTATATCAGTGTCTAAAGATTATGAAAATCAGCAATTAATGGCTTTTTAACGAGAATGTTAAATTTTTCAGTTAAAACAGCATGTCCCGTGCTCATGTGGACTCCATTGAATTTAATGTGTATATGATGTAAACGCAGCGGAATGATATAGGAATTAATCAATAATGATTAAAACCCCTGCAGGAATTAAAGGAATTCCCAAGAATTCAAGAACGAATTCTTTCGATAAAACACGAAGTTTTATTACTAACTCGAAAAACCAAAGAAAATAATAATAATGTTAAGACTACCTAAAACTAAAACTAGAGGGAAGTATTTATAGCTCATACTCTCCTAAATCCCTAAGGAAACATAAAAAGAAAATATAGAAACTCTCCTAAATCCCTAAGAAAATATAAAAAGAAAATATAGAAACTCTCCTAAATCCCTAAGGAAACATAAAAACAAATAAAGAAAATCCTAACAGAAAAAGGAAAACAAAATAAAGAAAATCTTAAACCTTCTAGAATTACTCCTAACAGAAAAAGGAAAACAAAATAAAGAAAATCCTAAACCTTCTAGAATTACTCCTAACAAAAAAAGGAAAACAAAATAAAGAAATATTTGACTTTGTCAAATATTTCTTGAAACGGATTACATCATTCACCCCCACTTGAAAAAGGATTCGCCCCAAATCCTCGTCCGATCTTTGAAACGAGCCCCTCCATTTAAATAAATATTTGGAATAAATCTTCATCTTTAACGTAGAAGGAATTGAAAGAACTTGAATTTTTCCGTACCAATGAAAGTATTTGGAATAAATATTATCTCGAAGCACAAATATGAGCAGACAAATATCTTCCAGAAATAAAATTATATCATCAATCCCATCCTTTCCATCCTTCTGTTGATCGTCCTCTCCGTCCTCCCCATGATCCACAAAATTTTTGCCCCATATAAAATTTGATTTTGCAACAAACCAATCCATATTAACAGTATCCTCCACCTTTGACTTAACTAGGGCATGAATAGGGACAATAAAATCTGCGGTAACAATATTACTACATACCTTAATTACTTCGCCCGTTGCAATTTCACACAGTTCATCATCTTTAGATTCTTCCATCACTTGAACAACGCATAAATCTTCTACGACTTCACAAATAACCTCTTCATCAAAAGCTTCTTCTTGAGTAGGAAATTCTTCAATAACAAGGCGACGTTCTTCCTCCTCAAGACGCTTCAATTCAATAGCTTTTTGTGATTTCAAACGCCGAACTTGTTTCAAATAAGAACAAGCTTTATGCCAAAAAGGTTCAGATTCTTTCAAAGCTTTATCCCTATATTCTCTATGTAAATCCACTATAAATTGTTTTTCTGGCGGAAGTTGGCCGCTTACAAGAAGGGATTCATAATGAAGAAAAAAATCATGGTGGAAGTTGGCCTCCTTTGAAAATTCCTCCTCCTTTGCAAAAAAATATTTCGCCTGTTGATTAGCATGAATCAAACGATCATTGATCCTATCAATAACAACATATTTGTTATTTTCTCCATTGTTAGTTCTATTCTCCCGTCCAATCGGACCATCATGGCGGAGGTGTTCCCCATGAGGACCATGTTGATTGTTAGGGTTGACATCGCCACCATCTACTCGCAGTCCCGCCAAGGTCGCTAATAATTGGGTGTGTTGCTCTCTTTGGAGGGCTTCTTGTCTCTCCGCATGTTCCCTATATTCGCGTTCTTGTCGCTCCGCACGTTCCCTATATTCGCGATCTTGAGTTGCTATGCGCTCTAGGATTGCTGCAAGAGTGGCTTGCGTGTCTCCGTTGGCTCCACCGGAATTGGTCATCTTCCAAGGATCGCTCCTCGCTCTGATACCAACTGATGTAAACGCTGCGGAATGATATAGGAATTAATCAATAATGATTAAAACCCCTGCAGGAATTAAAGGAATTCCCAAGAATTCAAGAACGAATTCTTTCGATAAAACACGAAGTTTTATTACTAACTCGAAAAACCAAAGAAAATAATAATAATGTTAAGACTACCTAAAACTAAACCTAGAGGGGAGTATTTATAGCTCATACTCTCCTAAATTCCTAAGGAAACATAAAAAGAAAATATAGAAACTCTCCTAAATCCCTAAGGAAACATAAAAACAAATATAGAAAATCCTAAATCCCTAAGGAAACATAAAAACAAATATAGAAAATCCTAACAGAAAAAGGAAAACAAAATAAAGAAAATCCTAAACCTTCTAGAATTACTCCTAACAGAAAAAGGAAAACAAAATAAAGAAAATCCTAAACCTTCTAGAATTACTCCTAACAGAAAAAGGAAAACAAAATAAAGAAATATTTGACTTTGTCAAATATTTCTTGAACCGGATTACATCAGTATATATATACTTCCTCCGCCTCACGTGAGTGTGGACCAAAATTTTGGACACACAAATTAAGGAAAAGTAAGAGATATACTCCCTCTGTCCCACTTCACTTGGCACTAGTTTCCATTTTGGGTCGTCCCACTTCACTTGACATCGCCTAAAATGGAAAAGAATATTCACTATCCCCTCCACTCATTCTCTCTCCTACTTCACTTTTACACTCACAACATTCTCTCTCCTAACTATTCCTCCCACTCATTCTCTCTCCTATTTAATTCTTCATACTCACAACATTTTCTTACACTTTTTCTCTCTCTTACTTTTCCTTAGTTATTGTGTCATTTATTTTGGTGCCAAGTGAACCGGGACGGAGGGAGTATAGTGGAAGGAGGTGTATGTGAGTATGAAAAATTAAATATGAGAGAGAATGAATGGGAGGAATAGTAAGTTGATTGGTGTTGTGAGTGTAAAAGTAAAGTAGGAGAGAAAATAAGTGAGTGAAATAGTAAAAATTCTTTACCATTTTGAACAGTCTACACTCACGTGGGACGAACGAAAAAGAAAATAACTCTACATTCACGTGTGATGGAGGGAGTATATATATATGGCACTGAATAATAATAAGATCTTTCCAGTCCCTCCTATTTCCCTAAAAGTGTAACATATGCACCCTAATTCGTGTTTTTGATTAATTTAACCACATTTTAATGAATACCGTTACTTTTTTAACTGCATTTTCGACTATATCAAATATCTATTGCAATTGTTGCAACTTATCGGAAAGGAATCAGTTTATACATAACGGCTATATTTTCCGCTACCAAGCGACCCTACCATATCCCCTCCCCCAACGGTCATCTTCCCTTTGAAAATTCATTTACACATCGTTTTGGTTTCCAACTCTGCTATATAAATTCCCATCTTCCATGTTCACCGGAAAGCCAACACCGGCAAACATATCTACCTATCAACGCATTAATTTCAAATCAGAGTTAATCTGCCCATTGCCGGAATATTCTCCGATCCCAAAATGTTCAAATCGATTGCAATTGCTTTCTTGGTAGTTTTATGCATCTTCAATTCCGTTAGGGCACAAAGTAACAATGCACCCCTCGCAGCGCCCAAATCCTCTCCTTCGACGTTGCCATCGCCGTCCGTTTCTCCGGCGGCTACTCCGGCAGTTTCGAAGTCTCCGGTTGCTTCGCCGCCTACAATCCCCGCTCCAGCAATTTCGCCGACACTACCGGAGACTCCAACACCCGTCCCGTCTCCTACCCCAGCGCAATCTCCAAAGGCTACACCGCCCGTCGCTGTTCCTCCGACAGCAACTCCACCGACCACTGAGGCGATTCCGGCTCCATCTCCGTCAAATGATTCATCGCCGGTCGCAACCCCAGTGATTGCCCCGGTAGTTTCTCCTACATCGTCATCTCCGGCCAACCCACCCACGGAAGCAGATGTTCCGTCATCGGCTGGAGTTCCTTCAAGTTCGGCTACACCAGCAGAGTCACCAGATATGTTCCCGACAACCACCAGCCCACCTAGTCCGGGACCGGCTCTATCACCAGAGACTGCTGTCAGCGATGAGTCCGGTTCGAACTTAAACTATGGAGCTCCGGCTATCTTAACTGGGTTGGGTTTGTGGGCAGCGTTGGCAATCTAAATTTAGGAATATATATATATTTATTTATTCATTTATTTATATATTATTAATAGTGGTAGGTACTGTATTTTATTTGTTTTGTATCATCACATATTTTGGATCTCTTCAATAAAATGATGCTTCCTTTTTAATTAAGAAATGGAGGGTTTGTAAATTTGGAATTTTGTTTCAATTTTATCCTATTGTGAAAACAAGTTTTAGGTCGGTAACAAGGACAGGAAGCCGGGGACCTATAAATAACATGTGACTCAAAAAGATTTAGGACTCCCGTCACCGTTTCCAAAAATCTTTTTACAACGAAACTTGCCGACCTTAATAAAAATTGATATTATTAATTACTATGGCGATAAAGATTGGCCCCAAAAAATAAAATTTGGTGGAAAATTAATAGAGACGGACCCCTACAAACTACCCAAATAATAAGAGTTGGTCTTATAAAAAATTAGTTTTTTTTAAGATAAGGAAAAACGTGTTTTTCAAAGCGCTGTTCAAAATAAACGGTGGCAATTTTGTAATTACTGGCAACCATGTTCAAAATAAATGGTGGCATTTTTGTAATTACTGACAACCATGATAAATGCCAGTGTTAATATTACAAATGACCAGTGATTTTATACTGGCATTTTATAAACATGAAACTGACACTTTTTACACGGACACTTTTATATACATGAACTGGCACTCTTCACACTGACACTCTGTTACACTAACACTGGCACTTTGTTACACTAACATTTTTGCTGGCTCTCAAAAACACAAGCACTGGCATTCAAAAACACAAGCACTGGCATTCAAAAACACATGAACTGGCACTCAAAAACACATGAACTGGCACTCAAAAACACTGGTAATCATTTTTGCTGGCTCTCAAAAATACAAACACTGGCATTCAAAAACACATGGACTGGCATTTGAAAACACATACACTGGCACTCAAAAACACATACACTGGCACCAAAAAACACTGGTAATCATTTTTACTGACTCTCAAAAATACAAACACTGGCACTCTAAAATACATGAACTGGCACTCAAAAAAACAAACACTGGCATTAGTTTACACTGGAACTGGCACATCAAAATCTCCCAGCTATACTCTCAAAAATACAAATACTGGCACTCCAAAATACATGAACTAGCACTCAAAAAAACAAACACTGGCATTAGTTTGAACTGGAACTGGCACATCAAAATCCCCCAGCAATACATGAACTGTCTCTAATTCGTTAGGGCTACCCAAGATAAAAGGAAAAAGTAATTGCATCATAATCACGTCCAGGATTGAAGATGTGGTTAAAGGAATGGGAGTAGTGGAATAAATTGAATAAGCTTCAAATTCATTCATCGGTAACGAGGACCACACCGGCAAAAATCAATCACAGCCAAAAATCAATCAAGCCAAAATCAATCACGCCAAAATCTCCCTCTGCAAGTTGGATTGCCAAATCTCCAACCGGCAACGAGGACCACACCGGCAGCAAGAGGGGTAGGTAACGGCGAATTGCAACAAATTGGGCACGTCGGATGAATCTTCAACCGGCAACGAGGACCACACCGGCGCTGTGGATCTTCAATGGCGGTTGGAGAGAAGAAATTCGGTGATGGGCGATTGGAGAGAAGGAATTCGGTGATGGGCAATTGCGGTCGCCATTGGCGATTAGAGAGAGAAAGGGAGAGAGAGCGTCTTTGCGTTTAGAGAGAGAGAGTAGTGAGAGAGAATGAGAAAACACGTTTTATTTAAAGCTCACAAAAAACGCATTTTTTACAAGTTTTTGACAAATAATAATTAAGAAAAATATAAAAGATTTGCTCTAAAATACGAATAGGAAATTAATTTAATAAAACAAATTTTCAAATTTCAAGATCCAAGATCCAAGATCCAAGATCCTCGTTCAAAATTAACATACATACATCAAACTAAAAATAATAATTTATTTAAAAAAATAATCATCTCTACATCATTCAACCAAAGACAATAAAAAGATGACCAAAATAAATAAAGGCCCACTTCCTCTAGGGCCCCTCATGCGAGATTTAAACCTAATTTAAGAAATAACATTTTGCAAATTTCAAAGACACCCTTTGGTAACACAAAGACATAAATGCCCCTTTTTTTTTTTGCATGCACGCTCACTAAGCACTAAGGAGTTTATCACTGGACCAACCAAGTCCAAAACTGAATATTAAACTTTTCAAAAATAAAAAAAATTAGAAAGATAAGTCAACAGGAAGATTTAAAATTGTTCCTCCCTGAGTTTACTTCTCCTTCCTCCTGCAATGCAATGGTTTACATTTGATCATATCCTCCCTATTGGTGTGAGACGGTCAATTTTTAATTTAATACACCTAAAATCCACACCAAATTAAATTAGTACATCTTTCATTCATAAATAACTTTTGAAAAAAAAAAATTTTTTTGATCAAAAACAAATTTGATTTTTTTTAATTAGGGATAGAGAAAATATCAATTATTAATAATTAATGATTAGAATGAAAGGATATATCATTAAATTTACATACAATTGCAATTTGCAATTTGTTATAAAATGTACCAAAATTTTTAATTTGAACCCACATATTCACACAAAAATGCAATTTGATTTAAAATTAAATGTCTCTCATTATTTACACATTTTCAACTCTTATAAGTTAATTATAAGACCACTTTGTCTCTTATAATTAACTTATAAGACAAGTTTTTCAAAAAAAAAATTCAATAATAAGAACGAATTACTCTCATAATAGTAACGAATTACTCTTATAATTGACTTATAAGACAATTAATTTATAAGACTTTTTTAAAAAGTCTTATAAGTAACATATAAGACTTTTTTAAAAGTCTTATAAGTTAGTTATAATTGATTTATAAGACAATTTTTTAAATCAAAAAAATCAAAAATTTCAATAATAACAACGAATTACTCTTATAATTGACTTATAAGACAATTAACTTGTAAGACTACTTTAAAATGTCTTATAAGTAACATATAAGAATTTTTAAAAAAGTCTTATAAGCAACATATAAAACTTTTTAACAAGTCTTATACTTTTTAACAAGTCTTATAAGTAACTTATAAGACTTTTTAAATAGTCTTATAAGTTACTTATAAAACATATTTGAACATTGGGAATTTTGTTGTAAAAAAGTCTTATAAGTAGTAACGTATAAGACTTTTTTTAATAAGTCTTTTTACTTATAAGACTTATTAAAAAAATCTTATAAGTTACTTATAAGACCTATTTGAACATTGGGAACTGTGTTGTAAAAAAGTCTCAACTTATAAGACTTTTTTAATAAGTCTTTTTACTTATAAGACTTATTAAAAAAGTCTTATAAGTTACTTATAAGACTTTATTAATAAGTCTTATATGTTACATATAAGACTTATTAAAAAAGTCTTATAAGACTTATTAATAAGTCTTATATGTAACATATAAGACTTTTTAAAAAAGTCTTTATATAAGCAACATATAAGACTTTTTAAAATGTCTTTTCCGCTGGCCAAGCCCTCTCCGGCCCACCTCTCAACCGCCCGCCCCGTTAGCCCATTATTTCTGGGTTGGCAAATTTTTTTGTTTTTTGTCTTTTTTTAATTCCAAAAATGTAAGAAATGATTTTTAAAATATGAAATGCCTATATCTTTTATTAAAAAACTAGCATGTCCAAGGCCACGTAATTTAAAAAAAAAAAAATTAAATTTTTTTTTTAAATTAATTTTTTTTTTGTAAGGGCAAAATGGGAAAGGGACAAATGTATGAGGGCAAAATGAGAATTTCGCCGCTTGAAACTGTTCATACCACTGTAGCAAACACCCCTTCCATTTATACTATAGATATGAAAGACTAAAATATAAAAAGCAAATTTGAAATTTTTTATCATTAATTTTGAGAAGAATGGAGTACTTTTTTTTCTTATAGTTTTTAATACGAAACAGTGAGTTGGGAGGTGCCTAATTAAGTGTTCGTAAAATCAAAGTTGACAAAATATAAATATAAAAGCTGAAATGAAGTTGGAATTCAAAAAAAAAAAAAAACGTTGATAGATCCTTGAGTTATTGAGGTTTTTTTCAGAGAGTTCTGAAAATGGCAATGGTCGAAATTGGTCAATTTTACGTGATATGATGTAAACGCAGCGGAACACAAACAAGAGATTAACCAATTAATGGAAAACCTCAACAAAACAGAAGGAATCCACCTTCAAACTCAACCAACAATGGCTGCTAAGGTTTAACCCCAAAAGAATGCTCAAGCAATTCTAGAATTAATTAATCAAAAGTTGTTCCTAAACAAATACCAAAGTTGTTTAAATACTTCTAAAACCCTAGCAACAAATAATAAAAGCAAAGGACTAAAATACCCATGTTTGAAAAACAAATATTCAGTGCACGACTTAAAAAACGCGAATACCAAGCAAATACGTAAACCACCCACAACGCCAGGCGGGCGCCTCGCTGCACCCAGGCGAGCGCCTGAACAGCCGAGCCATTCTTCTTGATTGTCAAGCCTTGAGGCGGCCGCATGGTGTCTCATGAGGCGGCCGCATGGAATCCAGATTGTCGGCCTTTGTTGTTGCAGTTTGAGGCGCACGCCTCATGAAGAGGGAGGCGGCCGCCTGGTCTTCTGCAGTGCCCGCTACATCATGATACTGGACAAACAATGGTTGGGTGAGGCAAATCCTAGGATCTGGAGCCGAAAAGAAGCCATTTCAAAAAATAGCAAGGTCAGGATAACAAGGGTTATGAATAAGCTTCAGAGGGGTTATCTTGAATTAAAATTCAAATCAGGAACATACAACACATAAAAACAGGGATAGCGAAAAGGGGGATTGATTGCCTTGGAATTGATCTTGAGGGAAGGATGACGAGGAGGTTCTTCTGAGTAGTTGAACGGTGCCCTAATTCCTGGAATTTTTTCTTTCTCTCGATCTCAGCTTCAGCTCGGGTCTGCAACTATGGCGGATTGTCTTCTGAGACGGTGAGGTTCGCTCGGTGGTCAAAATTGGCCCAAGATGAAGCTGGAGCTTGAATGCCGGAGGTAGCCGTACCGGAATGAGCAGATCTAGCCGGAGATGGAGTTGAGTCTTGCCTGACCTTGCCGGAGAAGATGATGGGATGGGAGAGAGATGAGGCGTTTGTTTGAATGACGGAGGGGGAGCGGGCTAGGTGGGTTTTGTTTGAGGGCTGGGGGTAATTTCGACATTTAGAGATTTTATTTGACTGGTCAAATATAAGTGAAGGGTGTCCTTGAAATTTCAATCTTAATTGAACTCTCTATTTGAGATTTTGAAATAGCCGCTCCTTAAAATGTCGAAAAATCTGAACATGAGGACCCTTAAGGAATTTTTCCATAAATAAATGCTAAATTAATTTTCAATTCCAAAAAAAACTGATTTCAAAACTAGTTCAATCTATTCCCCATTACATTCAACTTAGTTCCATGTATCAGAATCTTCAGTGTTTCCATTGAAACTCACAATACCCACTATTACAAATTGCAACCTGAAAAAATAATTAAAAAATTTGTATTAATTTGAGTATATGCTTAATAGAACAAAACTATACACCACGAATAAGGATCTTGTAGTGCTCTTTAATAAATAACAATAATAGGGTCAAACAATAACCATGACTACATTAGCTAAGTATTCCGTAATATAGTAATTTGTAGTATAAATGACAATAAACTAGTAACCAAAAAATTATCTAAATAACATAAACATAGACAACCACTAAGTTAAACCGATTGAAACTGGCATATATTCTAGAATCAGGCAATAGTTAAGGGATTATACAGTAGTTTACCAGAGAGAGTTGCATCAGTTGAAATGAAAGAGCTCTGTAAATGCCTCACATGAAACCCTAGTATCATAAAGTATCAAAACTCCAAATTGTAATATGTTCTCATAAATTATAAGAATTGTTTTATGAAATACAATCATCAATCTAATAAAAACCTCTTTTTATGAGAATTACGAAGTTCATGTCAAGGAAAAAAAGCACTGTGACAACGTCAAATAAATTAGCAAATGCAAGCCACGTGAATCCACACCAAGCACCATCATGCTGCTAAAGAACTTTCTACAAGATGTAACCAACAATGAAATAAACACATTAGTGAACAGGATAAACAAAATATGAGCATTTCCATATTCTGCACTGAGGATGTGAGCTTTTATCATCAAGAAAAACATCAAACTCAGAGGAAGTCGGATGAATAAAAGTTTTCCAATTGCATGTCAATAACCTACTGTAGGTGTTAGTGCCCTAGGCCTATAGAGATAGACCTTTATGTAATGTCATTGTTCATTTATATATGAGATTGCTTCTTTGATTATTATATGTGTTTGCATGTTTAGTTATAATAATCGTGTCCCTAGTACTTATGAAGCACTAGTATGAAGTCTAATGGATAATCATGTGATGATTATATGCATGGAGATGCACATTAGATTCATGGGTACTTGTTAGAGAACAAGGTACTGGACTTGACCCATTATGAGATCTATGTCATGGTCAAATGTCATAATTAGATCTCATATAGTCATATCATTGATATCCTTTGACCTGAGATTATCATCGTCTTCCGCTCGATGAATATCATGTTTGATATAGTTTAACGTTGTCTTTAACCGGATAACAATAAGGGCTATCATTGGCATGGTATGATTCTTGTTGGGAAGAATGATAAGTCAAGATGGAAATTGTCCCTCGTAAAGAGAGATGTTTGCTAGGCCACTCGTAAGTAAGATTGATGTAGTGCATGGCCATGCCCGAATGAATTAATGTGATTAATATCATTCGATTGATCAATTTACTTGGTAACGAGAAAGCATTGAACAATATGAGTTGACGTGGACCATGACTCATGTTCAATATAACATCGTGTGACAATGGGATTGTGATATGTTCTATGTAGGAAAATCGAACTTGATATTATACTATTTGGGTAGGCATGATGGCTTGCTAGAGTCCGCTCATGTCTTATGAGGATCGATATGATCGGACTCATTGCCAACATAGTATGGTCCTATGGGGTCACACGCATCGAACGAATTGTCAAAAATGAAGAATATGGAGTTTTTGTTCTCAGGGGACGACTCGTCCCCAGGCCAGAACCAACTATTCCCCTTAAGGGGGAAGCCAGGTCGAAGGCTGGGTGTCGAGGACGACTCGTCCCACAGGGGACGACTCGTCCCCGGGCACTGGAGCGACGCGGAATTGACTTAAAACTAGGGTTTTCGCGAGGGGAAAAGTTTTATAACGTATAAATACTTACCCCTGGTTGCCCTAGCCGTCATTAGAACGTTTTGGCTTGAGAGAAACACTTAGAGTGGGAGATTTCAATTGTGAATTGAGAATCAAACACCACCAAATCCATTGTTCTTCATTGATTGAAAGGTGTTTCAATCAATTGGATCTAGCAATCCTCCTAGAAGAGTTCTAGGGTTCGTTCGCGCGTGGATAAACATAGAGGATCTTCGTTCATCAAGATCTTTGGTTCGTGATTCCCGTTCGTTCATCAAGGATTAACAAGATCATTCAATCTGGAGTTGGGTCAAGTTTATCAAAGGCAAAAGCATTCAAGGTTGGTAATTCTATTTCATCTCTCTTAATTATTCATCTAGAACGGATTCTAGGGCTTGGGGTTTTCGAGTTATTGCTTATTCCGCTGCGCATGGACCCTCGAAACCCTACGGTGTATCGTGAGCCCCGTTCATGATGCTTAGTTAGATAATCATGATAATTATGTAATATGATTATATGAATTTTCATGATGTGCATGATCTAGAATATGAAATTGTATGAGTTTTACTTGAGAAGTAATAGTATATATAGATATACCATGATTATGAAATTGTAATATATATGATTAATATGATTAATATAGATTATGGGATGTCAATTTCATTGATATGATTAATGTGATTAATCTTGGATATTTGTGATGTATTACTAAGTATATAGGCTGGAAGCCAAGACCTTCCCCCCAGGCACTTCTGGGAAGTGTGGGATAACTTTGGATACGATGCCACGTACTAGTAATTACTGATCAAATGTAATATGTGTTGCATCATTCCATGTTCATAATTATGTTCATATAGTTTTCATGAATCAACCTTGGGATGTAATTGATAAGCATGAAAAATTGAACCTTCTTTGTAATTTGAGTTTGTTTTATGCCACCCATGTTTAAACACTTGTGAGTACACGGGTAGTTTTATGTGGGCTCGCCATAGCGAGGTGCATTAATTCTATCTTTGTATGATCAAGATGAGCAAATAGTGGTTGCTATACGTTTAACATGGTTGAACTCAATTAGGCTATCAAAACGGTTTTGGGCCTAAGGCATAAGATGAGATTGAAACATGTGACATAAGATGTCTATAATCTCATAATGATCTAAGAGTCATATATAGATATGATTGATAAATGTTATCTACCTTTTTAGTTTAATTTTGAGCAGTCGTGCCATAGCCGACTTGAAATTAAATTAAAGTTGGGTCTTAGCCTATTAAATTATATTATACATATTTGTATAAGAAGGTTATATAATTTAGTGGGAGTATTTATGAAATACGTTATTTAATCTCTTAAATGAAATCGGTACTTATATGTGTTCATATGTGTTGCATATTTTGTTGTAGAAATAGCATTAAACTATAATTAATCCTTATTATTGCGATTCGTCCTTATGAAGGACAAGTTCGAAAAGAACGGTACAAGTTATTCTGATTTGATCAGATGCTCAAGAAGAGTTCTTAAGCAAAATTGTACGTTCTTGACGAATCTATTCCTGCTGAACCCACTGCAAACGTTGCAAAGGACAGGTAAGGAGCAACATAAGAAACATTTAGATGATTCCTATGATGTTGTTTGCCCTATACTTGCCACCATGTTTAAAGGCTCTTGAGAAGAACCTTGAACACGTGGAAATTGCTTTTGTTCTAGCACAACGCACAAAAGGAAATGTTCCAAGTGCAAGCTAGACAAAAGATATATGTTGTGGTGAAGGCTTTTAATGCATGAGATGCAAAAGGAGCAATCCGCAAGTGTGTTAATGGTTAACACAAGAAAGGGGTTCAAAAGGGAAGGCAAGAAGGTAAAGCAAAGGTTGCTAAACCTAGGGCAAAAGTTGCCAAAGCCGAAGAGGCTAAACCCAAAGTGTCTCAAAAGGATGCAGTTTGCTACCGCTGCAATGAGATTGTCATTGGAAGCAAAGTTGCAAGGCTAATAAGGAAGGCCTAAAAGGTGAAGAAGGGCAATTTGATTGCTACTACTTCAAATATTTATATGATAGATATTTTCATTTCGACTTCTTGTTCTTGGGTATATGATACCGGATATAGATCCCACATTTGTTTAAATGTGCAAGAAATAAAGAATAGAAAGCTACTCAAAGAAGGTGAATTAAACCTATGCGTAGTAATGAAGCAAGAGTTGCTGCATTAGCCGTAGGGACTTATGAAGTCACTTTACCTTGTGGACTAGTACTTGTTTTGAACAAGTGTGACTACGTTCCTAATTTGAGTAGGAGTATCATTTTGTTTCTTATGAGGATGATGAAAGATATAATTCTCTTATTGAAAATAAGAAGCCTTATAATTATTTAATGATATGCATTATTGTAATGCATATGTCATTAAATGGTCTTCATATCCTTGATGTTAAGATACAAAATAATATTGAAGATATCTATAATATAAGTGTGAAATCTAAACCGAATGATGTGAACAACACGTTCACATGGCATTGCCGGCTTGGTCATATAAATGAGAAACGTATAATCTAAACTCCATTAAAATGGACATTTAGACTCATATGATTATGAATCATTTGAGGTATGAGAATCTCGTTTATTTGGTAAAATGACCAAACCACCCTACACTAAGAGTAGTGGGAGGGTAGTGGCTTATTGGCCCTTATACATGAGATGTATATGGACTATTAAGTAGCATTGCTAGGGGAGGAATTCGGTATTTCATCACATTCACCTAACTTATCTAGATATGACTATGTCTATCTGATGAAGTCCAAAGGTGAATCGTTTGAGATATTTCGAATATTTCAAGATGAAGTACAAAAACCAATCATGGCAAAACTATTAAAGTACTTCGATTAGATCGAGGTAATGAATATTTGAGCCAAGAGGTTGACAATCATCTCAAAACTGTGAAATCGTTTCGTAGTTGACTCCACCCGAACACCACATTGTATGGTGTGTTTGAGAGGAGGAATTGAACCTTGTATGACATGGTTCGTTCGATGATGTGTCAAGTTGACTTTCCTATTTTCTTTTGAGGATATGCATTAGAAATAATGCGGTTACACTGAATTGTGTCCCTACTAAATTGATTCCTAAGTCCCCACATGAGATGTGGAATGAAAGAATGTCTTTCATAAAGATTTGGGGTTGCGAATCTTATGTAAAGAGACTTGTCTCTCATAAGTTAGCACCAAATCTGACAGGGTTAATTTCAGATATTAGTTTTACAACCGCAATGAGAACAAATTGTTTGTTGCTCTATATGATTCGTTTCTTGAGAAACAGTTTCTCAATAAAGGATCTAGTGGGAGTAAAATTGATCTTGAAGAGTTCAAGAACCTGAAAATAACGTGGAACCAAGAGTAGAGACGGAACCAAGTTCACAAGGAGTTGTGGAACCGGTTCAAGATACACAAGTTCTTCGCAGATCTGATAGGATACGATCTCGAACTCCGAGAGATATGGATTTCTCATATCGGAAAGTAATCAAGTGGGAGTCATTGAGAATGACGGACCTATTTCCTATCTAGAGACGATGTCCACTCCTAATTCGGATAAATGGTTATGAACCATGGAATCCGAATTGTAATCCATGTTTGATGATCAAGTTTTGAACTTGATTGGTCCACCTGAAGGTGTAAAAACCATAAGGGTGTAAATGGGTTTTCAAGAAGAAAACCGACATGGATGGAAGGTGTATACTTTCATGACTAAGGATTGTAGCAAAGGGATTTAGGAAAATTCATAGTGTTGACTATGTTGAAACCTTTTTGCCCATTACAATGCCGAAGTCTATTAGAGTTTCAATTGCCATTATCGCATATTGTGAATATGAGATATGGCAAATGGATGTCAAAACAGCGTTTCTTAACGGAAACCTACTGAGGATGTATACGCATACACCTGAAGGGTTTGTCGATCCAAGAAATTCTAATAAAGTATGCATGTTGCAAAGATCCATAAGATGGGTTGAAGCAAGCTTCGAGGGGTTGGAATCTTCATTTTGATGAATCAGTCAAAGAGTTTGACTTCATCAATTACAAAGATGAACTTTGTGTATACATGAAATTCAGTGGGAGCATAGTATTATTTCTATTGTTATATGACAATGATATCTTACTCATTGAAAACAAAGTTCCGACACTTAATACTGTCAAGTCTTGGTCAAGGAAAGGTTTCTCAATGAAAGATATGGGTGAAGCCGCTTACATCCTTGGTATCAAGATCTATAGAGATAGATCTAAAAGGATAAGTTGGTTTGAGTCAAAATACTCATATTGATAAGGTTCTTAGATGATTCTAAGAAAGGTAACTTGTCAATGGGTCATGGTATTACTCTTAGCGAGACTCAGTGTCCCATGACAACTGATGAGCAAAAGAGAATGGATGAAGTTCCATATGCTCCGACATTTGGATCTGTCATGTATGCCATGATTTGTACTAGACCCGACGTCTCGTATGCTTTGAGCATGACGAGTCGATACCAATCTGATCCTGGTGAGAACCATTGGATGGCAGTCAAGACGATCCTTAAAGTACTTAAGAAGAACTAAGGATACATTCTTGGTATTTGAAAGATTGGAAGTTAATCTTGTTGTAAAGGTTACACAGATGCTAACTTCCAAACTGACAAAGTTAATTAAAATCGCAATTAGGATTTGTGTTTATGCTTATTGGAGGTGCGATTTTATTGGAAGTGTTCCAAGAAAAAAAAAATCGTAGCCGATTCTACTTCTAAGGCTTAATTTTAGCAACATATGATGTAGCTAGAAAAGGCAGTTTGGATAAAAAGTTCATTAGTGTTTTGGAATTGTTCCAAGTATCACTAATCTGGTGGAACTTTGTTGTGACAATTGTGGTGTCATTTGTGCAAGCAAAAGAACCAAGGTCACATCAACGATCCAAACACATTTTGAGACGTTTCCACCTCATTCGAGAAATCTGTGAAAGGGAAGACGTCAAGATATGCAAGGTACCAACGGATGACAACATTTCGGACCCTCTCACCAAGCCTTTACCACAAGCTAAACATGATGGTCATGTTAGGTCCATGGGTATAAGATACATGAATGATTGGGCCTAGTGCAAGTGGGAGACTGTAGGTGTTAGTGCCCTAGGCCTATAGAGATAGACCTTTATGTAATGTCATTGTTCATTTATATATGAGATTGCTTCTTTGATTATTATATGTGTTTGCATGTTTAGTTATAATAATCGTGTCCCTAGTACTTATGAAGCACTAGTATGAAGTCTAATGGATAATCATGTGATGATTATATGCATGGAGATGCACATTAGATTCATGGGTACTTGTTAGAGAACAAGGTACTGGACTTGACCCATTATGAGATCTATGTCATGGTCAAATGTCATAATTAGATCTCATATAGTCATATCATTGATATCCTTTGACCTGAGATTATCATCGTCTTCCGCTCGATGAATATCATGTTTGATATAGTTTAACGTTGTCTTTAACCGGATAACAATAAGGGCTATCATTGGCATGGTATGATTCTTGTTGGGAAGAATGATAAGTCAAGATGGAAATTGTCCCTCGTAAAGAGAGATGTTTGCTAGGCCACTCGTAAGTAAGATTGATGTAGTGCATGGCCATGCCCGAATGAATTAATGTGATTAATATCATTCGATTGATCAATTTACTTGGTAACGAGAAAGCATTGAACAATATGAGTTGACGTGGACCATGACTCATGTTCAATATAACATCGTGTGACAATGGGATTGTGATATGTTCTATGTAGGAAAATCGAACTTGATATTATACTATTTGGGTAGGCATGATGGCTTGCTAGAGTCCGCTCATGTCTTATGAGGATCGATGTGATCGGACTCATTGCCAACATAGTATGGTCCTATGGGTCACACGCGTCGAACGAATTGTCAAAAATGAAGAATATGGAGTTTTTGTTCTCGGGGACGACTCGTCCCAGGCCGTAACCAACTATTCCCCTTAAGGGGAAGCCGATTCGAAGCCGGGTGTCGGGGACGGCTCGTCCCACAGGGGGACGACTCGTCCCCGGGCACTCGGACCGACGCGAATTGACTTAAAACTAGGGTTTTCGCGAGGGGAAAAGTTTTATAACGTATAAATACTTACCCTCGGTTGCCCTAGCCGTCATTAGAACGTTTTGGCTTGAGAGAAACACTTAGAGTGGGAGATTTCAATTGTGAATTGAGAATCAAACACCACCAAATCCATTGTTCTTCATTGATTGAAAGGTGTTTCAATCAATTGGATCTAGCAATCCTCCTAGAAGAGTTCTAGGGTTCGTTCCGCGCGTGGATAAACATAGAGGATCTTCGTTCATCAAGATCTTTGGTTCGTGATTCCCGTTCGTTCATCAAGGATTAACAAGATCATTCAATCTGGAGTTGGGTCAAGTTTATCAAAGGCAAAAGCATTCAAGGTTGGTAATTCTATTTCATCTCTCTTAATTATTCATCTAGAACGGATTCTAGGGCTTGGGGTTTTCGAGTTATTGCTTATTCCGCTGCGCATGGACCCTCGAAACCCTACACCTACAATAGTGAAATGTATTATCAAGCGACCGTCAAAATTTTGCAATATGGAAAAACTCACATAACCATCATTTGTGTCGTTTTCCAGTGATTGTATAGTATTTACTGTAAGAACATGGATTAATGTAACATATAAATACTTAATAATATAATGATCAATATTATAATATATGGTATAAAGTATAGAACTCTAAATAATATGTAGAATTCCATAATATAAGTATACCATTAAATGATGGGCATAATGGTAATATCTTATATATCAATAGGTGTAGTCCCTAAATGAAGTGCCCCTTAGATTCCTATATAAAGGCCTATCCATCAAGCCTATGAATCACTAGTTTTTTATATTCTCATTTAGTCAATACTCTTCCTAAGTACTTGAAGATCAAAGAGAGTAAAGGGCACTCATCATTTAGAAGATCTATTCCTCCATAATTTAAAGTATATCTTCTTACTTCATTCTCTTTATTCAAGAACAAGAACGAGACTAAAGAACAAACATGGAATCACAAGGTAATTACACGCTTCCGTCTTCTTCTTCTTCTCTTCTTAAATCTAGTAATGAGTCGGTTCATATTTATTGGATCGTAATTGTTCCAACAATTGGTATCAGAGCCTACTCATATACTAGATTGAGTTTGAAATTTCTTATAAAGTCTTGTGCTTTAAATTGTTCAAGGTTTGTAATCCATGTAAAATTACACTTGTTTTTTGTTCTTGTACATAATACTCATTTTGTCTAAGAGTATTATGTTCATAACTTCATCCTATTTCTGAATTTTGGTTTTACTCAAAAAAGGCTTTCAATCCTTAATGTAAGATTATCCCATTTTTGAACATAGCCACCATCCTTGGATGCGTTGTGAGTTTGTTCATATGCATAGCCACGCATTTTTTAAATGTGTTGTGAGTATGCGGATCTACTTACTTTGATTGAAAAATTGAGTTACCATGGAAATAATGGTAAGGTCAAAGAGACACAATGGTTCATACAAGATTACCCCATTTACATAGCCAACATCATGTGTTTGGAGTGTGTAAATCTAGGTCTACTTGTTTGAATCATGTTAATTAAAGTGCGAACTTGTCCCATTTACATAGCCAATAATTATAATGCATTAAAAGGGAAATTTGGTTGGAAAACTGTTCATAAAAGGGTTTGAAAATAGTGACTTCGTTGCAGGCATTGGGGACGAGTCGTCCCGTAGGGACGAGTCGTGCCCATCAATTTTCTGGAATGGGACCTTTACGATTCGGGCGTCCCCTTATAGGGACGAGTCGTCCCCTTAGGGACGAGTCGTGCCCTAAGGGACGAGTCGTCCCCTTTGAAATTCCAGTCGTCCCGAGAAAAACTTCGCCTCAAATATTTTTCATAAATTTGATAATTTATTGATAAAATATGATATCTGGACACCGTCCACGCTGATTGGCGGTTCTTAAAGTTGTTAAACTTTAAGAATGGACGAGTAGAACATAAGGATATTGTCTTTTATTAATAAATTTTCGTTCTTTTCTTACCCTTTAAAGTTTCAAATTTACCTTAAGGCCTTAATTTTGATTAATTATATCCTTAACAAATTTTGGACAAAATTAACATGCTTGTTTCCCAAAGGAGACCTTGTTGATTGAATTCAAACTTGTTAAAAGATGAATGTAAATATTGATATGTGATAACATGCTTGTCTCCCAAAGGAGACCTTGTTGTTGACTAAGTATTTGCATTCATGGTAATAATTGAAGTTAAACTTTAGGTCATTTTAAAAACTTTGATCCATCCCAAAGGAAGGCGGGTGTTTAAAATGAGTTGTTTATATTCTTTATTATCGGGGAACAAGTACCTTAAACTTTAGGACACTTCTTGTACTTGATCCGGCCCAAAGGAAGGCAAGTACATGAAATGTGTTGTTTAAGCTATTTGTTTACCCTAAGATAAATCAAATTGTGAGTCAATTCGAAATCCAAAGATTAGTCTTGATGTCATATTGATTATCTTTATTTTGATGGAATTCATTTTGATATAATTAATCATTGTGTAGATTCTTATACATGTTTTGTTTCATTCTTTTGTTCTCTTCATTCGTATTTGATCGATTGCTTCATCTATTACTACGCCATAAACTCAATACCTTTGCTAACTGGGACAAATTTTAAAACTTGGAAAAACAAGATTATTATGGTCTTAGGCTGTTTGGACCTTGACCTCGCATTAAGAGAACAAGCTCCTGCCCCTCTAACTTATAAAAGCACTGCGGAAGACCGCTTAAGTTCAGAGAGGTGGAAGCGTTCTAATCGCGTCAGCCTAAGCATTATAAAGAATGCAGTCCCGGAGACATTTTTGAACAGTGTCTCCGAGGATAATGGAGCTAAAGGCTTTTTGGATGCCACTAGAGGAACGCTTTGCAAAGCGATAAATCGGAAACAAGTGCTACCTTAAGGAAGCTTGTTTCCATGCGTGTATAAGGGCACAGGAAGCATAAGGGAATATATACTGGAAATGTTTCATCTATCTTCTAAATTAAAGGCACTCAAGTTAGACCTTTCGGAAGACTTGCTTGTGCATTTGGCTTTAATTTCTCTTACTCATCAATTCGGTCATTTTGAAACGACCTATAAAAAGGACAAGTGGAATATCAATGAATTGATTTCACATGTGATGAGAGGAAGAGGATAGATTGAAACCATCTAAACCCGCAAGTGCTCATTATGCATCTACCTCTTCTCGTGGGATAAAGAGAAAAGGTAAGGAGATTGCGGTTGCATCAAAGAAGCCTAAGGGATCATCAACTGATCAAAAGGTGAAAAATGCTTCTTTTGCAAGGACCCCACACACATGAAGCCCGATCGCCTAAGTATCGCCAATGGCGAATTAAGAAAGGTATGTCATTTAGCTTTGTTTGTACTGAAGCTAATTTAGTTTCAACTCCTTCGTATACATGGTGGTTAGACTCCGGTGCAACTACTCACATAAGTTCATGTATGCAGGGTTGCCTGAACTACCGAACGCCCAATAAAGGTGAAAGATTCATCTACATGGGAGCTGGAAAGCCGGTAGAGGTGGAAGGCAAAGGGACCTATAGATTATCATTAAGTACCGGATATTATTTAGTTTTGAACAATGTATTTATTATTCCATCATTTAGACGGAATTTAATTTCCGTCACTACATTAGATCGAGAAGGTTATTCTTGCATCTTTGGTAATAATAAATGCAATTTATATTTTGATTCAAAGCTTTTTGGTACTAGTTCTTTGTCTTATATTGATAATCTATATTTACTTGACACGATCAATTCATTAAATGAGTCCCATAATAATGAAACTAACTCTCGAGGCATAAAACGAAAGTTTTCAAGTAAAAACTCTTATACCTTGTGGCATAGGCGTTTGGGTCATATCTCCAAAAGGAGAATTGACAAGCTTGTGTCCGAGGGAATATTACATAAACTTGATACTCCGGAAAATAACTTTTGTATTGAATGCCTTAAGGGAAAATTTACAAATAGTACAAACAAAAATGAATCCTTGAGAGCTACAAAAGTCTTAGAACTAATTCATACGGACATATGTGGACCGTTCCCTACCCCTTCATGGAACGGACAAACATATTTCATTACGTTCATAGACGACTTCTCTCGTTATGGATACATTTATTTACTTCATGAAAAGTCTCAATCATTGGACGTTTTCAAGTCTTTTAAAACCGAAGTTGAAAAACAACTTGAAAAGACTATTAAGAACGTTAGATCCGATCGTGGTGGTGAATACTACGGTCGGAATGACGGTTCGGGAGAACAACGTCCGGGTCCTTTTGCTCGCTATTTAGAAGAGTGTGGGATTGTCCCTCACTACACCATGCCGGGGACACCTAGCATGAATGGTGTAGCCGAGAGACGTAATAGAACCCTTAAGGATATGGTAAGAAGTATGGTTTCTTGTACTTCTTTACCTCACTCATTATGGGCGATGCTTTGAAAACCGCAACCTACCTTCTTAATAGAGCTCCTTCAAAAGCTACTAGCAAAACCCCTTATGAATTATGGACCGGTAAGAAACCGTCCCTTAATCATCTTCATGTTTGGGGTTGTCCAGCCGAAGCTAGGCCTTATAAACCTAACGAAGGAAAGTTGGACGCTAAGACAGTTAGTAGTTATTTTGTAGGGTATTCTCAAAGATCTAGGGGATATAAATTCTATGACCCTAAAACTAGAACCTTTTTCGAGACGGAAATGCTAGGTTCTTTGAGGATGTTGAATTTAGAGGGAAAAATTGAATAGTAATTTTGAATTTGAAGAAATGGAAGAGGAATTCGTTTCTATACCTCTTCCTATAGTTCTATCGAAAATCAAGCAGTTGTGCTCGAAATTCGACAAGAACATAATATTCAAAATGACGTTAATTCTCCTATTAATGAACAACATGAAAATGTTGATGAGGAAATTCAACACCCTCAAAATCAAGAAGAACCGGTGCCATTAAGAAGATCTAATAGAGCAAGAAGGAGTGCTATACCGGATTATTATGATGTATATCTTGCCGAGAATGAGGAACCGTTAGGTTTAGTGGGAGATGAGCCAATCACCTTCCATGAAGCCATTAGTGGTCCAAATTCTCATAAGTGGATTGATGCCATAAATGAAGAGTTAAAATCCATGAATGATAATGACGTTTGGGATCTTGTCCCATTACCTAAGAATGTGAAACCCATCGGATGTAAATGGATCTTTAAGACCAAAAGGGATTCACAAGGTAATGTGGAAAGACATAAGGCTCGTCTTGTCGCTAAAGGATTTACTCAAAAGAAGGCATTGATTACAAAGAAACATTTTCACCGGTATCCTCTAAAAATGCTTTTAGAATCATTATGGCTTTAGTGGCACATTTTGACCTCGAGCTTCATCAAATGGATGTAAAGACGCCTTTTCTCAATGGTGACATTGAGGAAACTATCTATATGAAGAAACCGAAATGGTGATCGATTCGGATCAAACTAGTCAACTAGTTTGTAAACTCAAGAAATCCATTTATGGGCTCAAGCAAGCATCTCGTCAATGGTACTTAAAATTTAACCAAGTTATTCTTTCATTCGGTTTTGAAATGAATCTTGGTGAAGATTGTGTGTACCATAAGTTCGATGGGAGTAGATTTATATTTTTGGTCTTATATGTGGATGACATTTTACTTGCTAGTAATGATAAGGACCTTCTTAAGGAAACCAAGAAATTTCTCTCAAACAAATTTGAGATGAAAGATCTTGGAGAAGCTTCTTTTGTATTAGGAATCCAAATACATCGTGATCGCTCACGGGGTATGTTAGGATTATCACAAAAGAGCTATATAGAGAAGGTGTTACAAAGGTTTAGCATGGAAAATTGTAAACCACATGACACCCCGCCTCTAAGGGAGATAAGTTCGAGCTTTAAATCAATGTCCTAAAAATAATCTTGAAACCAAGTATATGGAAAATATCCCTTACGCATCGGCAGTAGGAAGCCTAATGTATGCTCAAGTCTGTACTCGCCCAGATCTTGCTTTTATTGTTGGCATGCTTGGGCGATATCAAAGCAATCCGGGAAGAGAACATTGGGTCGCAGCCAAAAGAGTGATGAGATACTTACAAAACACGAAGAACTACATGCTTACATATACAAAGTCGGATCATCTTGAGATCATTGGTTTTTCCGATTCGACTTTCTTTGGATGCCAAGATAGTCGCAAATCGACATCGGGTTATGTCTTCACTTTGGCCGGTGGAGCGATATCTTGGAGAAGTGCCAAGCAAACATTAGTTACTACTTCCACCATGGAAGCCGAATTTGTTGCTTGCTATGAGGCATCCAATCAAGCTATATGGCTGCGTAAATTCATTGAAGGACTGCGGATTGTCAAAGGTGTTGAAAGACCGCTTAAGTTATATTGTGACAATCGGGCCGCGGTATTGTACTCCAACAACAACAAGAGTTCATCTAAATCTAAGCATATAGATATTAAGTTTCTTGTTGTGAGAGAAAGAGTACAAAATGAACAAATAGAAATAGAACTTATTGGTACAAACTCCATGTTAGCGGATCCATTTACTAAGGCGTTATCTCCTTTAGTATTTCACGAGCATGTTGCTCATATGGGTGTAATGACTTTTGATAATGCCTAAATCAGTGGGAGTTTTAAATGTTTCTATTTCCTTGTATTGTTTTCATTTAAATTGATCTTATTTGGTTAAAGTAGGACTAGTTGGAGAATATATATATACATTCTTCATATATATTCATTAATTTTCCATGCTACATATCTATACTTTATCTATGTCATTTAGTTGGATATATATATGTGATTAATGTGGGTTTAGTTGCGAATCAATTACAACGAATGCCCCTTTAGTCCTTATACTTATATGACTAATGGACGGGATTGTTTTCGAATGACAACAAAGTGCACATAAGGGTTGTCATTTGTGTTATAAATATGATTGAAGTAATTTATTAAGTGAAGGTATATGTTATAATAATCCAAGTGGGAGATTGTAAGAACATGGATTAATGTAACATATAAATACTTAATAATATAATGATCAATATTATAATATATGGTATAAAGTATAGAACTCTAAATAATATGTAGAATTCCATAATATAAGTATACCATTAAATGATGGGCATAATGGTAATATCTTATATATCAATAGGTGTAGTCCCTAAATGAAGTGCCCCTTAGATTCCTATATAAAGGCCTATCCATCAAGCCTATGAATCACTAGTTTTTTATATTCTCATTTAGTCAATACTCTTCCTAAGTACTTGAAGATCAAAGAGAGTAAAGGGCACTCATCATTTAGAAGATCTATTCCTCCATAATTTAAAGTATATCTTCTTACTTCATTCTCTTTATTCAAGAACAAGAACAAGACTAAAGAACAAACATGGAATCACAAGGTAATTACACGCTTCCGTCTTCTTCTTCTTCTCTTCTTAAATCTAGTAATGAGTCGGTTCATATTTATTGGATCGTAATTGTTCCAACATTTACCTCATGTAAAAAATCATATGTTATCATCAACTTGCCATCAACAAATTAGGAATGCACAAAACATCAATTTACCTGCTTAAAAACAGGTGCATCCATGTTATGATCCTTTATAGCCTAATTCATATTCTTCACCAACGCTTTTCCAACCTAGCTAAAAGAATCCATCAATTTTCTTATTATTCTAAAAATACTTGGAATAAGAATCAAATTAACTAGTTTCATGTTTATCAAAAAAGACTAAGGGTAGAAGCAAACTGTGAGTACCCCAATCCAACTCGCGACCCAATAAAAGTATTTTTTACACAATAAAAGTGCACTGGGGGCGTTTTGGTACATTTATATTTTATTCCGAAACTTTCGAGGGGCTTCTGTAAGTACCCAAATATGGCTCCTGCCTTCCAATTAAAGTTTCCTGAATTCCCCAAACTTTTATAAAGTTTAGGGGCAATTCGGACACTTTTCCAAACTTTCTAAGGAAGGAAGGACCTTGTAACGACCCTAACCCTAGGCACTAGTTTAGCATCCTATTATATGCATTTTATATTGATTGTTGACTTTATGTGCTCATTTTATGTCTTTAATTGTTTATGGAAAATAAGGATGGAAATGAATTAACTTTAATGATAAAGGGGCTAAATAAAATAAATATAAAGTGTTGTGGTGAAGTTATAATAATTGAGAATAAATAAAATATTATATGTGGTTAAGGTGTGTTGTGTAAAGATTTGAAGTGTATGTGGTAGTTGTAATTCCTTAGACTTTGAGGGGCTTAAGTGGAAAGTTTGAATTATTTCCTTATTTAGTCAAAAGGAGGCATGGGAGCCCATACTCCTTACCTTTTTCCCTCACCTCCTTCTCTTTAACCTCCCCATTTCCCTCATCATCTTCCTCTTACTTCCTCCATTTCTCCATGGAAACTCCTCTCCAAAATTATCCCTTCCAAAATTCATAATAAACTCAATTCCCTTTCATTTGATGATCCGATTGTACTTTCTTGATCGTGGCGGCAAGGGGAGCGCATCAAGCCCGGAAGATAAATGTTTCGTTTCACCTCAATTTTGTAAGTTATTATGACTTCCTTCTAATAATTGCTCATTTTATGTGTTAATGAATATTTTGTGGAAAGAAAAAGGATTTTGGTATTTGAATAAGATTATTTGAGTAAAATGGGTTATTTAAGGTTGAATGGATTTTTAGTTATGAGATGGGGGTCTATGTTGAAAGAATGAGGGTATAAGGAGTGTAAGATGTTAATGATCTTAATGGAGTTATTGTATGTGATTACGTCTATCTTACTTTGATTTGGGAAATGTTATGAGTATATTTCAATTGAGTTGAAAGAAGTAGAAAAGGATTTGGTATACTTTTAATGATGTGAGCTATTGTGACTTTCCTTCAATTAAATATTCATGAAATATTTGATGTTGATATTGTTGTTATAAATGTTGTTTGAAATGTTAGGACACTTTCATGGAGTTGAGAAATGGAGTAATGACCTAGAAATATGTTGTTGTTCATGAAAGTGATAAAGAGTGTAAGAAAATGAGTTGAGCTAGATTTAGAATGTCAACTTGAAATGTGGTGGTGAAATGAGGAGGAAATCAAATTATAAGTAGTTTAGGTTTATACCACTTTGGGTTTAAATGGTTTATAATGATGTTAGGAAAGTTAATAAAACTTCTTATGTTCACAAATTTGAGGAAGCTTGGCTTGGGATTTTGGTTCAGCTGCAAATTTGAGAAAATTCATCTTGGGCGGTCGCCCATGGGGGCTAGAGCGGCCGCCCATCAGTCCAGCCTTTGGTCTTAAGATTTTCCTCAGCTTGGGCGGTCGCCCATGAGCCTTGTGCGGTTGCACATCTCCACAGAATCTTACACCCCTTTTGAACCTTGCTTGGGCGGTCGCCCATGATGCCTTGGGCGGTCGCCCATGTCACCAGATTCTCCTCCAGTTTCCTTTCTTGATGATTTCCACCAACAACCACTTAGCATGATTCCTAACCATTTTAAAGTAGTAGAACCTAATCTACCCAGGATATGAATTAATTCTCTTTAACTTAGATTAAAGTAGAATACTTTGGCTACACCATGATGTCTTATTTGGTTAAAATAGAATTGTGGAAGTAGTTTAAATATTGTCCGGGAAATGGTTGATAAGCTTGATTGGTAATTTCACCAAAGTGGCTCAAACTTGGGAATTAGTTCTTAAACTTTTATTAAGGTTATTCAAGGTTGTGTAATGACTTCGTAGGAATGGTTTATGGTACATGGTGACCTTACTTGCTCCCATATCCTTGGTGATTAGTTTGAATAGTGTTGAAGCTATAGGTTACACTATGGCGTTAGTTAGAAATGTATATGTATCACATTATTGCATTGTTATCCCAATTGTGGAATTATTGATTATATGGATACCTTGATATCCCAAGCGTGGACTATTTGGCATATTGTTATATTGTATCCCAAGTGTGGATTATTTGGCATATTGTTATATTGTATCCCAAGTGTGGATTATTTGGTTATATTGTTACCTTACTTGAATTCATATTCATTGATGGTATTATGCATAGTGTATTAAATGAATGTTGCACTATAGTATTGATTTAATATGAGTATACATTACCATGTTGTTATATTCTTATCCCTTTGGTGGATTTTATTTCAAGTACCTATTATGTGCTTGAATGTGTTTATATTATATGAGATTCGGGGGTATAATGGAATACAATCAATTATGGTTTTGTTCTATAAATGATTGAAGATCATTATACCTGTGACCGTCCCCTCTGTGGCCACAGAGTGGGTGTGCAAGCTTCTGTATTGAGCCAAAAGCCTTACAGTCAGCTGCGATTTTATGGAGTTAGGTGGAATGCTTCTGTATTAAGCCAAAAGCTTTACAGATAGCGGCGATATTATATGGTACTCTGAATAAGGGTCATATAAGTATCTTCTTTCCTTATATGGATCTCTGGGGTATGAGTCCTATAAGCGGTGAATGTGCATGGGGGCAGTTCACCAAAGAGCGGAGTTTTACTCCCATGTTGTACGACATATTGTTCAGACGGGAAAGGTAAAATGAGGTAACGTAAGGTGTTTACCGCTTTAATAATGTGTTATGTGTAACCATGCTATGTGTTGCATCTTGTTTGGCATCTTGATGCATTCATAATAGCTTATTGAGATTTATTCTCACCCCTTCCCCTTTTACTGTTTTAGATCGTGTTAAGACAGGTGACCTGAACCAGTGAGGCCGGGGATAAGAGTGTGGACTTTGCTTTTGGGACTTGTCAAGTTATGTATATGAGTAGGTTATCTGGGAGTATTTATTAAGTATTACTCTTTTGGAAAGTTGTATATAAAACTCTTTTGTAGAACAAAGTTATTTGGGGGTTTTCGATGTAATTGATCAGATTATGGTTTATTAAAGTTGTTGTTGAAATTCCTCCAAGTGGAGATAGTATTAGTTGATTTATTTTGTCAGTTCGAGAATTGGTTTTCTTGTAAGGCGAAATAAAAGTTTTTTTTGAAAATTTAAGATGGGTTTTCTTGGGTTGAGCTTCTCAAGCTCGGGACACGCGTTAGGTTCCGGGTTGGGGTGCTCACAGACCTGCCAGGAATAATAAATTTGGACAGGACCTCGCTGGAAAGAGCCTTCCAGTATGCCACCTTGCGTGTTTCTAGAAGGAAAGCGGTTATGGATCGTCCTGGCGTGTGACATATCGTGCCATGAAACGTTGCGTCGTGCGACACTCTTGGCCATTTCCAGAGGCCTATAAATTGGAGCCTCCTCCTCTCATTTCAGGATCCCTTCTCGACCCCTTACTGTCACTCTGCCAAAATTGGCGTAAACACACAGTAAACACACACAAACACACACCAATTCTCTCTCAATTCACTCTCTCTCACACACAATTCAATCTCTCCTTCACACACTTTCACACATATTGAAGATCCAAGTCTCACACTCCTTCTAGGTTCTAATCCTCTTTTTGAAGCTGAATTGAAGATCTCTATACCTAACTTGGTATAGAGATTGAGGTCTACAAGGGTAACATATCCTAACTCTCCTTCTCTCTCTCTCTCTATTCTCATTATTCATTGCTATTGCCATGCTTAACATGCTATTTGGTTTAGAACCTGATTAGATTTGCCATGTTATAATCTCAGATTGCATTTAGTATGCTTTGATTTGCATGTTTATAATCATGTTTCTTATCTCAATTTGCTTGAACACCAAGTAGAGTATGGATTAATCATATCCACACTCTCTTGGGTGTTTATCTCTATCTCTGTGATCTTCGTGATCTGTAATCTGATTCTACTTTGTTACAATTATTCATTTATGTCTCTATAATCAAGCTTTGTAAAACCTCTACAAAGGGCTCTCAGTGTCGTGCGACGCACTTGGCCAGGCCATGTCCTGCGTCATGCGACATACCTAGCCACCTTGCAGCAGGTTCCTTTCAGTTGTAATTCCTTCCTAATCTCATGTAATCGGGATGTGGCTCCCCGCACCAAGTGACTCACAAATTGTATTTCTCTCATTTTTGTAATGAAAAGCAAAGCACATAAACACATTCTCGTCTTACACATTTACACACACTTATGAATGATATTGGATGTTTTCATTGGAATACTCGTTCGCGAGGCGTGTTGGGTGAACTCTCGGCTCTTTCCAACACGTAACCTGACCCCCGAATCCTCTCTCTGATTTCAAATGGTTTTTCAATGTTTTCCATAAAACGGCGTGACGACTCCTTTCTTTCACTTTTACATATCTCCCGTCCCATTTTATAAACTAAAAATTTTCATATGGGGTATGTTCAGTGGCGACTCTACTGGGGACTGAACTAAATTTGCTTTTGCAAAATAAGAGGGTCAATTTTTCGTTCTCATTTAACATCCTTCTCATTCATTTGTCGTGTTCTTTGTTGTGTGACCTTATGTGTACATATGCTTTGCTTGCATTGATTAAAAGCAATTGTGACCTGCATATGCTTGTGTAGACACCCCATTCTGAACCAATAATTGCATGATTACACTACTCTTCGTCTCTCTTTTGTATTTTGATGAAAGCATATTAGTTTCGTCATGTTTCGTTAAGTTTCTAACTAACTTTGTTAGTTTTGGACCTAATTGACTAACAGAATAACTGAAGAGGACAGAATAGTCAAATGACTAGTTGTCCCGCGCGAGACATCTCCTCTACAGAATATGCATATTCACTTTCCTTGTCGATTTCAACATCTTTTCTTGATAACTCTTATCCAATTCGGGTCTCTACTGATCTTAGAGTTCTGGAACCTTCCTTGGGAGATATCCCAATCCACTTGAGTCTCCTAATCTTGGTGACCAAGTAAATCAACCCCTATAAATACTAGATGACTTTAAGTATTTTAGAGGACAAAAAGACGACGGTCGACCCCGACAATTTGTTAGTTTCTCTCCTAGAAAGACTCCTGCAAATCACTCTAAAGCAACACCCAAATTCATCCATCAACCTTGTTGATCGACGAATATCAAGATTCAAGCCTAGAATCAAGGCAAAACTCTGTCCAAATCATTTCTCGAACCTCTGTCGAGGTTATTCATTAAAATCACTCAAAAACATAAGGTAAACTCCTATACTTTCATATTCTTCTTCTCAATCCCTCTAATTGCTTTTAGAGTAGTGTAATCCCATCAAAAGGGTTAGCCTAGAGTCCCTTCAATTCATGGAGGTGGTCTCGAAGCATACAACCCGACATTCCTTATTAAGAAATTAATTAGGATTTGCTTGTTCTTATTTAATTATTGTTTTGATTGATAATCTCCCTTAAGCAAGACCGATCTTCGGATTGGGTGGATGCGGTGCTCCCTGACCTTCCAAATTCATCACTTAAGCCCCGAACCCAAATCTTTCAAAAAGGTTTTTCTTATTATTATTTCCTAAATAAATAATAAATGGCGGCTCTGTATTCATTAAAAATCGCATCGCTACAGCTTGTCATCGAAGAAGTGTTGGATAAGATCTTACAATAAGCACAAAAATAGAAAATAATTAAAATATATTGAAATACAATTTACAAAGTAAAATTAAACAAGGAGAAAATCGTAGGTTGATCGTCTTTATTTTGTCAGAGTCGTGTGTAACACACTATCCTTAATACAAATTCGCCCTCTCACCGAGTTGTGATTGAGGTTGTTTGGATGTTCGTCTCCCAGGATAAAACAGACGAACCATACTATTTGCACACTAGAATCTCCGGCAAATTGAACCAATGCTTGGACAAAATCGCCATACCATTGTATACTATTCTAGGAGGCCAAAGAAAGAAGAATAACAAACTTCAAAGGGAGAGGAGGAAGATTGATGGAAAAAAAGTTGTTTTCATTTGTTATGGGTTTGTATAGTTATAGCTTCAACAACCATGTAATGAATTTCCAATTAATCCTTTTATTAATATGGTAGTCATTACCTAGTATTCATGGGATTTTATTCCATAACTTGTAACCCCAAAACCCATGGTAATGATCTCAATTAATTTCTTAATTAATTTGGAAATCATGACACATCAATAGTGTGGTTAAGTCAACCCACCAACTTTGAGCTATCATATCTTTCTCATACAATCTCAAATTGGACATCTAGTTATACCATTTCAATGTCCACCTAGATTGTAATAAGAACCCACAATAATCTTTGTCAAATGACAAACGATTCATGTAAAGAGAATACACAATTCCCTTCACACACAACACATAAAGTTTGGTGATAGAGTCCGGCAGACAAAAACATGCATATGATAGGTGTGGGAATGCCCATTGAACCTTTGATCGTACAAGAATATTTACTCCACTCGCAAGTCGATAGACTCTATGTCCTTAAATCGTTGTGTTTTTTGTGTAGCCGATCATATGCTTGACACAAGTATCGTTCTAACATAGTTCAATTCTCATATCTATGTTCATTCATGGCCCTGGACATTTTGCCTGATTTTATAAGGGGGTTCTAAAAATTGAGCCTCAAATATTTCAACTTCAAAGTTAGTACACTATAATATCCCGTCGCTCAAGCCTTCCCCAATTCCCTGCGTTTTCTCTCTCATCACATTTTTGCCAGCTTTAACCCTAGCTCATTTCTCCCGAATTCTTCATTCTTCATGGATAAGAAATTTAACATTTAATAAGCAATTTGTTTCTTCTATAGATTTATCTCTCACAACAATTGATTAAATCTTATACTCCTATGATTTTTTATAGTCTGTTATTGAACTCGAGTTTTGGCTTGAGTATCTATAGTATAAATCACACCAGTGGGTGAACAGTACTATGAACAGTATCAAATGCCAAATTTTCCATTTTGCCCTCACTAAGTTGTCCCTTTTCCATTTTGCCCTTTAAATTTTTTTAATTTTTTTTTAAATTAAAAAAAACACGTGTTCTCGGACACGGGCTTTTACTAGTATTATATAAATTCAGACTTCTTTGTGTTTTTTCCTCATAAAATTCTTATGTTTTTTCGAAACTGACTTTCTGACTTTTTTTATTTTTTTTTTGAGATAATCTCCGAGGTAGAACCCACAATGGACCTTGAATAAGGTAAACTTCGACGGCGCAATTGTGAAAGTATTTCTTGCATTTTGAGTTAGCAACGAGGAATACCTGAGAGTCTGACCGGATAAATCTAATACCTTTGTCGGGGTATATCTTTGGCTACTAAAGTGGCAAAGTTCAGTCTCGAGAACCACGACGACGACGGCAATGACAATTGATGGTCACATATTTGCCCCTCCCATTCTTACCGCCGCCGGTGTTGCCCATGAAATTGTGTTATTTCTTAGCATCAACATCAACAAACTAAAACTCTTTTGTTCATTCTTTCTCTTCGTGCGTATGACCTAAAATGTGAGGGTTGGGTGTGTTTGTACGCATAAGTAGAGTTGTCAATACGGGCTGGCGGGGCGGGGCGGGCCGAACCCACCAAAACCCGACACTAAAAGGGTTGGGCGGGCCAAATTCCTAACGGGCTGGAAATATGTCAACCCAATCCAACCTACCTTGATTTGGTGGGCCAGGCGGGCCAATGCGGACCAGTGTCGACAATGTTGATTTCAAGCGATTCGATCTTGGATTTCTAGAGATTTCGATATCTATCTACCGAAGCTTCCATTCTTTTAATGATACGCATATGCTATGTTATATTATTGAATTGTGTTGTTAATTGAGCAAAATTTATACACTTATACATGACAAGGAACAAACGTCATATTGGATCATACAATATCATATAACCTATCACATTTAAGGGGGTAGTACTTTATTTATTTGGAGGAAACTCATGTAGATGAAAAACACTTGAAATGTCATTTAGAATGTAGAAAAAAATTAAAAAAAAATAAACGAGGTAGCCGTATACCATTTTTGGCAAGATCGGGACACATAAAACCCTAAAAACCCTAAGTAATGGCACATATTTGTAACTCAATCTCCATTTGGATTTTGAGGAAACTCATGTAGATGAAAAACACTTGAAATGTCATTTAGAATGTAGAAAAAATTAAAAAAAAATAAACGAGGTAGCCGTATACCATTTTTGGCAAGATCGGGACACAAAACCCTAAAAACCCTAAGTAATGGCACATATTTGTAACTCAATCCCCATTTGGATTTTGAGGAAAGTCATGTAGATGAAAAACACTTTAAATGTCATTTAGAATGTAGAAAAAAATTAAAAAAAAAATAAACGAGGTAGCCGTATACCATTTTTGGCAAGATCGGGACACATAAAACCCTAAAAACCCTAAGTAATGGCACATATTTGTAACTCAATCTACATTTGGATTTTGAGAAAAGTCATGTAGATGAAAAACACTTTAAATGTCATTTAGAATGTAGAAAAAAATTAAAAAAAATAAACGAGGTAGCCGTATACCATTTTTGGCAAGATCGGGACACATAAAACCCTAAAAACCCTAAGTAATGGCACATATTTGTAACTCAATCTCCATTTGGATTTTGAGGAAACTCATGTAGATGAAAAACACTTGAAATGTCATTTATAATGTATAAAAAAATTAAAAAAAAATAAACGAGGTAGCCGTATACCATTTTTGGCAAGATCGGGACACATAAAACCCTAAAAATCCTAAATAATGGCACATATTTGTAACTCAATCTCCATTTGGATTTTGAGGAAACTCATGTAGATGAAAAACACTTTAAATGTCATTTAGAATGTATAAAAAAATTAAAAAAAAAATAAACGAGGTAGCCGTATACCATTTTTGGCAAGATCGGGACACATAAAACCCTAAAAACCCTAAGTAATGGCACATATTTGTAACTCAATCTCCATTTGGATTTTGAGGAAACTCATGTAGATTAAAAACACTTGAAATGTAATTTAGAATGTATAAAAAAATTAAAAAAAAATAAACGAGGTAGCCGTATACCATTTTTGGCAAGATCGGGACACATAAAACCCTAAAAATCCTAAATAATGACACATATTTGTAACTCAATCTCCATTTGGATTTTGAGGAAACTCATGTAGATGAAAAACACTTTAAATGTCATTTAGAATGTAGAAAAAAATTAAAAAAAAATAAACGAGGTAGCCGTATACCATTTTTGGCAAGATCGGGACACATAAAACCCTAAAAACCCTAAGTAATGGCACATATTTGTAACTCAATCTCCATTTGGATTTTGAGGAAAGTCATGTAGATGAAAAACACTTTAAATGTCATTTAGAATGTAGAAAAAAATTAAAAAAAAATAAACGAGGTAGCCGTATACCATTTTTGGCAAGATCGGGACACATAAAACCCTAAAAACCCCAAGTAATGACACATATTTGTAACTCAATCTCCATTTGGATTTTGAGGAAACTCATGTTGATGAAAAACACTTTAAATGTCATTTAGAATGTAGAAAAAAATTAAAAAAAAATAAATGAGGTAGCCGTATACCATTTTTGGCAAGATCGGGACACATAAAACCCTAAAAACCCTAAATAATGACACATATTTGTAACTCAATCTCCATTTGGATTTTGAGGAAACTCATGTAGATGAAAAACACTTTAAATGTCATTTAGAATGTAGAAAAAAATTAAAAAAAAATAAACGAGGTAGCCGTATACCATTTTTTATTTTATTATATGGTGTGTCGTGTCTAAATACACGATATTTACTAAGGCATTTCGTATGAACAATACACGAAAGTAATCAGGGTGCATCTCGTGTATTGTTCATATGATATAATTACCAGAAACAAATACTATATCGTGTTTGTATACATTATATGTACCATAGTATCTCGGGTATATACACACGAGATACACCCTGAAACCCTACATCAAACACGATATTCACGCAGACAACGGCCCAACAGAGAAACACCGCTTCTTGTACACCCATGCAGCTGTGACACCATTGTCCTAGTCTTAACACCCATAAATTTATACCCATTATTTTCATTAATTCTCATATCATCTAACACCATAGTATGGATTCTCCACAACATTCTTCAAGTTTTTATGATCATATTGATCTTGAGCTTGTGGAATATATTTTTGAAGAAGAAGGTTTGCCACCAAATTCTCCACATCAAAATCAAAATCCAAGCAGCAATGAAGTAAGTTTTTAAAGTTATATTTGGTGTTTTGATCAAAGTCGCAATAAAAATCCAATCTTGAAACGAAATTGTTTTTCAAGATTGGATTTTTAAATTACGATATTACTCTATTTCGTATTAGATTATACGAGTTTTATGCTATTTGTCGTGTTTTTATACACGAGTTATGGTGTATTACCTCGTATTGTATAACACGAGATAAATGGGTTTAAGTCGGGTACATTTACACGAGATGTTCCAGGAACATCTCGTATAATGCTACACGAAATGTCATATACAAATTGTTGCTTATTGTGCAATTTTCTAATTGATGTTGTAGGGACCGGATGTCAGTGATCAATTCGATACATCCCTATTATTTTCAAATAGGGATGATCTTGTTAAACACGTACGGGATATCGCGGCCCGTCAAAATATAACCCTTTCTATAGGGGATTCGAGGAAGACAAGTGGCAAGATCCTAGGCTACGCGAAGATTGTATGCCATTTTGGTGGCAAGTACAGGTCCGGAAAAACTAAAGATGTGAGGTTGACTAGCACGAAGAAGATTGGGTGCAATTTTGAAATCCGGGCCAAAGATAGGGGTGATGGGGGTATGGGGTTACGTTGTGAAGCATGGTTCTCATAATCACGACTTTCCAACGTATCCCGAAGGTCATCCGTTGGGTAAATTGACTAGTTTTGAATATGAGGAGGTGTGTAGCGCAAGTCAGTCTTCGGTGCGTCCAAATAACATTCTAACAATGTTAAAGAGGAAGGATGAGAAGAACGTGAGTACTCCGAAACACGTCCACAATGCCCTCACAAAATGCAAGTCACAAGAACGACAAGGGAGATCCTCGCTTCAACAGTTCATAAAAGCACTCGAGGATAAGAAATATACCTTCTTCATGAGGAAAGCTAACGAGAGTGACATGATCGGTGACATATTATTCTCTCACCCACGAGCATCGGATATGCTTAAGCATTTTCCATATGTAGTACAAGGTAAATTTTTGATTTTTTTGAATCTGTTTTTTGACTCTGTTTTCCACAAGTCGTATGCATTTTTTTGAATTGCAATTTTATTCATTTCTAACTTTATTTTTTTTTATTGATACAAGGTGACTGCTAGGGATGGCAACGGGGCGGGTTCGGGACGGGTTTTGCATTTTCCAAACCCGCCCCTATAGTTATCTACCCTTTCCCGAACCCGCCCCGCCCCGTTATTTGGATTACCCGAGCCCGCCCCGACCCGCCCCGTCCCGATAGTTAACCAAATTGAAAGCTTTTCACAACCCAAAAATTTTAATGTATAAACCCACCAAAATTGACAGAAACCCAGTAACATTGCTATGTAAATGTTTCGTACCTGCGATGGAGATGACTCAAGAAACCCAAATGTTCGTACGATTCCATTGCTGTATCCATTGCTGCAATTGAGTCTTTAACAACTCAATTTGATCCCTATCCATCCCTCTGTGTTCTTTGACGCACACGGAAACGATTGTCCACGAAACACCGGAGATAAAGGCTTGGGTTGCCGGAGATGAAGGGTTAGACTACCGGAGAGGGAGTAGGTATGTCGTTATTTCCAGATCTGAAATGGAATTATGGGATTTGGGAGAGAATGAGGAAATGAACTGGGAGGGGATTGGGAACCCCAAGTCTTACAGCTTATAGAGGTAAGGGTATTTTAGTAATTCCATAGTTAATCGGGGCGGGTTCGGGGCGGGGCGGGGTAAACCCGAACCCTAGAAAAACCCGGCGGGTTTTTAAAATTGGATCCCAAACCCGGCCTATTAGGGGCGGGTCTTTTCGGGTTCGGGGCGGGTTCGGGTTTTTGACATGATCGGTGACATATTATTCTCTCACCCACGAGCATCGGATATGCTTAACTGTTTTCCATATGTAGTACAAGGTAAATTTTTGATTTTTTTGAATCTGTTTTTTGACTCTGTTTTCCACAAGTCGTATGCATTTTTTTGAATTGCAATTTTATTCAATTCTAACTTTATTTTTTTTTTATTGATACAAGGTGACTGCTAGGGATGGCAACGGGGCGGGTTCGGGACGGGTTTTGCATTTCCCAAACCCGCCCCTATAGTTATCTACCCTTTCCCGAACCCGCCCCGCCCCGTTATTTGGATTACCCGAGCCCGCCCCGACCCGCCCCGTCCCGATAGTTAACCAAATTGAAAGCTTTTCACAACCCAAAAAATTTAATGTATAAACCCACCAAAATTGACAGAAACCCAGTAACATTGCTATGTAAATGTTTCGTACCTGCGATGGAGATGACTCAAGAAACCCAAATGTTCGTACGATCCCATTGCTGTATCCATTGCTGCAATTGAGTCTTTAACAACTCAATTTGATCCCTATCCATCCCTCTGTGTTCTTTGACGCACACGAAAACGATTGTCCACGAAACACCGGAGATAAAGGCTTGGGTTGCCGGAGATGAAGGGTTAGACTACCGGAGAGGGAGTAGGTATGTCGTTATTTCCAGATCTGAAATGGAATTATGGGATTTGGGAGAGAATGAGGAAATGAACTGGGAGGGGATTGGGAACCCCAAGTCTTACAGCTTATAGAGGTAAGGGTATTTTAGTAATTCCATAGTTAATCGGGGCGGGGCGGGGTAAACCCGAACCCTAGAAAAACCCGGCGGGTTTTTAAAATTGGATCCCAAACCCGGCCTATTAGGGGCGGGTCTTTTCGGGTTCGGGGCGGGTTCGGGTTTTTTGCCATCCCTAGTGACTGCACTTACAACACCAACTGCTATGGAATGGCATTACTTGAGATTATAGGATTTACTTCAACGGGGAAGAATTTCACAATTGCCTATGCGTTCCTCCAAAATGAGAAGACTGATAATTACACGTGGGCACTCAAGAATTTGCAAAGTCTTTTCATACTCCCAGCATGCCAACTGTTTTCTTAACCGATCGTGACTTGGCTTTCATTAATCTTTGTCCCAAATGGTATTTCCCGAGACCGCACACCATTTGTGTCGAAGGCATATCGAAGTCAATGTTAAAAAGAGAGCGTTGGCTAAAGCGGTAGCAATGAGTTTGCACTATCATTCATGAGGAGATTTAATAAAGCAATATCGGCCGCTACTCGCGAAGAGTGGGACACCCGTTGGCAATCGTTTTGCGATCATTACGAGATCTTATCCCTGATTTATTGACCTACCTTCGCGAGACTTGGATTGCTCCATACTCTACGAATATTTTGTCGATGCACACGAGATCGATTCTTGCACTTGAACCCACACCACGAACGAGTGAGAGTGAGCATAACAGTTGAAGAAGGCCTTGGGGAGTGCTTCTTCTACTTTTGACACATTATTCAAAAAGGCTCATGAGATTATGGAAATCCAAATAACAACAATCAAAGCTACTATGGAGCAATCAAAGAGTAGAATTCCAAATGATATGAAGACATGTGATGTCTGTATCAAGACATATTGGGGGCGAGTGTCAAAGGCGGCTTTGGACATCATCAAAGAAGAGCGGAGTCGTTGTGGGGATAATGTCATGGATCCTTCAGCCGTGGGTGTTACTGAGGCGAACACACGTGGACTTCCATGTAGTCACGAGATTGCATGCATACAAAACTCGGGGGCCGGATTGAGTTGTCCTCGATTCATGATTTTTGGAAGAAGTTGGACATTGAAGTAGAATGCGTCCCACTGGACCTGATTTTGAAGTTGTGTTGAATGAAGCTGACGCACTGGACTGTAAAGAGAAGGTTATTTCAAACGATAAATGAAGGGCTACATCCACAAACCGGAGATGCTTCTGAGCCGGATCATATTTCACAGGCAAATAAACTCAGGACCACCGATTTAGAGAAATCTTGTCAGATTGGGAGTGTGCGACGGACATTTTGGAGTCCCCACTACACCACCCTCCACTAGCGGCAGTCTAGATCTTCATTTATTGCATCAACACAATCGGGTTTGATGTCGAGATCAGCTTCAAACACTACACCATCTAACCCTACCACTCCTACATCTCTTCCACCACTAGCTGCTTCAGGTCGTGGGAGAGGTCGAGGTCGAGGTCGAGGTCGGGGACGGGGACGGGGACGGGGTCGCGGAAATGGACAAGTCAATGATATACATACTTCTGTCCATAGGATGTTGCTTACCCCTCTCATTGTCCCATTTATTGATGGCTTCACAGATGTGATGGGTGATGGAAATTGTGGATATAGAGCGTGCTTGGCGCAAATATAAGGAACAGAGGAGATGTGGCAAAGAGTGCGCTCAGATTGTGCCAAGGAGCTGCTTCATCGCCGTGAGCTTTATGAGAGAGTTATGCCTTGGAGAGATATGGACGAGCTCTATAGTCGCATTACTCACTATGCCTCCCCTTGTTCGGAATATTATTGGTTGATACTCCCAGAGATAGGGCACATCATAGCCACGGTGTATAATGTGGTGTTTGTCTCGTACTCGCAAACCGCTGGCTTCACATGCCTACCAGTGACTGCCACAAGGAGCAGGACCACCCAGCGAACACACTTGTGTTGGGACATGTGGGAAACCATTTTTATATTGGTATGATACTTTAATTCGTTATATTTAACTATCTTATTTAAATTTGTTATATTTAACTATATTTTCTAAATTTGTTATATTTGACTATTTTATTACTTTTGCGGTGCACATGTCGGATAGTGATTACCCGATACCATCAGTAGCACTATATTGGGGGGAGCAACGTGATCCAAGCGCAAGTAACCTGATCATGCCATACAGAACTCGGATAGAAATATTCAACCGATTCTCAATTATGGAGAACGAAGCACGAATTGCAGAAAATAGGCCATAGTTTATGTGTATAGCGTATTGATTATTTTTTGTATGAAGTTTTGGAATATGTTTGGAATATGTTTGGGATATGTTCATTTTGGTTTGTAAATATTGTTGGTATTTGTTTCAGTTTGTGTTTCAGGAGATGTTGCCCTCAGACTACCATCTCGTGTGCTTATACACGATATGTAATATATAACTCGTATATATATACACGACTTATTTCATTTTTGTCGTATGAACATTACACGAAATACACTAACTACCCAGTAATGTATCTCGTGTGTGTTTATACGAGATAAAAGAAAACATGTCGTGTGTATATATACGAGATGAGTAAAACCATCTCATGTATAAGCACACGAGATGGTAGTAATCGAGAGCAACATCTCCCGAAACACAAACCGAAACAAATACCAACAATATTTACAAACCAAAATGAACATATCCCAAACATATTCCAAAACATAAACAACCAAAATGAACATATCCCAAACATATTCCAAACATATTCCATAAACAAACATTGTATCCAAAATTTACATATCTCAAACATATTCCAAAAACAAACATTTTATCCAAAATTTACATTTCTCCAACATATTCCAAAACAAACATTATCCAAAATTTACAAACAAACATACCTGACCAAAATTAACATAATCATGAAGCGTCTCCATATAGATCAATGGCCCGTCTAATCTTATCTTTCACATCCGCGAGATAAAGCTGTCATCCGCGAGCGGCCGACAGTAGTATGCCTCGTGCCTCTACAACCCTAGGCGGTGGTGGAACGTTAACTAGGGCATCATGATTCGGATTAGTAATCCGAACATGAGTCCTAGCCGAGAACTACCGCATATACGTGGAAGTAACGAGGCTCGAGATGTGCTCACGGACGGGCCCCATCTACGCAATGGATCGAAACCCCCAAGTCGTCCTCTAACCAATCCTCCCATACATCATCACGCCCTCCCATAGACTTCTTGTACCCCTTTTGACTGCTATCACCGAACAATTTTGGGGGAGCAAGATATGGGGTCTCTCGGGGATTTTCTGTTGGATCCCCAAACCGGCGTGTAACACGGTCGAGCAAATACGCCTCCGTGATATCCTGGAAGCGTATAACCCCACGGAAGTATGAGACCGGTAAAGCGCCTGCAGGGTGGTGCCGTAGGGAGTCCAACAAACCTAAAAATGAATTTGTTAGACACCGGCAACGAAATAATAATTTGTAAAACTTTAAATATAACTAACTCACCCTATCAACCGTCATCGTGTCCAGGGGTATACCGAAACTTCAATAGATGGGGCATATCCCTACCCAGTAGTATCGATGCGTACCCATCTACGAGCCCTCGGGCGGCCTCCCGTCCATAACGGGTCAATCTCTCTCCGGAAACCGGAAAGTGCTCGTATATCCGGGCACTGCAAATGTATGAAATAAATAAGTTAACAATGCTATAACCATAAATGCATGTTGTAATTATTAAATGATTGTTAAATATTACCTCCAAAAGACTCAAACAACCACACCGATACGCATCCGTATCTAGATGCCTTCCCCAACTCCCGATATAGATATGCCAACCAGTGTCCCCCAGATAGAGCCCCCACTCTGTCAATATCCACGCACAATGAAAGGTAGTCGAGAGGGCATCTTATCTGAGTCTTGTCCACGACAGGCGTGGAGCCCGGGAGGAACATGATGTACGTAGCGGCGCGCTCATCGTCGATCATGTCGGAAGGGGACTCAAAGGAACGGCGGAGGCCATCTAAAGAGTAGGTCGTCCCCTTCCGACATGTCTCAAGGCGTTCCCGATACCGGCTACGTCGGGTTAAGATCCGCCTTCCCAACAGGGCCACCTGAGCAGTGATGCCTACAAATTGAAAATGAAATAATTAATAAAATTGATAAACTTTATGAAATTGATAAAATTTATGTAATTTATAAAAAATAGACAACAAACAAGAATATACCTAGGATATGAGTGACGTCATGCATAGTGATCGTCATCGTCTCACCCCACGGCGTGTGGAAGGTATTAGTCTCGGGAGACCACCGTTCCTGAGCACCGGATTAGGAGCGCCATGCTAGCCGGCGAATGGTAGCATCATGTAGGAAATGGAGGCCTGGTACCCTCAACACGAGCCCACCAAGCTCTATTATCCTCCCAGGTAAAGAAGCGTGGGAGAACCTCCGTTGATTCCAAACAAAAAATTATAATTAATACTCCTCTGTTTCAAGATTCGGATGACATTTCGTATGCCAATACCCGAAATGTTGGTGACATTTTGTATGTGTTCATACGAATGGTGACCGACATTTCGTGTATCTGGCATACGAAATGTAAACCGATGAATCGGTTACATTTCGTATACCAATACCCGAAATGTTGGTGACCATTCGTATGGACACATACGAAATGTCACCAACATTTCGTATGTTGGCATACGAAATGTCATCTGATTGTTGATAATGTTTTGCAAATGGCTATTTAATAAACAAATCATATATAAACTTACTTATCTAGAATCATTTGCCTCGTTTGGCGCTTGACAACACCGCTCACAAGTGGCGTTCTCCCATATCTTACGGGCTCGATGATGACCAAACCCGTACAACAACCGAACCTCCTCGGGCCGCCGCAGAGGTTACTCTTCGCCTGCCACTCGGTCATCCTTAGACCACTTTCTCCTTTTGCCCCGTGCCTCCCGCCTCTTGCGAGGCCTCGCGAATACACTCTCCTCTTGCCTCCTCCGCCTCCTCCTCCTCATCATCACTAGATAAATGTGCCTCCTGCACAGATGCACCCCGGGACCGAGTACGTGAAGATGAATCTTCACTAGAATAACTACCCTCACTATCACTCTCCTCAACCACATGCTCCTCAATCACGACATTCTTGTCGTGAATCTTTTTGCTCCGTGTATCTGCCTTAGGCTGCGAGTGCCTCCTCGGCCTTCCTCTTTCTATTAGAGGCCGTCGCAGGGTTACGTCCCTACAAAAAATTAAATAAGAGACAGTTAATATTCAAGAACCAGTTGACATTTCGTGTGCCAATACCCGAAATGTTGGTGAAATTTCGTATATGTTCATACGAATGGTCACCAACATTTCGGGTATTGTATCTGGCACGAATGTAACCGATGAATCGGTTACATTTCGTATGCCAATACCCGAAATGTTGGTTACCATTCGTATGAACACATACGAAATGTCACCAACATTTCGGGTATTGGCATACGAAATGTAAACTGATGAATTAGTTTACATTTCGTATGCCAATACCCAAAATGTTGGTGACATTTCGTATGTGTTCATACGAAACGCACGCCGACAATTTCAAATTTTAGGCACACAAATTTGTATCCGATTCAAACAAAAAACCCAAATTAATGTTACGAAATCTCAATTAGAACCATTTAGGATACGTTTAAACAACATAAAGCATTATATAATCGGTTTTAGGTATAAATTTGTTGTTGGGTTTTCAAAATTAAAACTAGGTTAAAAATAATTACTTTTGGTGCGGATGGAGAAGAGGCGGACTTTCCACCGGTTTTGGGGAGGTTTGTCTTCATTTTTTCAGGCGTGGTGATCGGCGTTCATCGAGTGAGAGAGAGAAGAGAGAGAGCGATCGTTGTTTTCCTTAGGTTTTGAGAGCGAGAGAGAGAATAGAACAGGAACCGGCGTTTGAAATGGAGAGGGAGGGGAAGAATTTTTTTAAAAAAAGTATTTATATGGGCATTTTAGTAATTTCATACTGCCTTGCATAAATGGTGCCTTGTATATAGTACTACCCGAGATAAGTGCACGGAAGAAGGGAAGGAGAAATGATGAACCTTGATCAGAAACTTTGACAGCCTGTTGGAAATCAGATCGTTGAATGCGGCGATTGAGAGAAGAGAATAGATCTTCAATGGATGTGGCAGCTAATGCGGCGGAGGTGGCGGCTTTCTGTTTATCTTTGGCCTTGGGAGCCATTTTGTCGATACGGGCTGGCAGGGCGGGGCGGGCCCAACCACCAAAACCCGCCACTAAACGTGGCGGGACGAGCCAAATTTCTGGCGGACTGAAAATATGTCAACCCAACTCACCCCTATTGCATGGCGGGATGGGCTAGCCCGACGGGCTCAACCCAAATTGACGACTCTACGTATACGTATAAGTGAATTAGGCATGTGTTTTGTTACTTTAGGTAGATATTTAAAAAGCGTAAAATAAGAATAATTGTGATGTACTCCCTCCGTCCCATTGATAGCTTCACTTTTTGTCAAAACGGGTGTCTCGTTAAAAGTTTCACCTTTTCTAAAATGGCAAAAAATCTTTACTATTCCACCCACTCATTCTCTCTCCTATTTCACTTTTATACTCACAACACTTTTCAAATTTACTATTCCCTCCACTCATTCTCTCTCATATTTTACTTTTACACTCACAACACTTTCTCTGTTGGGAAAATTTATTATATAACAATAAATAAGGCTTTCTTGAATTTAACGAAATGACAAATAAATAATGAACCATAAAATAATTAATGGGGCAGAAAATAAAGATAAACTAGAATGCGGAAATTAAAGCAAACCGAGTGATTAAAGAAGTCGAGTCTTGTGTTGGACACAATTTCCGCAAGAAGATATTGCCCCGCACTGGTGCTTACGGATTAGCGGCAATCTTCTCTCAAGATGAAAAGACTTTACAATCGTTAATAGGAGCACTCCAAATTAACGACTTCGGCGAACAAAATTCGTGTTTGACACTTTCAGACTTTGAAGAAGACTTATGCAACGAGATGCTCTATCTTCTACTTCATGATGTTAAGAATTTCGTTGAATTCTGTGACTGAATTTCATAGTTCAGTTAAATATCTAACCGAGTTAGTTAACTCCGTTAGATATGTGACTCTCTACTTCTAGTGAGAAGAGAGAGAGAATTGTGAAAGATAGAAGTGATTGAATGAGCTGAGTGAGTTTGACAATCTGGTGGGGGGTTTATATAGTATATGAAGAGTTGTGGTACCTCTTGGGAATAATCACAATTGGTACCCGATGGATCTGCACCGTTGGATCTAGGCTTGATGGAAGGCGGAGATCGCATGGGTCGACCCGTCCATTTGAACAGACATGGGTCATACCCTTACCCATGATCCGGTTCGATGAACCTACTAGCACCCTTTGGCTGGCCGAATCTGCCTCCAAGAACTGGGCCGAGGCCCAACTATAACCACCCTTAACCTATGGACCGAACCAAGCCAACCACGAGCCCAAAGCCAGTCCAACTCGACCCAGACCCAAACGGACCTAGCCCAAGCACCTGAGCCTAGCCAGAATCGAACCATCTAAGCCGAACCCGCCACACTTGCCTTGGACCGAATCGAACCATGAACCAAGCCAACTTTTGTCAAAAGTTTAAGGCTCCTTAGCTAAGTGCAAAGTGCGCCCTAAACCGCCCTTCGCGGGTTGTGGTTCTATTTTGAGAAAGAACAAAACTAGCTTAATAGCCCACTTGGGTGCATGGTTGACCCAATGGTCCAACTAGGTTGGCCCAAGGAGATCAACTTGATGATTCCTTCCTTGTTGGATGGTTTCACTTAAAAACAAACATTACTTTCTTTCTTAAAGCAATGCGGGATAACTCTTTCATATCCCATAAACTCTTCATAAACCCATTTCATTTTGCATACTTCGAGCATTAATTTCTCATTCATCACGAATTGGTTTTGTGAAAGTAAATATATCAAATTAATCTACTCCAAATGTAGAATATTAATATGCAATCAATTTTCATTTTTCTAAAATGAAACCCAATGAAATTCTTGATCAAAATTTGGTCAAACCTAACTTTTACAAAACCAAAATTCCAACATTCTTCACTTACCTTTTTTTAAATTTACGTGTCATCATGTTCAAAATGATGAGCTATCAACGGAACGGAGGGAGTATATAGCATTAATTATTTAATTTTAAATAATACTAGATAGTACTATTATTTTGCGGTAGTGAATAACAAATCTCGATCTGAAATACCTATCGTGGGATAATCCTACGAATGAGGCACACTGAACACACACAGACACAACAGTCTCCTTTACTCTGTGACTGTGTGTGAAAATGTCCCTAAGCAATCTCTTATCAAATGTTGCGCCATTAACAACCTCACCCAGAACCTCAATCTTCTCTCTCCACCTCAAACACCCACCAATTTCTCTCTCTCTAAAACACTACCCAAGAATAACCCACCTCAAATCCAGGTCCCTAATCGTAGCCAAATCCAACAACAAAGACTCAGCTGACGCCCCCGACCGCATAATCTCAGCCGTCTGTTACTTCTACCCCTTCTTCGATGGCATCCAGTACGGAAAATACGTAATCACCCAATTCACACCTCTCCAAACCCTAATTCAGCCCTTAATCCCTGCTATCAGGGTCTTCAAATCATTCCCCTTTAATGGCTTCTTGGTTTTCTTAACTCTCTACTTCGTCGTTGTCAGAAATCCTAATTTCAGTCGTTATGTGAGGTTTAATACCATGCAGGCTATTGTTCTTGATGTGCTCTTGATTTTTCCGGATCTTTTGGAGCGGAGTTTCAATCCAACAGATGGGTTTGGGTTGGATTTGATGATGAGTTTTGATAGTACTGTGTTTTTGTTCCTTTTGGTTTGTTTGATTTATGGGTCGTCTTCTTGTTTTCTGGGACAGGTTCCTAGGTTGCCAATTGTTGCTGAAGCTGCTGATAGGCAAGTTCCATGAAGTTCATCTATGTATACACTATACAGGTTTTGCTTCTTTGTTAAATTTGTAATATTTTTTCAATTTCTCTGATATAGTATACAATTAACTTGCTTCATTATTTGATTGTTATGTTTGCAAATGCAATGGTACTTTTGGTATAGGAAATTTTACATACTACTCCGTCCGTCCCATAATTTTGTTTGTCCCTAAAAAAAGTCTCATTTGAATGGTTAAAATAAGTAGATGATGCTACAAAAAATCTGTTCACCATGGATTTCCAAGCTGGATGAAGTAAATGGTGATCCACGACTCCGAATTCCCCGTAGTAATCTATAAAACAAAACACCGTTAGGGGTGGGGGGTCTTTCCCCCAAAAACTCTCCGGTGTGAGAATCATTAAACCATTCTACGTAAATGTTGAACATTTTAGGGAGAGAATTTGGGGTTTTGGGGGAAGAAGAGAGAGAGAGAGAGTGAACCTGAGATCTTATCTGATCTGAATCCCCTGAAATGTGCAGCTTCCATTCTATATATAGTCTGGTGGAGGAGCTTTTAACCCTAAAGCCCATTTGGCCCAGCCATATACTCCCTCCGTCCCGTTACAATTCATACGGTTACTGTTCATGCGTAGATTAAGGAAAAAAATAATGATATAAATGTTGTGAGTGTAAAAGTAAAATAGGAGAGAGAATGAGTGGAGTGAATAGTAAATTATAATGGTGTTGTGAGTATTAAAATAATGTAGGAGAGAGAATGAGTGGAGGGAATAGTGATAAAAACTTTCCTTGTTAGGAAGTGTGTGATTTGTAGTGGGACGCCCAAAAAGGAAAGTGTGTGATTTGTAATGGGACGGAGGGAGTATATCACAATACCTGGGTCCAGATATCAAATAATGATCATTTTATTTTCATACTGTTACACATTTTCCACATATTTACTATGTCCATTTTGATCCTTAGGCATATCGTATTTTTCGTGGCATTTTTTTATGGTCACATCAGTGGAAGTCCAAAATTTTGGTGATATAGATGTGGATGGACTAAGATTAGTGTGATTCTTATGTTCATTAAAGGATATTAATGGAAATAAATGTACATGAAAAGTGACATTCGGAACATCTTTATGAGACGGAGGGAGTAAATAGAAGTGAATATATAAGTGCAATAGTAGATGATTAGGGAAGATCCATAGGACCATATCCGATGATTAGTTTGGGAGTCATTTTTGTTTAGATATGCAAAGTAGGTTTGGAGTATCAAGGTGATATCACATCAGTTTATCATAATTCAATTAAGATGCACCATATCATAAATGTTGAAGCAACCTTGCTGGTATTGAAGGCAAGCCAATGTTGTTGATTTCGTGCATTCTGATCGGATGGTGATAAAATGTTTGCGACACCACGAGTGATACTTTATGCCTATCACAAAGTATGATATGAAGGTTGTGATTCACCTTTTGTTTTCTGCTTGTGGAGCTTATACTGGAGTTGGATTATGGAATTCCGTTGAGGGTGTTTTGTGTTTAGTGGTATGGTTTAAAGTGAAAGGTTCTTGAAGTCGGCACCACTCCTGCATGGACCACTGCTTGGTGCTACCGTGACATTGGACTAAGTAAATGTAAAAATTCTACTAGTAAATGTTATGTAAAATAGTTGTGGTTCATGGCGGCAGGAAGCAGCAGCAGCCCATGGCAGCAGTGGTGCCAGGTCCGTCTTCTTTTACTTGTCCGATTAGTCTTGAAGAGTAAACTGACCGAGTAAATCATATGCTTTAGGTATCAAACCACATCTCTCATTGATGTCCGTATTACAATGCCTACTCTTTTTCCTTTTTCTTCTTCTTCTTCAATGCCTACTCTTCTTCTTCTTTACAATGTCTACTCTCATTTATGTTGTAACGATTGAAACAAGGATAATACTAAAGTAAAAAATGACAAAATTTTTGTTCGAAAGATGATGTGTCATAATTTTGTTGGTGCGTTTAATTAGAATGTGTTGGGTTTTTACGATCGATGCAATAAATATAATATCGATATTATCACCTTGTTTTGTATTCTATCTTTTTGTAAATTTCTTTTGTTCCCCTAGCTCGAAACAATTAGGGGTGAGCGAAAAACCAAAAAAATCGGGATCGAAAAACCGAACCAATAACCTATTGGTTTGGGACAGTTCATAAAACATAAAAACCAAATAAAATTGGCTCGGTTTTGGTTTTAAAATATATAAACCGTTCAGAAACCGAACCGAATCGTTAAGCATTAAACGATGTCGTTTACCTTTTGATTTATCTTGATTTTATTCACGCTCTTCTCTCTTTCATTCTTTCCAAGTTTCCGTGACCTAGGTTTTAAACTTGTTATTTGAATTAGGTTTGAATCAGGTTTTAAACTTTGTAAAGATTGTTTATATTTGAATCGGGTTTTAAACTTTGTAAAGTGGTAGAAGATTTTTTTTAGGTAATGAAGTAACCAATGATCGGTTCACCTACAATAGGCGCTTCTGGGGTGGGGACTTTAAGAGAATTTTCAGTGAATTGATGGACTTAATTGTGAATTGACTTAAAAGGCTTGCCGAATTGACTTAAAAGGCTTGCCTTGAGATGGGCAAGCCTCAAAAAAAAAAAAAAAAAAAAAAAAAAAACAAGAACAATGGTGATTGAATATTTATACATTAGGCTTTCTTTAGAGAAGTAGTACCGACTATTACGTCTCTAATGAAGTTTTCTTATCTTACTTTTTAGGGGACTAGAACCTGAACGGTAATTTAGAGCTAACCTGTTATTTGCTAGAATGGAGTATAGTTGAATATTTTTATAACGTCATTGATACGTTTCATATTTGATATTGGAATTGCTCACCGCCTTCAAATATTAGTTAAGACAGATTATCATCTTTACTATTGGTGGAAGCTTTGTTACTTGATCATCAGTGCTAGACTTCCTTTTTTCATTTCCTTTCTGGACATGAGTCTTTATTCTTTAGCATTTATGTAATTTGTATATCACACTGAACTAAACTGACACCAAAACGAAACCGAATGCATCGAACCATTAATAAATCGAAACTTTTCGATTTCAAAACATCTAAAACCAATCGATATTCTTTATTTTGGTTTCGATTCTAACCCAAAACCGAACTAAACCGAACCATGCACACCTCTGGAAACAATACATAAATGTGAGTTGGTTTTGTGGTCATGTATTGAAATGGAGAAGAGGTCTTAATATATCAAACCCATGTTAGCTTTGACTCTTGACTTTGCTTAAATGTTGGCACATGAGGTCTTAATATATGAAACCCATGTTAGCTATGAAGTTTTAATCATGATGGCAACCACTCAAGTTCAAGGAGAATAGTGCAAATGATAATTCATAAAATACACCTTCTCTCCGTCTATTGGATTCCATCTATTGGATTGACCAAATATAAAACACTCTTTCGTCTCTAAAAGATTATTCTGTCGTATATTTTGCAATTATTAAGGAAGAGCTTCACCTTCTTGTATCTTAGTAGATTTGTACTAACATTCATGCCTAAGTTTAGAAATGAAACATACTTTTTGGAACAAGTTAAAATGACAAATGAGACAATCTTTCAGATCAGATCAGAGGGAGTAACAAACTACCGTATGCATCAATCAAACTCCTATTATACATCTGGTTGAATATATACAAACCTTCTCTCCATCTATTGGATTCCACTTTATTAATCAGTTTCAACGATTTAATTAAACATAACTACTGATTTATTAATTTCTCCCTATATAGCACATGACATCAGTCCTAAATTTCTCCCTCCCTCTAAGAATTTTCCCGGTAAATTGCTCCACAACGATGTCGTTAAGCCCTGCGGCCACCGGCGCCGTCCTGGTCTCCCTCATCATGTTGTTACTCCCACACGCCACAGAGGCACACAACATCACTCGCATTCTCGCAAAGTTCCCGGAATTCTCAACCTTCAACCACTACCTCACCGTCACTCACCTCGCCGATGACATCAACAACCGTGAAACCATCACCGTCTGCGCCGTTGACAATGCCGGTATGTCAGATCTACTCTCCAAAAACCCCTCCATTTCCACCATAAAAAATGTCCTCTCCGTCCACGTACTCCTGGACTACTTCGGCGCAAAGAAGCTCCACAAGATCATCAAAGGCACTGCATTAGCCGCTACTATGTTTCAAGCAACCGGAAGTGCGACTGGAACATCTGGATTTGTCAACATTACGGATCTGAAAGGCGGTAAGGTTGGATTCGGCCCTGAAGACAACGGCGGCGCCCTCCCGGCGAAATTCGTTAAATCCGTGCAGGAGATTCCGTACAATATTTCTGTAATCCAGATTAGCCAGATCTTATCTTCGTCGCAAGCTTCGCCGCAGATTAGCCAGATCTTATCTTCGTCGGAAGCTTCGGCTCCAACGCCGAAGCTTCCAACGCCTGAGCCAAGTCAGATCAATTTCACTTCGGTGATGTCTGCTCACGGCTGCAAAGTCTTCGCCGAGTCTCTGTTAGCTTCTGATGCTGAGAAGACGTATGCGGATAATGTTGATGGCGGATTAACAGTTTTTTGCCCAGGCGACGACGCTTTTAAAGCCTTTTTGGGGGAATTTAAGAATTTGACCGTCGCCGGGAAGCAATCGCTTCTGGAATATCACGCCATGGCAGTATATGAATCGCTGTCCTCCCTGAAGTCAAGTAATGGCGTGATGAACACATTAGCAACGGATGGCGCCAACAATTACGATTTCACTGTGCAGAATGACGGCGAAATTGTGACGCTGAAGACGAAACTTGTGACGGCGAAAATCACCGGAACTTTAATTGACGAACAGCCGTTAGCTATTTTCATAATTAACCATGTTCTTCTACCAAAAGAACTATTCAAGTCTTCTCTTGCTCCAACTCCAGCGCCAGCCCCGGTACGCTGCTGCCAATTCGCCGAAGCCGTCAAAGAAGAAGCATAAGACTCCAAAGGCAACTGATTCCCCAGCGGATTCTCTGGATGGAAACGTTGCCGACGACACGGCGGACGGTAGCTGTGCGTCAGAAATTGACGGTGGAAGAATAACAGCGGTGTTTTTTAGTGTCTAGTTGACCTTTTTCGCGCTTTAATTCGTTTTTTTTCATTCGAAAGTTAAATAAACCCTTAAATTATTGCTTAAAAAAAAAAAAAAAAACCTTAAAATACCTGTACCAACTACCAAGTGTATTTTCTCCCTTTGTGTGGTGTCTTTTTTTTTTTTTTTTTTAACTTTTTTGTTAAATAGGATTTTATGGTTGATTGAGCTTGTATGCATTTGAGCAGACAATATACACAAGTAATTGTAATGCAACAAATCTATGATACAATACAAGGCAACAAGGTCAATTAACCGCTTCTTATCTATCACATAAGTGATGGTTCAGATTTAATCCATCAGATTTAAAGTTAAAACATTGATTCGACGATCAAATCCTCCTCCCTCCTTCGACCGTTCGTAACTTCCCATAACTGTCTTATTTTCTTTTTTAACCTTCGTTTTCCATTTCCTCCTACATATTTTCCTTTTTAACTATTATTTCTTTTTGCAGATTACTTAAGTTTTTTTTTTTTTTGAATGAATTTGCTAAAATTTGGTAAGATTCTTTTTTTTTTTTTTTTAAACAGAAAAATCGATTATAAATAAATGATCATTTTTTTTTTTTAATTATTTAGTATACTCCTTAAAAAAAGGTTTTGGGGTTGATATATATTCTTTCTTTCAAAAAAATTTGAATTGTTTTTTTTTTTATTTATGTGCATTCCAATTTAATATATTTATTTTTCTCTTTTATTTTATTAAAATCATTTATTTAAGGAGTGTATCTTAACATAATAATTACTATTATATATAATTTAGTTTTTAAACGATTTTAGAATCTTTCAAAAAAATGATTTTTAGAAAAAATGTTTGTACCTAAATCAATTAAAAAATTATTCGTCATTATTACTTAAGTATTTTGTTTCAAACTTTGGGTAAAAATAGGATAGGGGATGGGTTATGGATTATAATTGTTATTAATTATTTATATGATTAATGGGTTGGGTTGGGTTGGAATTACGAAAAAAGAATAATGGTAAAATGGGAATTAAGAAAATGTTTATTATTAATCCTCAATGGATACCGGTCCGAATAATTGATTTACACAAACAAACCACCCTCCATCAAATCAAATGTGGATTATGGAACAAAGTAATCATCAGGATATTGGATATATTTTTTTAATTTTTTTTTTTATGGAATGAAGGCGATTTCATCATTTCTTTAATTTGTGTACTGTCACCGTGCCAGTGGCACGGGTAAGAGAATACTAGTTCCTGTACATTTAATGTAAGTTATCTTTTTTTTTTTTTTTTTTTTTTTTTTTTTGACAAGTATTTGATTTTCACCATTGATTCAATAGTATCACTAATGACAATCACGTGAACCATAAATACTCGTAATTGTTGCCAAATACTACTAATGTTACACAAAAGCTATCAAAGTAATTACTAGTGGTACACAATAAAATTGGGATGGACGAGTACTTCCTCGGTCTCATTCAAAATTAACTCCATAAGCCTTAAGGTTTATAAAAGGTATGGTTATAACTCCATAAATTTTAGGATTTATAAAAGATTAGAATGTACATGGATGGAATTGACGAGGAAGGAGTGTATTATCATCTTAGATAGGTAGGGTTTATTTTATGGTGAGGTAGGGTTCCCAGCTAGACATGGGTGAAATTGACGAGGAAGGAGTGTATTACCATCTTAGATAGGTAGGGTTTATTTTATGGTGAGGTAGGGTTCCCAGCTAGAGAGTATGGGGGATTGGAGGCGGACAATCTATGGATTGTTCGTTTCCGTCTTTTCAACAAATTGATTGACCACCTCATAATCTTTTATATCAAGTACAACAAACATCCCTTTCATAGAGAGAGATTAGCATTTTCAGGAAAATCTAGGTCGCCCTTAGATAGTTCGAAGCATACTTCTACTAGGTCTGATTCCCTGTTTCTGTGTCTTCTGTAGATATGGCAACTCAGCAATCTCCCGCTTCTACCTCGTCGAGCTCCTCGGCAATATAGTGGACAAATTTTGCTCGACCTTGATTTCAGGTCGTAATGAAAGAGGGTATGTGGCTCCCAAGCCGGCCATTGGGAGGAAGAATGCTGACTCACGCATCCAAATCCTTCATGACTTCTTTGAGGTCTCCAGAGATAAATTCCACTTTACTCATTTCACGGAGAGGCAAAGGAAAGCTCAATCTTGGATGCATTGGGGCCTGAGCTCCTCTAGGGTAGCCTTCTACTACGGTCAGTTTGAGGCTGGGCTACGACTTCCCCTCGATCCATTAATTTGTGAGTTTTTGGAGTGTTTGGCCGTTGTCCCCATGCATTTGGGCACCAATACTGTGAGGGTGATTGTCTGTTTTGCCATGGTGTGCAGGTTCGTTGGATACAAGCCATGTATGCACGTCTTTAGGAGATTCTTCAAGGTCGTGCAGAACGATAAAACTTTCATTATTAATACCCCGGCCAAAGCTAAGGCACCAAAGCTATTTACAAACTTGCCTGACAAAGTTTCTGGGTGGAATGCCCATTTGATACTTGTGGAGAGTAGGAAAGGATGGGAGTTCCCTTTGCCTGAGACTGATACGCCTCCCATGAAGGAGGATGAATACTGGGTCCCATAGTGAAGTGATGAACTCACTCGTAGGTTAACGTTGGTGGCTCGGAGGAGCACCATAAGCTGGGCCACCCTTGGGTCGGACAAGGACTTCTTCATTCAAGCTGGAATGATGATAGGAGGAGATGGGGAGGTATCCCCCTTAGTGCCGATCATCCGTAGCCTTAGGTATCCGGACTGGGTGATACAAGAGGGGAGAGATTTGAGTACCAATGTCATTTCTGTAAGAAGAAGCCCGACCATTGCAGAAACCTGTCTCACTATGGCAGTTAAGTACTTCTATATTTCTCAATAATTTTTTTGTCATTTTGTCCGTATGATTCCTTGCTAACTGTTTTTCTTTTTTATCGTGCAGTCCTAACTCCCGAGCAAGAAGCAAACATGTATCGCATTGTCGATCTGGGAGATATGAGAAGAAATAAGAAGGCAAACGGAGTTGCCAATGCCCGAGCCGGCCGGGTAAAGGAGGCCGAAGATAGAAACAAGTTGCTATCCAAGGAGGGAGTGGGGATGGTCCCCGTTGACGGACTTGGGCCTGTAGAGCCCATTGAGCATGCTCCCCAAGTTCAAGTCATTGGAGAACAGGGAGAGGTCGGCACGTCAACAGAGATGGTGTCGGGCTCTGATCCCCGTCATGAATCAGCTGGGGCAGACCCCCTCCACTTTGTAGACTTGGAGCTCGAAGATGTCGAGCAAAAAGATGATGAGGATGCCCTTTCCCTCAATCAGCTTAAAAAGAGGTCACATGGTGACCAAAACCTTGATGAAGATGGCACCTCCAAGGCAGCGGGGCACTGCCTCAAGCCATCCACTTCCTCCTCTAGCTCCCTTTACCCGAAGCACTGAAGAAGTGCAAGCTATGGTGGCGAGGTTGAGTGACATCCCTCCCCATTCAGGGATCAACAGTATAAGCTGCTATTATCCCGAGCTGGGATTGGGGCAAGCAGTTGTGAGAAGGGCCGCCAATGTGGACATGTTAGCCCAGTTCGCTGAAGAGAGCTTACTCCTGAGGAGTATCATGGGCCTCCTTGCTTCTGAGGTAACACTTACTCCCTTTTCTATTTGATCGTCATACTTTTGGTCGCTGTAATTTTGATAACTGTTGTACTAACAATCTTCTTTTTGTTGTGTAGTCCCTTGCTCTTGTTGACCAGGCTAGGTGCAGTTGGAGAGCTGCAATAGAGAAGGAGCAGATCGCCTGTGCTAAGTACTCCAGAAAGGCTAGGGAGGCCGCTGAGTTGAGGGAGAAACTAGTGGATTCTGACTCCCAGCTCCGAGCTGTCCGGGCTGCACACTTCAATGTTGAACAAGAGCGGGATACAGCATTGGTCGATCTAAGAGTGACAAGGGAGCGGCTTGCTCCTCTTCATGAGCAGGTGGAATCTTTTTCTCCCCTTAAGGCTAAGCTGGAGGAGGAAACTGCTGAGGCCAGGCAGGAGAAGGCCAGACTGGAGGGAGAAGTGGGGGAGCTAACCAGGTTGGGCCAAGACCGCAGCAACCGGATGATCAAGATAAGTGAGGATCTGAAGGCTGCTCGGATTGAATGGGAGGAGGAGGCCCAGGCTAGAGAGAAGTTGCAGTGGAGGCCTTTAAGAATTGTGATGAGTGCTACGACATCATTGTATCCTGTGCTAGGGGTTTCTATGATGCCGGACCCCAACATATGGCCCGTCGTGCTGTAGTGGATCCTTCAGTCGACCTAAGTGTTGACATAGCTTGTCAACTAGTTCCAGTTCTGGGCTATCTCTAAACTGCAGAGTTTCAATGATGATCTCTCTAACCCTTTTTCTTTCCTCAACTCCCAAGTGTGGAGCTTCTTCTTCAATCATGTCATCTAGCTCGGCAGCTATTTCCCCGCTGGAGGCCCCTGAGTTTTGGTTGACTTGGAGGCATAGGTCACCTATGATAATCTGGTCGACCAAAATTGTATCTGTCCCAACCCAAGTGTTTTCAGAGAGACATGTCGGCTCAGTCATGACTTGGTCATATGAGGGATAGGTCGCCTCTTTTATACACTTGATTGTAGATAATCTGGAAGTAGTGGTGACAGACTTTGAGAAGTTTCAGCTCGCCTCTGGAGTATCAATTTCCAACTCCCTCTTCTTCTTGGACCGGAGCACGTGGTCCAGGTTCTCTCTAGCTGTGCTTAGGACACACCCAACTCCTAACACGTTGGGGAACTTGACCCTTTGATGGGGGATTGATGGTACCATTCCTAGAGCGACATGTCCAGGTATACCCAATATAGCATGGTTATCACTTATAATGTAATTGACTATAAATGTTACCTTAACTGTTGTTCTCAAAGGATGTAGTCTGATGTCGACCTCCAACTCTATCTTCCCCTTGGCGCCAACCCTATGATTGGTGAAGCCTTCTAATCGACCTGAGTAAGGTGACAACCTTGCATCGATCAATCCCATATCGAGGAAGGTTTTTTAGTAGAGAATATCCTTGCAGGCCCCCGTGTAGACCAAGATTCTACTTAACGTGCAATCATTAACGAGCCCTGGAATTACTAAAATTTGCTCCCTTGTAGCCATGCTCGCAACCAGCTCGTAATGTTAGAAACTGATCACCTCTTCTTGGACACAACTTCTGGGGGTACGTAGGGAGCTTTGTTCAACTAGAAGATCTTGTGCTTTAGCGCAGTGTTGCTCTTCTCCTCAGCTATCACCCCCAACGTCAATCTAGGTTGCCTTGACTCAGGCACACCTCTTGTAGGTCGATCTCCCTTCACGAACCTATCCAACCTTCCTTCATTCACCCATTTTTGGATGATCCTCTTCAAACTCATACATTCCTCCGTTGTGTGCCCGGTGTCCTTGTGATACTCACAGTACCCACTGTTGTCCCTTTTGAATTTATTTTGAGCATTTATTGGGACAGGAGGACCTAGGTCGACTGTGTTCATGATCTATGTCCGAATAATTGTGAGTGGGGTGAAGCTTTCAGGGACTCTTTTCGTCGCCCTAGTTCTATTTTTCCCCTTGTTGTAGTTATGCTTCGCCTGTCCCACCATGTAGACACCCCGATCTCGCACCCCCCGACGGACTTGTTAATTGGTCTAAACCTTTATAATTGAACAAGAACCTCGATTTGGCCATTCGGGAGTGTCGTTTGCCTTATCAATGCACAATTTGGAAAAACTGAATCCAGATTTATGATCAGGACGAAAAACCGAACAAACAGACTTATTCTCATAAAAAAGTGCCCCGGGACCCCGGACCAAGATCCAAGACGTCAAAATAGTATGTTACCCACCTATATGTGCATTTAAAATATTATTGTGCCACTCCTTACTAACATATTTCAGATATACTGTTGCGATCGCGATATTATTTCAAACAACTTTCATGTTGGGCCCGTGGACAACTGGGACACGATGGTGCGCACATCGGAGCAGTTACGGAACCAACATCTGAAGATTAGCTGTTACACCAGAGGAAAAAATAGGGAAGAGGACAAAGGATGACATCCATTGGACCGGTCCATATATGTTTAACCAAGATCAGTCGAAGCAAAAGAGTTGTCGCAGCACAATAATATTATTTGTCGCGTAACAGTGTTGGACAAAAACTGGAAATCTTTACTTTCTCCCTATGTCTTGCCTTCCCAAGCTTACACCAAAGGGGAAATTCATCCTTGATTGACCTTTGAGGGCTGGTTGGTTATGAGGGAGACATCCCAAGGAGTCACCTCCCTCCTCCTCTCTCCATTATTATTAATCCCCCTCCTCATTTCACAACACAAGACACAACAACTCATTACATCTCCACCCATTCACTCTTACACTCCAAACACTCTCCACTCTCTCTTTAAACTCTCTCAATCTCAGCCCCTACACCACCATTAAACCACCACAAACACTACTCAAACACAAACAAAAGCACAACTTCAAGCACTCAAACATTCAAGCAGTCTCAAACAACAAACAATCAAAAAAGTCTTCCCTTGGAAGCAAAGGAAGCACAATCCTCATTGACTAGGTATAAGTCTCCCCCCCCCTGTAATCTATTTTATGTTCAAAATGTAATCTCCATGTAAAGAAAGCTTGAGGTCTAGCTATTTCATGGCTAGGCCTCCATGTATGTATTAGGAATATAATATAATATTATTATATTATATTCAAAGTATATATTGTTATATATTAGATTAGGAAACAAAATCCTTGTATTTGATTAGGAAACATAATCTTTGTATTAGATTACCTTCTCCTTCTAGGAATTAGAAACCTTTTCCTTCTAGGAGATTACATCCACATTGTAAATCCTATAAATATGTATCTCTAGCATCATAATCAATTGAGTCATTCAATTCAATTCTTCTCTTTCATGTTTTGATTGACTTCGTCTTTCTCTCTCTTTATTCTAATATGGTATCAAAGCATTAAGATCCATAGAAGAACTTCTCCGCGAAACCCTAGTGGCAAAACCCTAAGCCGCCCCACACCCTCACCACCTTGCTTCCGCCATAAACACCAAAACCCCACCGTCCTTCAACCTTGGCAAAAACCCTACTGTCGCCAACCACCCTCTTAAATCACCATAACCCAATCGGCTCAAACCACCCTCTTGATCGAAAAACTAAAACTTTTTTTGTTATTCAACCCCCTCGGCTCAAAAACCCTTTTGACTGAAATTTCAAATTTTTTTACAAAAACCCTTTGACCAACACGTGAGGGGTGAAATCCCTACTTGTACAAGGTGACTCCACGTGCTTGTCTCACGCGTGAGGGGTAAAACCCCTACTTGTACAAGGTGACTCCACGTGCATAACCCCTACTTCAAAACTCCCTCGGCCTAGCCGAAACCACTTCCCCCTACTTCAAAACTCCCTCGGTAAACCCGAAACCCCTCTGCTCAACCCCATCATCTCCGACATGCGAGGAACCACGTCTCATCAGAAACGACACACACGTCCGGGAACACATCTTCAACTCATCATCAAACCCGGTTCATCTCATCACTCTCCAAGATTGGACTTATCCAAGGAACGTCCATCTTGCGGGGGCATATTAGGAATATAATATAATATTATTATATTATATTCAAAGTATATATTGTTATATATTAGATTAGGAAACAAAATCCTTGTATTTGATTAGGAAACATAATCTTTGTATTAGATTACCTTCTCCTTCTAGGAATTAGAAACCTTTTCCTTCTAGGAGATTACATCCACATTGTAAATCCTATAAATATGTATCTCTAGCATCATAATCAATTGAGTCATTCAATTCAATTCTTCTCTTTCATGTTTTGATTGACTTCGGGAGTGTCGTTTGCCTTATCAATGCACAATTTGAAAAAACTGAATCCAGATTTATGATCAGGACGAAAAACCGAACAAACAGACTTATTCTCATAAAAAAGTACCCCGGGACCCCGGACCAAGATCCAAGACGTCAAAATAGTATGTTACCCACCTATATGTGCATTTAAAATATTATTGTGCCACTCCTTACTAACATATTTCAGATATACTGTTGCGATCGCGATATTATTTCAAACAACTTTCATGTTGGGCCCGTGGACAACTGGGACACGATGGTGCGCACATCGGAGCAGTTACGGAACCAACATCTGAAGATTAGCTGTTACACCAGAGGAAAAAATAGGGAAGAGGACAAAGGATGACATCCATTGGACCGGTCCATATATGTTTAACCAAGATCAGTCGAAGCAAAAGAGTTGTCGCAGCACAATAATATTATTTGTCGCGTAACAGTGTTGGACAAAAACTGGAAATCTTTACTTTCTCCCTATGTCTTGCCTTCCCAAGCTTACACCAAAGGGGAAATTCATCCTTGATTGACCTTTGAGGGCTGGTTGGTTATGAGGGAGACATCCCAAGGAGTCACCTCCCTCCTCCTCTCTCCATTATTATTAATCCCCCTCCTCATTTCACAACACAAGACACAACAACTCATTACATCTCCACCCATTCACTCTTACACTCCAAACACTCTCCACTCTCTCTTTAAACTCTCTCAATCTCAGCCCCTACACCACCATTAAACCACCACAAACACTACTCAAACACAAACAAAAGCACAACTTCAAGCACTCAAACATTCAAGCACTCTCAAACAACAAACAATCAAAAAAGTCTTCCCTTGGAAGCAAAGGAAGCACAATCCTCATTGACTAGGTATAAGTCTCCCCCCCCCCTGTAATCTATTTTATGTTCAAAATGTAATCTCCATGTAAAGAAAGCTTGAGGTCTAGCTATTTCATGGCTAGGCCTCCATGTATGTTTATTCATTTTTACTCCCCTTCTCCATGATTTTTGATCTAAATGTTTATGTATGTTGTTTACATGTTTAGATACAAGTCCTATGTTCAAAGCATGCACTAAATGTCCATTTATGCCTTTAGAGTTGATGTTGTCCATAAAGTATGCACAATCTGTTTACTACACCTTCTTTCATGTCCATCAACTCTTTGGTTCATGTTTTGTGCTATGTAATGATTCTAGTATGTTCATAACATGTTAGTTTAGTTGTGTCTCAAATATCATGCCTTGAATCCATGTTTAGGCTAGGGTTTGATTGTGATGTATAAGATGCATAGTTGCTGTCCAGTAACTTCTGAATCTGACCATGCTCTGTTCTACTGTGAATATTTCTCTCAATACTTAGGATATTTGCATTATTCTAGATTTATATGTTACATAACCCAATAAGGAAACTAAGAATGCCTCAAGTGTAATTTTTGGACTTGGGGAAGGTCTCCTTTCCATTTTTGTGCTAAATGTCATTGTTTAGTTCCTGCAAATACTTTACTTCTGACCCAAAGTGTTGACAGTGTATGTACCTATCAAACTTTATTATTTTGGTCTCATTTTTGGTGAGAATCATTTTCAAGATGTTTGAAACAACTTTTATGTTTTGACCTTTTAGTGATTCTCTTATTTCGATGCATTTATGAGCTGTTCAAAGTCAAATATACACTGTTTTTTCATGTTCTGGCATAATGCATGTTTTAATTCAATGGATCATTTGAGCTTACAATAAAGACTCTAAAATCATGTAAAAATTCATGGAACTTTCTTAATGTGTTGGTTGTAAGTCCCCATTTTTACATTTTCAGATTAACAAGCTTTGGTCAAGTTTTGCAGATCCAAAAGGGACAACAGTCCATAAAATCTGGACATAGACATCTTGGGCATTACAATTCATATGGGATTTGTTTGTTTCCCAAATTTTGTACTTAATTGTATATTAAACCCCCCATGTAAATAATTCCCTCCCCATACTTACTATAATTACTCCCATATACTTGTAAATACATATCAAAATCATTTTCGAAAAAACAAGTGTGTGTCCTCCCAAATCGACTCTCACTTGTGAAATCAAGCAAATTACCTAGTTAGGATGACTCCCTCAAACTCATCACAATTTTCAAAGGCATATGCATAGCAACTAAAATCTAATTAGGACGGCGTGCATGCATAGAGACTGAAGGGAAGAGAAAGGTGTTTAACACCTTCCCATTTCGTAATTTAGCTCCCGAACCCACTTTCTCTAAAACAAAATGGGTTTTCTTCATTTTCCTACATAAATAAATGAGGTGGCGACTCTTGCTTGTTTCAAAACTCCAAGGGTACCATTATGAGAAACCGAGTGCATTCAACGCACACTTAGCACGAGAAACCCGCCATTTTACACGACGACGGGAATCTCGAGCGCGGACTCTCACACCCCTTTGTCGACTCACCAACTTCAGTATGTTTAGAGCCCTTATCCTTCTTTCTCCCCTTCCGTTCCTCATCCACGGCCACATCATAGTCCCTCTCAAACAGCTCTTTCCTCGTGGTCGCTCTTCTAACCTATAGCTCGTAATCCAGATCGGGAGAGAACACTCCATTTCTAAAGCAGGTGATGACTTCTCTATCCATGAGGTCTTCCTCAATTTGGTCGACCAACTCTTTGAACCTGGTAAAGTAGTTAATAGTACTCTCTGTCTTGCCCTGAATCATGTTGTTCAAATCAGTGACTGTTTTCTTACGACCCCCAGCTGTTGAGAACCTGTCGAGGAACTTCTTCCTCATATAACTTCATGAGGTGATGCAGCCAGTAGTCAGACCACAAAACCAAATCAGTGTTGCACCTGTGAAGGTGTTGGTTAATGCCTTGCATAGCACGTCATCTTTAGAAGAGACCAAACATATAGTGGCCTCAAAATGCTGCATATGATTTAAGGCATTGGTCGTGCTTGAATACTTGTCTAACACAGGCAGCTTGAACCCAACAGGAGTCCCCTTGTCAAGCATATCCTTGGCCAGGGGTCGAAGAGTGCAGTCATTTTGTTCAACTTTCCCATTGATTGCTTCCCGATCTGCCTCCATGTTATCTAATCTCCGTTTCAAGTTAAGAAGCTCCCTAACATTCAAGTCGCTTCTTTGGCAGGAGACGAAGTTAGACTTTTGTCTCTCCTCACGGTGGGGCTCTCTTCTTAAGAGAGTCCTCTGTCTTTCATTCCTAGGGGGAGTTGCTTCCCTCCTTTCTCGACGGAGGAACGACCTCTCTCCCCTTTGTGGCGACCTACGCTGAGCTCTGTCAGCTTTGACTTGCCTTCTCAAAGCTGAGTCGGCTTCTTGTTCCCTTTGCTGGTTGAGCCTATCCATTAGGACCTCTGTTAGCCCGCCTATGAGATGTGAGAGACGGAGCTACCCTTTGTGATCTTCTATCATCCTTATTAGGAGACTCAGGCATCTCGAGCAACTCATCTTGTACCTCGAGCAAGCTCAGCAGTATTCTAGCTCGCTCTAACAAAATATCCTTCTTACTAAGGTGAGTAGTTGAGGGACCTGCCATGTCGCCTGCAACTGTTTCACCTGTTTGGACTCTCTTAGGTTGTTGGCTTACCCTTTGATCGGGCATGGGCCTCTTCTGCCTTCTACCATCTTGCAAGCAAACACCATCGGCCACACTATTGGAGCGGGTGGCCCTTCTAGTGGGATGCCCCGGTGGAGGAGGGGGTAAGTTTGCAATGCGATTTCCAGCACCTGCATCTGTGTTCCTCCCCGCATTTTTGAGCCTTGGCTCACTGGAGGAAGTGGTGGTATGCCCGTCAGACACCATGTTTGCTATCACGTGAGGTTTCAAGGTCTCAGCGTTTATCGTTTTCTGGCAACGGAACCAAACTGATGACGCAGGAAACGATTCAGATCAGCCTTAGTCCAGCAATAGGTTGATTCCTAGCAGATATGACCTGAAACCACGAACAAACGACTAGTCGGGTTGATCTCCGCCTAAGACCCTCCTGCGTGATTATGAGATAACGTGTTAAAGTTTGTAGGAAACTGTAGGAAAACGACGTAATCTCAAATAGCTAAGATGACATTACCTTTTTACGTTGTATGTTGTCTGGTATATATTGTGATATTAGGGGATCGTTGTGAATCCCTATAATCAAGGAGATGTTGTGGGCATAACTGTCTCCGTGAATGTAGCAGGCGGTTACGAATAATGACGTAGACGGACGTACGTGTTAGTAGGTCGAGGTCACTTGAGTATTCGAAGTCGACCTGACTTTGTGTCTTGACTCGATAGAAATTTGTACAAGTTGACGATCGTATGTCGGACGAAGCTAGGTCGGGAACAGTGATGGTCGGACAATGAGCTAGGTCGACTGATCTTTGCCGTTGGGCCGCGAGCGTTGTGGTAACTGGGTTGGCCCATTCCATTGTGATGTCTTTGTAACGTCTGAAATGATGGGCTTCATTCGTTGTTTTTGACCCGTAATTTTTATTCCGTTCAACAATTATTTTAAATCAGAGAGTATTAATATATCAAACCCATGTTAGCTTTGACTCTTGACTTTGCTTAAATGTTGGCACATGAGTTCCATAATGATTGTAGGGGAATTGTAAGCTATGGCAGATATTCCATACTTGTACTAATACTCATTTAAGATGCTTACACAACGTGGGGTGTTCCACTTTAATTAAACATAACTACTGATTTTTCAATTTCTCCCTATATAGCTCATGAAATCAGTCCTAAATTTCTCCCTCCCTCTGAGAATTTTCCCGGTAAATTGCTCCACAACGATGTCGTTAAGCCCTGCGGCCACCGGCGCCGTCCTGGTCTCCCTCATCGTGTTGTTACTCCCACACGCCACAGAGGCACACAACATCACTCGCATTCTCGCAAAGTTCCCGGAATTCTCAACCTTCAATCACTACCTCACCGTCACTCACCTCGCCGATGACATCAACAACCGTGAAACCATCACCGTCTGCGCCGTTGACAATGCCGGTATGTCAGATCTACTCTCCAAACACCCCTCCATTTCCACCATCAAAAATGTCCTCTCCGTCCACGTACTCCTGGACTACTTCGGCGCAAAGAAGCTCCACCAGATCACCAATGGCACCGCATTAGCCGCTACTATGTTTCAAGCAACCGGAAGTGCGACTGGATCATCTGGATTTGTCAACATTACGGATCTGGAAGGCGGTAAGGTTGGATTCGGCACTGAAGACAACGGCGGCGCCCTCCCGGCGAAATTTGTTAAATCTGTGCAGGAGATTCCGTACAATATTTCTGTAATCCAGATTAGCCAGATCTTACCTTCGTCGGAAGCTTCGGCTCCAACGCCTGAACCAAGTCAGATAAATTTCACTTCGGTGATGTCTGCTCACGGCTGCAAAGTCTTCGCCGAGTCTCTGTTAGCTTCTGATGCTGAGAAGACGTATGCGGACAATGTTGATGGCGGATTAACAGTTTTTTGCCCAGGCGACGACGCTTTTAAAGCCTTTTTGCCTAAATTTAAGAATTTGACCGTCGCCGGGAAGCAATCGCTTCTGGAATATCACGCCATGCCAGTATATGAATCGCTGTCCTCCCTGAAGTCAAGTAATGGCGTGATGAACACATTAGCAACTGATGGCGCCAGCAACTACGATTTCACGGTGCAGAATGACGGCGATATTGTGACGCTGAAGACGAAACTCGTGACGGCGAAAATCACCGGAACTTTAATTGACGAACAGCCGTTAGCTATTTTCATAATTAACCATGTTCTTCTACCAAAAGAACTATTCAAGGCTTCTCTTGCTCCAACTCCAGCGCCGGCCCCGGCACCTGACTCTGCTGCCGATTCGCCGAAGCCGTCAAAGAAGAAGCATAAGACTCCAAAGGCAACTGATTCCCCGGCGGATTCTCCGGCAGATTCTCCGGATGGAAACGTTGCGGACGACACGGCGGACGGTAGCGGTGCGTCAGGAATTGACTGTGTAAGAATAACAGCTGTGTTTTTTAGTGTCTGGTTGACCTTTTTAGCGCTGTAATTCATTTTTTTTTCCTTCGAAAGTTAAAAAAACCCTTAAATTATTGCTTTAAAAAAAAAAAAACTTAAAATACCTGTACCAACTACCAAGTTTATTTTCTCCCTTTGAGTGGTGTCTTTTTTGCTTTTTTTGTTTTTTTTAATGTATTTTTCTTTTTTGTTAAATAGGATTTTATGGTTGACTGGTTGAGGGAGCTTGTATTGTATGCATTTGAGCAGACAATATACACAAGTAATAGATGCAATGCATTCTTGTACATTTAATGTAAGTGAATATCTTTTTTTTTTTTTTTTTTACAAGTATTTGATTTTCACCATTGATTGACAATCATGTCAACCATAAATACTCATAATAATTGACAAATACTCCCTCCGTCCCAAATTTGTCCCATTTGATTTTTTTTTGATGAACTTTGACCACAAATTTATGACAAAGTTGATATTGCACGAAAACTTAAGGAGCATGTATAATGAATTAAATGTTATGAGTTTGAAAAGTGATCTAATAACAAAGAGAAAGAGGAGTCGAAAATAATTATTGAATATTTAATGTTAGTATGACAAATTGGTTTCAGGAATAAAAAATATTAAAAAGTTTTTATTTTAGTAGTGTATCTTATTAAATGAGACACCCAACGTGAAAATTTAAGCCTTTCGAGTAAGATGGGGGAGTATATATTTTAAAAATCATCCTACAAATTGAAGTATATACTAGCTAACGTCTTTGTGCTAGATTTAGGAATAATTACATGAGACCCCCTCACCTCAAATCATTTTTTATAGAAATACATGCGAGATTTAAAAACTCACTCACTATTAAAGAGCGAGATTAAAATTCCATAGAAACCCAAATCTTTTATCATCCCTTGAAAATCAATATTAGTAGCTCAGATAGATTTCTTTCTTTGGAGGCACTCTTTTCGTTTGGGGTTTCTTGTTTCGGGTGGAGTGCTTTAATGTTTGCCTAATAAAATAATAAAATATGAGACTTTTTATTATTTTTTTAAAAAAAGTGAAAAATTATGAAGAAAAAAAAATATTCTTATGTCTTAAGGTATAAGATTAATTTTAATCTTATATATTTAGGTATAAAAGCAATAAGCAAAGGTAATGTGTGAGTGTGAGTGTGAGTGTGAGTGTGAGTGTGAGTGTGAGTGTGAGTGTGAGTGTGAGTGTGAGTGTGAGTGTGAGAGTGTGAGTGTGAGTGTGAGTGTGAGTGTGAGTGTGAGTGTGAGTGTGAGTGTGAGTGTGAGTGTGAGTGTGTGAGTGTGAGTGTGAGTGTGAGAGTGTGAGTGTGAGTGTGAGTGTGAGTGTGAGTGTGAGTGTGAGTGTGAGTGTGAGTGTGAGTGTGATATCTCGCCTAAAAGTGTCTTAGGGTCCATGGCCCTAGATTTAAGATAGACATTCTGCTTTATTCCATCTGTCCCAAAATTAAAGTACTAATTTGCCACTTCTTTCACATTAAAGCTAAGCGTCACCCCCAAGGATAGGTTTTCTAATCTCATCTTTCTCGGAGTCAAACGGCCGTTGTAGATGTCATCCATTACATGCGCTTCCAATACTCTCACACACGTGGAATCAAAAGAGTGAGGATGGACAAAAATGAGAACTTTCTGTTGGAATTTTGGTATACATGTGGTATGATTTTCATAGTCATATTATCTTGAATGGTATTTGGCTTGGACTGAATTGGCTAAGGAGGAAAATCACGTCTGAGTTACTGTCTATGAGAGCGGCCGCGCCATGGCCTAGGGCGGCCGCGCTGGGTGGCCTGAAACCCTCATAATGTTGCTGTAACTTAGCGCGGTCACGCCACCCTCAAGGGCGGCCGCGCTAGTGACGGGATTTTCCTTCCTGGGCCGAATTTTCTGTGGATTTTTAGGATTAATTAAGTCCTAAACCTAATTTTATCACATGAGTATAAATTATAACTTCCTCCCAGCCGTTTTTCAGTAGATGAATATTGAAGAGAAACAAAAATTCTCTTGCTTTAATTCATAGATTGATTACTCCCGTTCATAGAGATTAGTTCGTGAGATTCAAGGCGACTGAGATAGGACCGCCGGTGATTACCTACCTGTGTGCTGCTTTGTGGTACGTAATCCGTGATCGTTTTATCCTCGGAGAAATTTGCCTGTACCTGAGTTGCACCAATTGGGGGCAATATTTTCTCTTAGGACAGTCTTTCTAAGGCGACTCGATCAAATCACGATAAGTTTTCTAACTGTTTGCTTTTATTGTTTATGTCTGTTTTTCCTGATCCTGTTCCTGGCTTTCGGTTTTGCTATTGGCTTATTGGTACGTTTGACTTGATCAATAAAATCCCCTACTGTTGATTAAATTGTTAATTTAATCTGTGGTGCAATAATTTAATTTCCAACAGTCTAAGAGAAAATAAGTTTTTATTTGATCATGTCTGGTGGTTCCTCTAGCTCTCCCTTTAAGTCCCTAGTTGACACCTCCGATCTTCCGGAGAAGTTTGGTGGCAAGAACTTCAAGCGTTGGTCTGAACGCATGAAGATGCTGTGTCAATTAAGGACATGCAGTATCTTGACATCCAAGTGTCCGCTACGAATGGTGATGATCCAGTTAATGTGGCCGCTGTTAAAGCTGTGGAAGGAGCGGGATGATGTTGTTCGAGGATGCATTATGTCGGCTTTGTCGAATGCGCTCTTTGATGTTTATTGCTCTGCTCCTCTCACCTTTGCGTCCTGTGGGAAACGCTCTCCACGAAGTACGGCAGATGACTCCGGTGTGGAAAAGTACCAAGTGGGAAAGTTTCGAATTATCACATGAGTGAGGAAAGTCGGTTACCGAGTGCACGAACTCCAAATCATTTTGCGATCACTCAAGGATGCCGACATGGGACTTCTGATAAGTTCGTTGTCATGGCTATCATTGAGAAGTTTCCTCGATCTTGGGGAATTCGATATGACCCTCGAAGCATCGTCTTGGAAACTTGACACTCAATGAATTGATGAATGCAATTGCGATTCGGGAGGTGCATAATGGTAACCAACCTAGCGTACTGTGGAAGGCTGCTGCTAATATGATATAGGTAAAATCAAGTTTAAGGAAAAGGTGTGAAAACTTCACTCTAAGGATAAAGATAACCATGATAAACTTAAAGTTAAGAAAAATAACTTTAGGAAGCGAGAGCAAACAGGCTAGCTGGAATTGTGGAGAAGGTGGACACTTTTCTAGGGAATTTGCCGTCCAAGAAAGGAAAGGGACCACAAGCCTCTGCGATGACCATCCTGCTGTCAACATGGTGTTGGGTCCGAAGGATTATGATGATCCCGACTCGGCACCTGGAGTTGACGCTCGACTGCAATGTTACAAAGTATGTAACTTCTTATCCTGAAATCTTTCTTGTCTATGAACCCAACGAGTGGCTAGTTGTGGCTGGGGGCAAATGTGCACGTTTGTGCGATAAATTGCTATTTGTGTCTTACCGGCTGAGCGTGGTAGATCGGTGACGATGGGGAACTCTAGTCTTTGTAAAGGTGCTTGGGGCTGGACGCGTGGACACCCTGAGGTTTCCTAATGGGTGCATTCTTACCTTGCATCAAGTGTATCACGTTCACGATATTCGTCGCAACATTATTAGTGGTTCTAGTCTAGTTAGGGAAGGATTTGAGATTTCATTTAAGTGTAATAAGGTTATAATTTTGGATTACGGTAGTTTTGTGGGGAAAGGTTATTCCTCGGATGGTTTATTTAAAATTAGAGTTGAAAGCTGATGTTTGTTTGCACAATAATTTTAGTTCTATTGATTATCCTGTTTCTTATTCCATTGAATCTTCAAATGTTTGGCATGGTCGTTTAGGACATATTAATTATGATTACGTGAAAAGAATGATGAATTTAGATATTATTCCTAAACATGCCATTGATAAGAATTCTAAATGTCATGTATGTGTTGAAGCTAAATCTACAAAAGGTCCGTTTAAGTCGGTTGTGAGAAATTACGAAATTCTAGATTTAGTTCATACCGATATTTGTGAATTTAATGGCGTGTTGACCAAAGACAAAAGAAATACTTTCTCACCTTTATTGATGATGCTAGTAAATCTTGTTATGTCTATTTGCTTAGTTCTAAGGATGAAGCATTAGATAAATTCATTATATTTAAGAACGAAGCGAAACACAAACCGACAAGAAACTTAAACGGTTAAGGTCGATAGAGGAGGTGAATATGAGTCTAACCCCTTCATGTATTATTGTCAAAAACGGAATAGTACATGAAGAGACTCCTCCCTACACCCTCAATCAAATGGTGTTGCGAACGTAAGAATAGAACCCTTGCTGATATGATTAACGGTTTACTCATAAGTTACGGACGCCCAAATATATGTGGGGAGAGGCTTTGAATACGGCTTGCCATATTCGAATAGAGTCCCTCCTAAGCATAGAAAGGAAAGTCCGTTTGAACTTTGGAGAGGTCGACAGGCTAGCTTGAAACACTTAAAAGTGTGGGGGTGCCTTGCAAAGGTACTTGTACCCGCACATAAAAGGAAAAAGCTTGGACCTAAAACTGTTGATGCTATCTTTATAGGTTATTCTGAAACAAGTTATGCATTGAGATTTCTTATTATAAAATCTGAAATTTCTGACATAGATGTGAACTCTATAGTTGAGTTACGTGATGCAACATTTTTTGAGGATGTGTTTCCTATGAAGGACGGACTTCCTAAGGAATCTAACCCGACCACTAATTCTATTCCTGCTCAAGTAGAGGAGCTGACAAATGTGGGGGTTGATTCCAGTGCAACTCATTCTGACGATGAGATTGAATCAAGAAGGAGTAAAAGGGCAAGGACCACCAAGGATTTTGGAAATGATTTTATCACTTACATTACAATGTCGAGGGTGATCCTCTAACCTTCAAAGCTGCTATGGCTACTTCTGATGCCAAGCAGTGTAAGGATGCTGTTAAGAGTGAGATGGATTCTATTGTCTCTAATGGGACATGGGAATTGGTCGATCTCCCTCCTGGTTGTAGCACGATAGGATGTAAGTGGGTCTTCAAAAGGAAACTGAAACCGGATGGAACCGTTGACAAGTTTAAGGCTAGGTTAGTGGCTAAGGGATTCAAGCAAATGGAGGGAATAGACTATTTCGATACCTATTCGCCAGTTGCTAGAATGACTACAATCCGAATGCTTATCGCATTGGCCTCTGTATATGATCTTCCTATCCATCAGATGGATGTTAAGACCGCTTTCTTGCATGGCGATCTTGAGGAAGAAATTTATATGGATCAACCTGAAGGTTTTGAGGCCCCTGGCAATGAGAGAAAGGTTTGTAAACTTGTTAAGTCCTTGTATGGACTTAAACAAGCCCCTAAGCAATGGCATGAGAAATTTGATAAAATTGTCTCATCGTTTGGCTTTGTTACTAATGAGTTTGATAAGTGTGTTTATAGCAAGAGTATTGGTGATAGTAGTATTGTCTTATGTCTGTATGTCGATGATATTCTGTTATTTGGAACGGATATGAGGATAATTGATACTACTAAGGAATTCTTGAAAAGTAAGTTTGAGATGAAGGATATGGGAGTGGCTAGTGTGATTCTTGGCCTTAAGTTGACTCGTTCAACTAGTGGCATAACCATATCGCAATCTCATTATACCGAAAGTGTAATTGAGAAATTTGGTTATAAGAATTTCAAGGTAGCTAAGACTCCATATGACCCTTCATCTGCTCTTACTAAGAATGAAAGTGGAGTACCGATGGCTCAGTTGAGATATTCTCAAATTATTGAAAGTTTGATGTATCTTGCCAATTGTATTAGACCGGATATATCCTACTCGGTTACTAGGTTGGCTAGATATACTCAATGTCCAAGTAAAGCACATTGGGAAGCTCTTGATAGAGTTCTCAAGTACTTGAAGGGAACGATTTCCCTTGGGCTGCATTACGGGAGATATCCTTCTGTTCTTGAAGGATATAGTGATGCAAGCTGGATTGCCTATAACTCCGGGAGTTATGGCTGTACGGGGTATGTTTTCACCTTAGGCGGAGGCTGCGGTCGCTTGGAGGTCGACCAAACAAACTCTGTTGTCTAGGTCTACATTTGAGGCCGAATTAGTTGCCCTTGACACTACTTGGATTGGAAGGCTGAATGGCTTCGAGGACTTATGTACGAGTTGCCCGTAGTCGATAAACCCATGCTTGTTATCTCTGTACATTGTGACAACACCGCCACAATTGAGAAAGCTGAAAAGTGTCAAGTACAATCTGTTGTAAAACTAGGAGACACATCCAAATTAGATTAAAATCTATAAGGGATCTAGTGTCTCGGAAGGTGATAGTCATTGATTATGTTGGTACCAAGGATAACACTGATCCTTTAACCAAAGGGCTAGAATTTGCTCTAGTTCAAAAATCTAGGTTGGGGATGGGATGAACCTGTGCGATTCAAACGCAGTGGCAACCCAATCTACCTGAGTGGAGATCCCACAAAGGAGATTCAATGTGGTAATAACAAGTTGTGGGGTGAGTCGGAGCACCTAATAATAGATTGACATGTTACATGTCTGAGTCTATCCCCTGAATAGCCTAGAGGTGCTCGTTGCTGCTAATATAGTAAAAGTTTGGAACTTTGAATGGGATCAAGTCTTTTAGACAAGATGCTAGCAGTACATCTTCTGAGATGCCCAGCTAAGTGAGTGTTGTTGTTGGCCGCAACTAGAGGAATTTGGGTTATTCCTTGAAAGCACTCATGATAGAGGATCGGGACGTATGGCTTATAAGCGTCAAGTGTTCGATAGAGGGCCTATCATAGCTTTTGTCGTGTTTGTTACCAGCAAAGGCCTCTACATCCAAAGGAATCAGATTCAAGACACCCGTTCATCTGGTCCTGTGGAGGTTTGCGTTGGATAACATAGGTAGTGGTTCAAGCCGGAAGGTACCATTATTGAAAGCATGGCAATGAACAATCTGTACACGTCATATTTCTATGAACTTGTGGGGGATTGTTGGAATTTTGGTATACATGTGGTATGAAGTTCATAGTCATATTACCTTGGATGGTATTTGGCTTGGACTGAATTGGCTAAGGAGGAAAATCACGTCTGAGTTACTGTCTATGAGAGCGGCCGCGCCATGGCCTAGGGCGGCCGCGCTGGGTGGCCTGAAACCCTTATAATGTTGCTGTAACTTAGCGCGGTCGCGCCACCCTCAAGGGCGGCCGCGCTAGTGACGGGATTTTCCTTCCTGGGCCGAATTTTCTGTGGATTTTTAGGATTAATTAAGTCCTAAACCTAATTTTATCACATGAGTATAAATTATAACTTCCTCCCAGCCGTTTTTCAGTAGATGAATATTGAAGAGAAACAAAAATTCTCTTGCTTTAATTCATAGATTGATTACTCCCGTTCATAGAGATTAGTTCGTGAGATTCAAGGCGACTGAGATAGGACCGCCGGTGATTACCTACCTGTGTGCTGCTTTGTGGTACGTAATCCGTGATCGTTTTATCCTCGGAGAAATTTGCCTGTACCTGAGTTGCACCAATTGGGGGCAATATTTTCTCTTAGGACAGTCTTTCTAAGGCGACTCGATCAAATCACGATAAGTTTTCTAACTGTTTGTTTTTATTGTTTCTGTCTGTTTTTCCTGATCCTGTTCCTGGCTTTCGGTTTTGCTATTGGCTTATTGGTACGTTTGACTTGATCAATAAAATCCCCTACTGTTGATTAAATTGTTAATTTAATCTGTGGTGCAATAATTTAATTTCCAACACTTTCCACATTCCCATATACTTCCTTTCCTCCGTTCCGTTCCGTTTGTAAGGGTTTGTTCCCGAGCTTTATAGAGTTTTATAGGAAGAGAAAAGAAAGGAAGAGGAGAGAAGAGAATGGAAAAGAAAAGAAGAGGGGGAAATTTAATATATTCAAAACATATTCCTAAGTTAGGAAGAGAAAGGAAATTAAAATAAATTACATTTATACTCTTAATGAAAGAGGAAATAATGTTATATTTGAAGGGTAAATTAGATATAGAAAAAAGATTTGTTAATGAAATTTTCTTTCCTTCCAATTCCTCCCACTTTTGGAAGGAAAGTGTAGGAAGAAAAATCCATAAAATTTTCCTTTCCTTTCCTTCCACTTCTTCCCTTAAAAAAACTCGGGAGCACACCTTGAAAGGAAAATTTATTAGATTTCCTCCCACTTCCTTTCCTTTCTCTCATTTTTTGAACTCGGGAGCACACCCTAAATGAATGTTGAAAAAGTTTTAAATTTGCTTTCAATCAAAAACAAATTTAATTTTTTTTTTGACATTCATCTAGGGACAGGAAGGGAGCACTACGGTATAACATAAGTAAACTACGGTATAACATAAGTAAGCCGTGTCGGTAACAGTTGGCAAACTCGTAAGCTACATTAACACAACTGTGAAATAAAGCAGCATGACAGTGTCATATTGCTAGGAGTACAACAAACGCATGTTAATTAGAGTGTAAAAGCGTGCTCATACCTCCCTAGGACTAACAATACTACTCGCTCTGTCGCTAAATGAATATCGAAAAAAATTCAAAATTGCTCTTGATTAATAGCAAATTTGAAACTTTTTTCGACATTCATTTAGGGACGGAGGGAGTTATAAATACGCCTATTTAAAGGATTCAGCTCAAATATGCAGCTAACAGATAAAAGAGCTGACATATTGAGGATCATTTGAAGAAGATAATCGAGGAAATAACATCCGTTCCAGGAAGGTCAAAAAGCCAATACCTCATATACACAGTTTCAATCTGACAAGATAAGTTTCCCCAACTTCCCAAACGTCAAACACTTAAACTGGAGAAAAGGGTGCTTAAATATGGCTGAGTTTGACAGATATTGGTGGTCCTGTTTGCTACCCCTATCGTTTACCACACTTGTAGATGCATAGGCTATAAAATTACCTACATGGAAATTTTTATGACGGTAACTAACTTCAACATTCTATCACTACATATCGATAAAAAGGTTCTGAAATTACATCATGGATCCAACTTCTTGAAATGGTATTCAATAAATTAATAAGTTCCCAAAGAATAATACTTACTCTTCACGGGTGTTAGTAGAGTTTCGGTTGTTCAAATCTCGGTGGTTGAAATAAAGATAACTTTCTTCAGCATTGAAATATGATGTAATTGGCTGGGGCCGAAATCCAGAGTAGCCCCTGTCTACCTTAGCCAAGCATAAGTCAGAGATGTATTTGAAAAGAGCATGCTTCTGAGCAAAAGGTTGAGCTGTGTATTCCTCGATCGGCATCCACTAAGGAGAAACGTAAAGGCAATTGTGATCAGTTAATGCACAAATGTCCATTCCATCAAAAAAAAAAGAAAAGAAAAGGGAAAGCTAGTATGAAAAGCCACTTTCCGCTTCAACATGTGTACCCAATTCTTCTACCAATTTATTTACGTCTAACAAGAAAATTTAATACCCTAAGAAAAAGATTACGAGAACTTGGTACCTGGGCATCCTCAATTTCTAATTCTTGCTTCTGGATATCAAAAGATAGTGGGTTTAACATGCACAGGAAGAATAAGTCTGACTTTTGAAAGAATGACTTGTGAAATTGCCTGTCAGGTAGATCAACGACTCAACGCGTATGTATCAATCAGAAAGACGTGTAGCAATAATTTCTTATCAGTAATGAACAAGAAACTATTATACCGAGAATCAGACATATTAACACCATGACCTGACCCCCTTTATATAGTTGATAACAAGCAACAACAGTACACACATTATAATGAAGATAATAGTCCAGTGACAACCACCCAAAACTAATCACTCATTTTTTTTTAATTCCTGCAACTAGGTAACTGTGATGAAACTTTATCAAATCAAATCAACATATTTAATAGGTGTTTGGTGTGTTACGATTCTAATACGCATATATGTTGCATTACTTCAAGTCCAACTTAAATCTTACTTCCCCCTTCCCTAAATGAGTGTCCATTTCTTACTTTCAGGGATTTTAAACCAAGTTAACTGTTATACAATTTTAGTGGCAAATATACATAAATACCCTTACTATCCACCTTATAGACTTGTAGGTTACAACTTACAAGTGTATGTTGGAATATGATAATTGTTCAAGGTGAATCAGCTTCCTTAAAAAACGGATACTTATGTAAGGACAGCTTTCTTTAGAAATGTGGCACTCATGTTGGGGCGAGGGAGTGCACCTTATACGTGATTATGAAATGGAAGGGGGTGATAGAGAGAGAGGGGGGGGGGGACATGGGAAAAGTGTGTACAGAGATGGAATGAGTCACAAGAGATCAGGATAATATAATCCCCTCTTGTTGACTTGTGACAAGTACTTGTTAAAAAGATAGAGATGAGACTTTTCTCTGGACAACGTTTTCAAGGAGTAACTTGTGACAAAGTGGAGGGAAGCGAGAACAGCACAAGTATAAGAACATTTTATTTCTTAATTGCATGATATTTCGTACTGTAACCAAAGTAAGCAGGATATTGTAAGAAGTTATAATTCAATTTAAATCTGTTTCCCAGCAGCGACAGAATATCAATTTATATTAGATAAATATAATTCAAAAATAAATGCAGCATATCTACCTGAATGCTAGTACTTCCACAAACTCTGTGTCAATCTGAAATAAGTAGAACAAGCATATGTAGAAATATCAACAACAAAATGAACACAAAAGCAACCATTTCTAAACTGACGACACAAACCATTCACAACACTTACTCCTGTTTCTTCTTTTACTTCTCTGGTTGCTCCCGCAAAGATATCCTCGCCCTGGAGATTGAGCTCTTGTCAGAATAAGGGAACAAAGAAACTGTTACGAGCTGCTTTTGTGCAAGAACTCGTCACGGGCCTAGAGACGACGGGAGGTGAGGGTATGGGGCTGCTAGACTTATCTATGTTGTTGGCTTAAAAAGTGGCTAGAAAATAAACATAAAAAAAGATAAAAAGATAAAAAAATAAAAAAATAAAAAAAATAAAACAATAGAAGTAGGAATTTTTTATTGAGAATTCCCCTAACTCCCTGAAAGTTTTCTTTCCTTCAAACTTGGATGTCTATTCATTTATTCATCTATCCTTTTATAGGCTCTACAGAATTTGAAAACTTAATAACTACAATTCAGATTGAAAGGCAAATGCAATGTATAAATTGCACCTAATCTAAACTGTAAGAGCAGTCAAAAGCATTGATTGTTGTTTCATTTGCATGGGTTCTGGCTTTCCATCTCACTTTGGTTTGGGGAATAAGAATTAGATTTATAGCTCTGGATTTTTTGTTTCTTATTGGCAAATTCAATATGGGCTTCTTCAATTATGGCAATACTAATAGCTTGTGATAAGGAAGTAGGAAACTGAACATGGACCCTATACCCAATCTCCTCCTTCGGTCCTTTAATGAAAATATTAGTATAGCACCTTTCAGTCAAACAAGGATTCTCCACCTTAATTAAAGATTTGAGCCCCTCAAATTTTCCCAGATATTCCTTGACAGTTCCTTCCTGACAGTTCCTTCCTGCTGCAATTTAGAGAACTCTCCCTCAATATTCTCATGGATCTGTGGATCAAACCTCAGAGAAATCATATGAACAAATTGCTTCCAGTTCAACCCCTCTAATTCCTCCATGTAATTTTGATACCAATATTCTGCATCCCCTTTTAAATGCATAGTGGCTAACTCTACTCTATCTTTCTCGGGCACAGATCTATATTTAAAAAAATTATTGCACTTCCTAGCCCATCTTCTGTAGTCGATACCACCAAACATGGGAAATTCCAGCTTCAAGTGTTTCTTATAGTTCTCGCAACTCCCTTGTCCTCATATGGTGCTTCCTTCTTCTTATCCTCCTTATCTAACCATTATTCCTCATAGAACCCTTCGAAATCATCAATATCAAAATCTCCTTGTTTCTGATTTTGAGCCTTGGATTTGAACCCCCTGTTGGTCATGCTCCTAAGATTGAAGATGACTTGGGACCAGCTTGATTAGATCCCCCTGCATGCATCTAGACCCTTGCCCTTGCTACTGGTACCCTTTCTGTTGTCCTATCATCATGCTTTTTATCTCGTCAATAACCATACACATCCCATCTATATCATTCTTCAACTCCTGCTTGTTGATGCTTATGGTTTCCTCTAGACTATTGTGGCCATTCACCAAATCCTTGATCCTTTCATCACAAAACTTGAAACTATTCTCCAGAACCTCGAAGCGAGTTTCTACCATGGTTACAGCAAAAGCTATCTCAATCGAGAAAGCTCTGATACTAATTTGGGAAAGAGAAATAGAAGAATTTAGGGTTTATGAGAGAATTAATCGACAAAAAGGTGAGTAAGAGAGAGAATTAGAGGATTGGCAAGGAATTTGTTTATTTCATTCATATCCTCCTAGGCCATTTCCATGTGCTTAAGTAAGGTTGTTTAGCTAAAAGACAAAACAGAATAACTACCCATCAAAACAGGGAAAGAGTGAACACGTGATTAACACCCTCACCCCTAAACGATGTCGTAAACTACTTAACCCCAAAACGATGACGTACTAACGGAATTAATTTCAAATAACGAAATTGGCAACTGACTCTAACGGTAGCCCCCAAATTGAAATGAACCCTAGTTTATAACACATTACTCCGTGTTTTGATATCAAGCTTGTCCTCAAGCTTGAAGTTAGGGAAGTGGAGTCAGTGATAGTTGAAATTCTCCCATACAAATTTATCATATACATGTATATTCGGTAATTTATGCAAATACACCAAGAGTTTTCACTTTTGGAAAACAACAGTACCGGGACAGAGAACAGGTTTTGACTTCGCTGGATTTGTCCCTTCTCGAGCATCTCTGAACATTTTTTCTCAAGTTCATCCTTTTGTGTCGGAAGCAATGTGTTGGGTATAACAAAAATGGAGGCAAAACAACACAACTCTGGTTGCTCATTAGAGATTGGAGGATGCACATGGTGAAGGAAGAGATTGGCATCTCCTAATTTGTCGTTATCTTCCAACCCGAATTTATGCCCAAGGAAAAAGGTTTTTTCACAGTTGTAAGTTGTAATAAAGACCTTTAGTGCACCCGTGTCTGTGTCTGGGGCTTCTTCTTTAGATAGCTGGTTTATATGTGAGGCAGAATTCAAGCATGTTGGCGAAGGAGCTTTTGTTGCTTGGAGTCGAGTTCTGGGTGGCGGTGGTGGTGGTAAGTTTGAGGCCATTAAAAGCAGATGTGATTGTTTAGCCCGGATAGAAGTCCCTAGTTGTATCTTGAGATTCGTCAAGTCGCCTAATGGATTTGCACCTCTTGGGGCACCAAATCTGAGAATGCAAAAAATCCGAAAACGCTCCCAAGAAAGGTGAGGTTGAAAGTTATAAAACCATAATTGAGCATCTCCAGCTAGATAGTATGCAGCCTTTGAGACTCGTCTCACCAGTGGTGTATTCTGGTTCATGAAGAAAGCTCACAATGATGTAGCCAACTGAGAGGATCCCCTGTCCCGGAGAAGAGGGGAAACTCCAATCGTTGTCCTTGGTTATTAAATGCATCATAATGCATAGTGCTATGTGTGGCCTGTATTCCTTAATCAACAGCTGAACTTGTTTCTTCGGCTGATGTTTGCATTTGTCTTGAAGTAGTTTGCCCACCATCGCTTCTATCGCTTCTATACGGCTGATGGATTCCTTTAAGATGGAAACTTCTTATTTCGATGCAAAAGAATCGCCCATGACACCGGCAATGGAACCAATGTTACGGGCTGCTTTTGTGCAAGAACTCGTCACGGGCCTAGGGACGATGGGAGGCGAGGGTATGGGGCAGCTAGACTTATCTATGTTGCTGGCTTAAAAAGTGGCTAGAAAATAAACATAAAAAAGATAAAATATAAAACAATAGAAGTAGGAATTTTTTATTGAGAATTCCCCCAACTCCCTGAAAGTTTTCTTTCCTTCAAACTTAGATGTCTATTCCTTTATTCATCTACCCTTTTATAGGCTCTACAGAATTTGAAAACTTAATAACTACAATTCAGATTGAAAGGCAAATGCAATGTATAAATTGCACCTAATCTGAACATCAAGAGCAGTAAAAAGCCTTGATTGTTGTTTCATTTGACTGGCTTCTGGCTTTCCATCTCACTTTAACCTTACTGACTTGTGCATGCATCAGAAACCCGCAAGAAAATCTCAGAAAACTAAAGAATTTTCTTCAGACACGCATACCTCGTCTACAACTCCAGTAGGGATCTTCCATATGCCAGATCCTCTTAGTATTCCACTCTTTTCCTGGACTACAAGCAACTATCACCAATAACAACATTTAAGACCAGAACAGAGCAATATTAATAAAGCATTACAGGGAACGAAAGTACATAGCAACCAAATATACAATATTAAATCAAAACCATAATTCTATAAAGAAAAAGGTACCCGTTGAACAAATGAGAGTATGATATAAGAAAACCACACAGGTCACTACATTATAATGTTATTAAGTACAAAAATGAAAAATCCCCAAAGTTCTCTTAGGAAAATTGAATGCTTTAGATGTTGATTCCAGCAGGTTTGAGATAATCCGCAAAGGTCACAGGTTAATGACCGTAAGACTATGCAAGGAACAAAGAGAGGAATGGAAATATACAGTTTTCCAATCTTCTCAGTCATGTTCTGACCCACCTACTTGGATCGGTCCTCACAAGTCTATAAATTCCCCTAGCCACCATTATTTATGCAATTCACTCGTACTCTCTAACTGACCCTTAGTTTTTTTAGAGGCTTGTCAAGAGCATGTGCCAGCTAACTAGCTACCCTATCCCAAAGCATAAATGTCTCCTTATGGACCTTATGCACAAACTAAAAGATTCCTTAGAGGAAAATAAGGTTTGATGACGGGGGGAGTCAACAGTAGGACTGTAGATGACTATCATAGCAAAAATCATAATACAGGACACAAGCACACATACACACACATGAACCAGGAGACACAATTGGAAAAATAACACAGCTGCAAGATACTCCCTCTGTGCCATGATAAGTGTCGTCGTTGACTTGCCAAACTTTTTAAGGAATATGCTTAACTTGTGTGTGTACATTGCTTGTACCAAGGTAAAATTGCACTAAGCTTTTCTTGCTTAGAAACGACACACTTATTTTGGGCCCGATAAAAAAGGAAAGCGTGACACTTGCTATGGGACAGAGGGAATATTTCTCTTTTAGCTTTCTCTCTCGATATTGTATTATATGTATAGCTTTTTGCTTTTTGCTTTTACCTCTCTATTATCATTCAAGACAATAGCACCAATGCCTACTCGGTGCGTAGCATTTCCAGGAAGAGTATTAGGAGTTTCAGGAATCCAGAACACAAGCATCAGGTAATCAGGCTCGGCATGGTGGTACCAGAATCCCTCCTGTCCCCAGAAAAACATTCAAAAACCACAAGATGTCATCCATCAGGTTTAGTCAACAAAGCAGCGTAAAAAAAAATCAACTGCTTTTAGCACGGATCTAGTTGCACAAAAAAATCTGAAACTTGGTCGAAGAAGACTAATATCAAAAGCCCACTTTTGTTTTCTGTTAATTACACCCCCCAACAAAGCAAAAATAATAATACTTCTACCGTGTCTAAATGAATGCCCATAAAATGTCCCTAAATGATTGTCCGTTCTTTTGTGAAGTTATTTCCGGGTGACATACTGACATGTTCAATTAATTTTATTACAGAAATGAAATGGAATATAATTGTTTTGTAATTTCCATTGATGGGTAGAAGATTCTCAAATGACTATCTTTACTAGACATGTCTAACATGGTTGCCCAAGTAAGTGAACTACTGAAGAAGCCTGGTTTAGCATGGAGTGTGCAAGCTATTTCTACTCCACCAGTTTACGGTCAATGAATTTCGCATTACGACTAGCAAGTAAAACATAAATACCTTAACAGCGGTTTCAACCAGATTTACGAGCCCAATTGGCAATTTTATCCAAATTCCCTTCTTCCCCTGTGAAAACCATCTAAAATCAGGAATATAACCGAGTAGAAGCATCGTTGTAATTAATAAAATGGAATATTCAGTAGAACTCTATTTTTGTCCATCGTACTTTGGCATGTGTTTCACTTTTACCATCTAACTTTATTTTTTTCATTTTTACCATCGTATTTCAAACAGTAGTGTCAATTTATAAAACAATTAGGTTAAAAATGAAAATATTGATTGTAGTACGATGGCAAAAAATGAAATAAATTTGGGTATAAAATGACATCATTGTTTGTAGTACAATGGTAAAAAAAAAAAATTTGATGGTAAAAGTGAAACACGCCTCAAAGTACGCCTCAAAGTACGATGGACAAAAATGAAGTTTTCCCATTAATAAAATGGACATATTCAGTAGAACTCTATCTATGATTTGAGAAAAATAATGATGTATTCCATCCGTCCAAAATAAGTGACCACTTGACCAGGCATACAATTTTAGAAAACTCATTTGACCCATTTAAAAAATAGTGGATACAAATGCTTCACATGTGGGGTTCGCAAAAATCTTGTGCACAAGTGATTCTAGCATTACAGAAAAGGAAGGTGAGCACTCATTGTAAATCACCCGAAAGGGAATACTGAGCAATATTTTGAATTAGAGGAAGTACTAGCTTGATACTTTGTTCAGCAAATTCTGCAGACTCCACTATAAGGCAGATTTGTCATGAAATACAGATAGCAAGGGGAACAACAGTAAGCTAGATTTATAAAGAAACAGAGATAGGAACGAACCTGCAGCTTCCACTGGGCCATTGAAGCTCGAAGCATGGTTAAGAAGATACTGGAGTCCATACGCTCTTCCATCTCCACTATAACACCTCCGTGCTCATCATTAGTTGCAGGAAGCAGTTGGACAATATCAACTCCATTTTCAGTTATTGCTTGGTCCATCTAGTCTTAGATTAATGGAAGAGTACGGACTCAAGTTTAACAGCTAAGATATAAAAATAACAAGCAGAAAAAAAAAAAAACATGATTAGCCAATTGCCACTCAACAAATGTGCGTGTACCCCGTGTACTATATGCATATACACACACATTTGTATACACTTATATATCCACATACGTGAACAAATATATATATATATACTCCCTCCGTCCCGGAACTTGGTTCACAAACACTGTTTGCACTGGTTTTAAGGAGGGAGTATTATATTGAAAGTGTTGTGAGTGTGAAAATAAAATAGGAAAGAGAATGAGTGGAGAGAATAGTAAATTATAATGGTGTTGTGAGTATTAAAATAATGTAGGAGAGAATGAGTGGAGGGAATAGTAAAGATTCCTTTCCATTTTAGGTAAGTTTTAAATGTGTGAAGTAAGTTTTGGGACGCCCAAAAGGGAAAGTGTGAAGATTGTTCCGGGACGGAGGGAGTATATATACACACACATATATATATATATATATATATATACACACACACATATATATATACACACATATATATATATACACACACACACATATATATATACTACCCTCCGTCCCATTACAAAGAGGAAAGTTGGTCAACTGTGTGAATCTTTGACCAATGATTTTATGAATATCTAGATATTTTTTTGTAATTTTAAAAATTGTTATTGCTTCACCATTAGAAATACTATCAATAACTTTTTTTAGAATTGCATAGAGATATCTAGACATTCATAAAATCATTGGTCAAAGATTCACACAGTTGACCAACTTTCCTCTTTGTAATGGGACGGAGTATATATATATATATATATATATATATATATATATATATATATATATATATACACACACATATATATACACACACATATATATACATATATATATACATATATTTATACACACATATATATATATACTCCCTCCGTCCCGCCCGAAGAGGCACAAAATCAACCTAGCACGCAAATTAAGGAAAATGATGTAGGAAAGAGAAAAAGTTTAAATGTTGTGAGTATGAAAAATTAAATAGGAGAGAGAATGAGTGGGAGGAATAGTTAGGAGAGAGAATGTTGTGAGTGTAAAAGTAAAGTAGGAAAGAGAATGAGTGGGTGGAATAGTAATAAAAACTTTCCTTTTTGGGAAAGTGCCTTTTTAAATGGGACACCCAAAAAGGAAATTTGTGCCTTTTCGGACGGGACGGAAGGAGTATATATATATATATATATATATATATATATATATATATATATATATATATATATATATATTCACATATTTTAGCAGCTTGAATCAGTATCATGGGGAGATCAAATTCAACTTTCCATATCTAAATTTTAAATGCAGTCATCAATACATTGGGGGAAATAAATATACTCCCTCCGTCCCACCTCAAATTGCAAAACATGCATCATTTATTTGGTGTCCTATTAGAAATTGCAAAATTAAAAAATGGAAAGTTTATAATATTTGTGAATCAATGGGATCATTTGTCATAGTCACATCAACTAACCCACATGCTCACAACAACTTAATATTATATATTCTCCTTAATTCCCTTGCAATGACTTTTTTTTTTTTTTTGCAATTTGAGTTGGAATAGAGGGAGCATGCAATAACAACATACTATCCAATAAGCCAACATAAATGAGGCTTTCTAGGGCAACATCACATCAATCTTACTTTCGCAGCTAAGCGATACTCCCTCCGTTCCACATTAGTGTGGACTTATTTCCTTTTAGTCCGTCCCAGATTAGTGTAGACTGTCCAAAATGGCAAAAAATATTTACTATTCCACCCACTCATTCTCTCTCCTACTTTACTTTTACACTCTCCTACTTTACTTTTACACTCACAACACCAATCAACTTACTATTCCTCCCATTCATTCTCTCTCCTATTTAATTTTTCATACTCACAAACACCCCCTTCCACTATTTATCTCTCTTACTTTTCATTAATTTATGTGCCCAAATATTTGGTCCACACTAATATGGGACGGAGGGAGTACATTTCAAGCTGCAATAATATAATCGAAAATCAAAAATCAACCAAATTTGAAGCATATAAAGTTCAAAATTACTGAATCCAGAAAACAAGACGATTATAATGTCGTCGAATTAATTGAATGAAACGAAATTACCTTTCAAACGAGTAACAGAAGAAGGCTGTGGAATTCCAGTACGAAATTAGGGTTCTAAAGCAGAAATGATGTATATAAAGGGGTGTGTGATTGTTAACTGTATCTATGATTACATGAGTTTGTGGGAGCAGTGCATATTAAAGAGATGTATGAATTGAAATGGCGGGGGATACTATTTTGCGCCAGATGCGTTCGTTTGAGTTGTGACGTCAGGGGTTGTGACGTCCGGGGTTGCGTACAAGTACAGTCGACTCCATTTTAAACTCACTAGTCCACTTGCTAATTATTATTCCAAAATAAATATTTAATTTTTTTCTTAAAAATGTATTATTTCAAAAAATATTGAACTTTGTTTTTGAGTAGAATTCATAGGCTTCGTTTGTTTAGCGTTCGTTTGTTTAGCGTAAAACGATTTCTGAAAAATGATTTGCTGCAAAAAAAAATTGAAAAAATGTTTTTTGAAAAATGAGATAAACATGTTTTCGACTGTTTGATAAAGAAAATATTTTTCGAAAAATATTTTCATGTGTTTAATAAAAATAATTTTCATGTTAAATTTATTTTTAATAACTCCTCACCCCACTCCACTCACCACCACCACCCCTTGCCCCTACCCCTGCCCCCGGACCCCCCACCTCACCCCCGTCAGGTTAAAAAAAATCATTTTAAAAATAAATTTAAAATGATTAAATTTTTTTTTGACTCGATGGGGGTGGGGTGGCAGGGGGTGGTGAGTGGAGTGGGGTGGATGGGTGGAGTGAAAATAAATTTAAAATGATTAATTTATTTTTTGATTCGACGAGGGGGTGGGTGGGGCGGGGGGTAGGGGTGGTGAGTGGAATGGGGGAGGAGTTGTTAAAAATAAATTTAAAATTATTTTGTTTACTCGACGGGGTGGGGGTGGGGTGGCAGGGGGTGGTGAGTGGAGTGGGGGAGGAGTTGTTAAAAATAAATTTAAAATGATTTTTTTTTTACTCAACCGGGGGGATGGGGGGTTGGGATGGGGGGGGGGGGAATTCTAAAATCTAACTTTAATATAAATAATTTTTTTATGAGGAGATGGGGTAGGGGTGGTTGATTTGGGTGGGTAACGTAGGGTGTATGAAAAGTTAGGTGTGTTTGTATGTGAGTGTGTTAACATTTTCCGAAAAATGTTTTATTTAGAAAAAATCTGTAAATTATTTCACTTAGAAAAGTGAAAAAAAATATTTTCTGAAAAACATTTTCTCCATTTTTCGATTCTTTTTCGAAAACATTTTCTCCAGACTAATTTAACAGTATTATGTACTTTAGGTTTGGTTCATACAAAGTCCATCCCACGAAGACTCAATTTTTTTTACATCATCATATGTTAATTTTTCTTATAATCAAAAGCACAATTGTTTTTCTTAAAAAAAATATATTCAATTTGGGACAGAATTAATATTCAATATTATTTTGAACATTTCATATAGTTTTGTTGGTTTATTAAGTTGTCTGATTGATCTAGCCTATATCATTTACACTTGAATACTAGAAAATTGACTTCTTTTTTTTTCTAAATGAATGTCCATATTATAAAGCAAAAATTGAAAGTTAGATGTTTGATCATTGAAACTGTTCATTGTACTGTAGCAGCAGACTTGTTCCCATTTATACTATAGATATATACTCTTGATTTTACTAAATAATATCATAAATAAATGAGAAAATTTGCTTTTTGATTTTCACAACATGAAATTGGGGTTTAACATCTTTTAATTTTAATATTTCGAAAAGGACAATACTCCCTCCGTCCCAGCGAAAGAGCCATTTATTTCCTTTTTTAGCGTCCCATTTAAAAAGCCACTTTTCCAAAAAGGAAACCTTAAATCACTATTCTCTCCACTCATTCTCTCTCCTACTTTACTTTTACACTCACACAACATTCTCTTTCTTACATCACCTCCCACTCATTCTCTCTCCTATTTAATTTTTCATACTCACAACATTTAAACTTTTTCTCTTTCCTACATCACATTTCTTATTTTGCGTGCCCGGCTAATTTGATGGCTCTTTTGCTGGGACGGAGGGAGTACATGAGAATAATTAAAGTCCATTTATTTGGTTTGACTTTGTTTATAGCTAGTACAAATGATTATGGTGGTGGTGGTGATGGTTTGAAAAAGACTTGAATGTTTAAAGTGAAATAATTTGAAAATAAATTTAGAACAAACTTTAATCGAGGATGCAAATTGAAATTGAAACTAGCATTACTCTCGTGCGTTGCACGGCAAAATTATGTTATTATATTTTACAGATTTTTTTCTTAAATAATTCAATTTTAAAAATATAAATTCTAAAATAACTCGATTATTTTCTAAAAAAAATCCATTTTAAAAATTTTAATCCCAAAATAACCCACATTTGAAACTATTTTCCAAAATGACCAATTTTTCCGATTAAAATCGCTACACGGTGTAGCGAATTTAAATTTGCTCAATTTTATTTAAATTTATGCTATTAAAAAAAATTAAACTCGCTACACAGTGTAGCGAGTTCAAATTACCAAAGCAGACCACAACCGATTCAAACTGGGCCACAACCGATCCAAACAAAACCAAAGGTACAAACTTCGTCTGACTTTAAATTACAAAATAATAATTATTAATTAAGAAAACTAAATAAAATATTATTTTTTTCATCTCAAAAAAATACTTTAAAAAATATACTTCTATAAAAACTTATATTATTCATTTCAAAAATAAATATTACTTTCGACTCAAAATAAATAACGAAAAAATAATACTACATTTTTTATCCAAAAAAATGAGCATTACTTCCTTCATCTCAATGAATATATTAAAAATTAATACTACTTTATTCGCCTCCAAAATTAATGTTTGTAATGTTAGTGCATTCATCTTAAAATATGACATTAAGATGACATTAATTTTTTAGACGAATAAAGTAATATTCTTTTTTAAATGTTCATTGAAACGAAGGAAGCAATATTTTTTTTTTTAGTCAGAGAAAAAAAATCTACTTTTTAAGAAAAAAAATCTTTCAATTCAAAAATGAATATTACTTTCGTCCCAAAATTAATACTATTATCTATATCAAAAAAAAATTGCTTCATTTGTCTCAATGAACATTTAAAAAAAGAATACTAATTTACTTGTCTCAAAAATTAATATTCATTTTCTGAGACGAAGACACTAATATTATAAACATTAATTTTTACAAAAGAATACTACATCGTCTAAAAAAATAAATTACTATATTCGTCCTAATGAATATTTTATAAAATATTACTTCATTTGTTTAAAAAATTAATGACATATATTGAAACGAATGCACTAACATTACAAACATTAATTTTTGAGACAAATGAAACAGTATTATTTTTTAAAATATTCATTGGGATGAAGAAAGTAATGTTCATTTTTTTGGAAAAAAAAATGTAGTATTATTTTTTGGTTATTCATTTTGAGTCGAAAGTAATATTTATGTTTGAAATGAAGATTATAATTTTTTATAGAAATATATTTTTTAAAGTATTTATTTAAGATGGAAAAATAATATTTCTATTTTATATTTTTTATTAATATTTTTTATTTTATAATTTAAAGTGAGACGGAGGTTTGTACCTCTCATTTTCGTTTGGTTTGATTGGCTTGCCATGTTGGGTCAACTATTGACCGACAAATCATTTGGATCGGTTACAGCCTTACAGGTCAACTATTGATCGGTAAATCATTTGGATCGGTTTGGCATGGTTGGATCGGTCATCCTATTGACCGGTCATCAATTTATCGATCCTTTTATTTTTTATTCTTTTACCACAAATGCCCCTCGTACTTTTCATAATTATACTAATTGCCATCAGCCTGCTTTGACAGATAGGAGTTGACTCCGGTCCAAATATGAATCCCACACAAACAATCAAGTGGAGGAAAGTTGCACTGTTGCAATTTAGATTTCTTTTATGCTATCATTGGACAGATGATGTGGCACCAGTAAATCAAAAGAAGATGAAACCGACTGAGCCAAAGAAGAAACCGATCAAAAGGAAATCGTTTCTCATGGAATCTTAACCGACTGATCCTAAATCGGCAAATTATTGATTTTTTTCTCAAATAATTTTATTTTAAAATTATAAATACCAAATTAACTCACATTTTAAAATTGGGTATTCATTTTGAGTCGAAAGTAATATTTATTTTTGAAATGAAGATTATAATTTTTTATGAAAGTATTTTTTAAAGTATTTATTTGAGATGGAAAAAATAATATTTCTATTTAGTTTTGTTTATTAATAATTATTATTTTGTAATTTAAAGTGAGACGGATTTGTACCTCTTTGGTTCGGTTTGGATCAGTTGTGCCTGGTTTGGATCGGTTGGTCATCCACTTATTATTGACCGGTCACCTTGAATCGGTCGGTCATCCACTTATTATTGACCGATCACCATGTCAATGATTTACCGATCCTTGTCACAGCCGATCCTTGTGACCGGTTAAACTCGCAACATGGTATCCCAATAAAAAAAAAAGGAAATCCGTTTGCATACATGTGCCTCTGTCGGCGCGTGTATTGTACGCGTCATTTTCCTCCCAATCACGACCTGCCACGTGTAATTTGCGTATCATATCTTCAATTATGCCTGGACGAAAATGACTAAAGTACCCCTGAAATTTTGGCAAAATTTTTGGCACTTAGACTGTTCATTGGATGACATGCTTAAGATAGATTGAAATTGAATGTATATTTATGAGGTATGTGTATTTTGACCCGTTGTTTATGTTATTTGTTTGAAAAATAATATTTTTTATATATAAAAAAATATTGATGTTTGTTTTACGAATAAAGTTTCATTTTTTTATATAAAAAAATAGAAAATTTTTAAAAAATTGTTTCATATTTTGGGATGTTGGCAAGAGTCTATGATGATTTGAGAGTTTTTAATTTTAAAGTCTTGAGTATTATTATCAATATGTGGATATAATTGCATTTAAATATGTAAAGTATGCTTACTTGATCTTTCACTTTCATACTATTTTTTTTAATCATTGTTACCAACTTAGTAGACATTTATATGAATACTTTGACATTATCGGGATCCCTAGAAAATGTTTGCATGACTGTCAATAACACATCAATTAGGTTATTCGGGAAGTAATTATATGGCTAATTTTTTTTAACCTTATTTGTGAGCCTTTAACTTTCCCGTCACTCATAAAAAATTCTGCTAGAACCTCTTTTAAGCTTTAAAATAATGGAATATCTCACAAAGTGTGAGGTTATCTTAAGCCACCATTTGCCTTCTTTTGTACCTACATTATCCTACCCTTTAAACTTATACATTATTTTCTCATATTTCCAAAAAGTGAAACTAAAAAATGAATGGAAATTTGTGGGTTATGTTTGAAAATTCAAGGGTTAAGTGGAAAGTGGTTATCGAAAGAAAGAAAGAAAAAGGGTGATGAATTTGTATTAAAAATAGGGGATTGCGTAAGTATTGAATGCATGGTAATCTTCATGATATCTATATATATATGCAAAGCAAAAGAAAAGAAAAGAAAAAAGAAAAAATCTGTAAAGCCTTGCCATCTCTTGTATTGAAGTGGAAAGTGACTAAGGGAAATAAAGGTGATCAACCCAAAGTGTGAAAGTATGCAAAATTCTAATTTTGGGGGTTGAATCAATGGGTTGACATGGGTGATTGGAGAGATAAACTCAAGTGAGGATGTATGTTTAAGATTTTCTAGTTTCACTTACTTGACTTCGTGTGACCTTATCTTCTTTTGTAATCGTGAACCTAGCCCGCGAGCTTTGCAACACATTACAAACTTTAAGGCCATATTTGATTCTTAAAAAGAAGTCGGGTTGACAGTTGCGTTAAACATGTATATGAGTGTCATTATGTAGAAATTTAATCTTATTATCATTGATTTAAAGCATGACACAAGTGACCATATAAATTATCTTACTTTGGCGACTATAATCTCCTATTATTCATTCATTGTTAATATTGTGGTGTAAAATTGTAAGTTAGATATATCCATTTAATTATAATCTCATATTCATGATAATACTTGTTAATTATGTGTGTTGTAAAGATCTGAGGCTTGATTTGCCAACAACTTATTTACTGCTCAACCTTTGATTTTTTTGATGTTTTTTTGAGTATTTATGAGTACAGTAAATAGAAGGAGAAAGTCACGGAATATGATTAAAATGGATAAGAAAATGAATGATCGAAAGCGGAGCGACAAAGGAATAAAGAATGGAATTACTGAAGGATAATGTTGAAGACGACCTGAACATTTATTATCATTGGATAGTACTCGTCGAGAGCTTTCCAACCATATAGGCTACCTCTCAATTAGAGCATGTATGAAGAAGAATAAAAGAAGGTTTTCAGTTGGAGATTGGGTACTCAGAAACGTCGAAGTACAAGGGACCCAACCTGGTTTCCACAAGCTCTCCCAGAAATGGGAAGGTCCGTACGAAGTTACCCAAATAATCAAAGAGGGTACCTTCAAATTGCGGACACGAGAAGGAAAAGACCTCAAGCACGCTTGGAATAGCGATCACCTTAGAAAGTATTACTTTTGAAAAAACTTTTGTATTTTGTAAAAGTGATAGAGGTACTGAATGTATGAATATCAAAACAAAATTTTGCACAACTCTGTTGTCAAACTGTTATAAGCAAAACTTACAAATTGGAGAGGGGTAAAAACCCAAAGCCTGTGCCAATCTGTAAGTTATTCCCACCAGCCTCAAAAGCTAAGGTGGATGCCCGCAAGCGGACGCCAGTAGGTTCAAGGGCTAACATATGAGCCCCTACCTACTGATGCGCAAAGATCCATTACGATCGCACGCCTATATGGGTACAAAGGCCATTAAGCCCGTACTCGATCGCGGACAAGATTCTATGTCCTGTCCGCGTGAACCACCAAGAATAAGTGGATATAGATGCAAGTGGGGACAAAGGCCAGAAGTCTGGACCACTAAATGTGCGAAGGCCTTAGGTGGCCGTTACTCGCATGCCTGTATGTACAAAGGCCAACATATGAGCCCGTTACATGATCGCCACAAGACTCTCACAAAAAACTCAAAGAAGTTTTGAATAAGGGGTCAAACCGCGTGAACCACCAATCGTGGATATAGATGCTGGTAGGTTAAAGGGCCAATATGCCCCTACCTACTGTTGCGTAGAATATTGCCTCACGGCCGCACTCTACATGTCCAATGAAAGTTGCTTGCCTTGGCGCTTTTAAAATTACACCACGGATGCAAATTCGGAAAATAAGTGTAAGTGGAAGGGAGTGATCAAAGAAGTTTTAAAAAGCCAAATAGACAAATTGGGTTCAGGCCTCAAAATTTGTCCCAAGGCCATAACAAACGCGATCATAGCGAAAAAGGACTGACTCTCATAAAAAATCCAAGAGATTTTGAATAAAGAGTTAGGAAAACTCATAAACGCGGGCAGAAGGCCTACTATGCCCCTGACCGCGGCATTGAGTCCAAAATTATTTGTTCCAAGTCATAAGCTGGAAAAAAGAAAAGGCAAGAATACAAGCTTAAAAGCATTGATACAAGTATCAAAGTATTCAAACATGACCAAAAATAAATCAGCTTATAAAGACGAGCAATTAAGAAAATACTTCAATTAAATAGAGAAAATGATTTACAAAATCCTACAATCTATTACAAGAAAAAACAAAAGAAAATCCTAAGCTAAAGGCGCTGAGTCCTTGGGATCAGCAGTAGCATTCTCCTTTGCCTCTTCGGACTCTGGCGTTGGGAAGGAAAATTGGAAGTTGTAGTAAGATCAGTGATAGCTGGAGAAGGCAAGACCTCAGTTGAGGCTGGAGCAGGAGCTGGCCGCGGGGGAAAGAGATCGCTAACTGCAGACCCATTGGGGAAAAGGCGAGCAGCAACTTCTTCATAAGAAAGCTTCTCGTCCCCAAACCTCATGGCATCCATTTCACCGATAAGGCTTGTGGCCGTGACCGCGGCTACGGGAGGCAGAGATAAAACCACCGCAAGCTCCAAGTTTTTTACCTCCTCCTCAGCCAAAGGGACCAATTTATGCCCGGGCAGGCATATAGCGTCAATAGCAATAAGTGAGCCTATTAAGGCCAACAACTGCTGAGCTGAAAACTGGCCCGTGGCAGCAAAGTTCCGTAGCTGCATTTGGCAGGCAATCTCGTATTGAGCAGAGCCTTCATCAGCGATCTCTTCCTTGTACTCCTCCGATTGTTTGAATTCCTCAACAGCCTCCTTGCGGGCAGCAAGCAGGCATGCATCCCTCTCCAGCTCAAACAGTTTCAAAGGCAGCAGCTTCTCGAAGAGCTCATCGGCCTTAGCCTCCAAGACCGCAACTTGTTGCTTGGAAGCCTCCAGCCTATTAAACAGCTCAGTGTTCCTCTGTTCCATCTCGGCCTTATGCCCGCGGAATTCGTTCCACTCTCCCTTGTTTTTTTCCAAATCCTTCTCTACCACGGCAACCGATCAGAGAAACTTTTCAGATTCGCCTCCTTCTCAGAAAGGGATGCCTCCTTCGCAGAAAGGGTGACAGACAAGGTCTTCACCTTCTCCTCAGCTTTGTTCAGATCCCGACACTTGTTCGCCAGAGCCTTAGTCTGCTCAGCAAGGTCAGCAGAAAGCCCATCGGTGCATTCCCTCAACCGCATAATTTTGTTTCCCGCCTGCGAGGAGAGAGATCAGTGGTCAGAAAAGAATTGAGAGCCCAATGATTGAAATAAAAAAGGTGGTCAGGCCTAACCTCAGTAAAGGCAAGGCCAATATCCCCCATCAGGGCAGCCGAATTCTCCTTGACCGCCACATTTTTGTAGAAGTCCGGGGAGTAGAGCCGGTTTAGGAGGCCAAGCCTGGCGACAGACTGATAAGGCCCGCGGGCATAGAGATATACCCCTGTGATAGCGGGCACTCCCTCCAACTTCTTCTTTAAAGCCCACACTTCGTCGCGTGAGCTGAGGGGAGCCAAAGGGTAGGAAACTGAGCAAATAGTTGCCCCCCTGTTGGAAGCAGAGACCGGGGCAGTATTAGTGGAAGCTTGGGCATGTGTGCCCCCTCCCTTCTGAGATTTATGCGCCCTCTCCTTAGCAGCAAGTTCAGCTTCCGAGACAGACCTCTTCCTAGTCTGATCCTGACTGTGACCGGAAGAAATGGTGCGACCAGAGGGACTGGAGTCGCGAGCAACAGAAGCAGAGGGAGGACTCTTAGGGGGTGGAGGCAACTCCCCGGTGGTAGGAATTACTTTGGCTCCGGCCAGAGGGGCACCAGATTTTCTATTAGCAACGGGCAGAGACACATCCTTTCCCAATGCTCCGCCCAAGGTAGCTTGCCTGGCCGCTGCCTCTCTCTGTTGTTGACGCAGCTTCTTGGCCTTCAGCTCGGTAGCACTAAGAGGGGCCATCAAAAAGAGTATTCGTCTGGATCTACTCTGAAAGGAAAAAGAATTGGTTAAAATACAGTCCGAGAAAGCAAAGAGCAAGTAATAAAATAGTTTTCTCAAAGACAAAATAGAGACCGATCTATTCCGGAGGGTCGCAGACCGCGCCCATCATACAAGTTCTGCAGTCAGCCTCAAACTGGAAAAATTCGTGCACCCTCCAATCAGGGTCACGAGGCTGGGGCCCTATTTATATTCTAGGGGCATAGTTGCTACCTCTCCCTTCAAGGGGCCACCCCTGAGTAGATTAGCAAAGGCTCATAGTCCACAATTGCGCCCACGTCATAAACGGGCTGCACCCCATTAGTTATGTACTTGGCCAAATAGGTCTCCAGTGCAACTCGAAGGGCCTCGGATAGAGCTGGGTTAGGATAATAACCAGCGCCCACCCTCATCGGGGCAGGGTTGGAAGGTTTTGAGAAGGCCCATCCGAATCTAGACTCTATGACCAAAATGTTCTTCTGGTTCCATTGACCAAATTTATTGGAAGGAGCAGAAAAGGTCCGGGCAGAGTTATTCTTCGCTTTCAGGCCCAGGTTGCCATTGCTTATCTGGTTTTGGTAGTAGGCATAAAGCCCAGAAAGGGAGGGTTCGTAGCCCAAAACCCTACAGACAGTTATGAAAGAAACCAAGGCTCGAATGGCATTGGGAGTCAGATGCATGGGAAGACAACTGTTGAAGTCAAGGAAAATGTCGATGAAGGGATCAAGGGGAAGTCTCAGTCCATTCTCGAACTGAGCCCCATAAAATACGCAAGCCCTATTGTCCTCGCGGACATCTGCTACAGTCTCAGGCTGCAGTTTCTCCTTCCCCTTTATTTGCACATGACCAAGACTGCGGACACGGAATTGCTTGGGGTCAACATTGTAGGTGGTGTATATTTCAGACTCCCAGTGTAGAGGCCACCTCCTTGCCTTTTCTCTTCCGACCATGGCCAGGATTTGCCCCAGCATCATGACTTTTGCCTCGGGCAGGGACCTCCTCCTCAGGATCCTCCTCGAAGGCGTCAACGATTTTCGTTGCCTTCTTGGATGTCCCCGCAGCCATACGGTCTGCCTCCTCGCGGTCATCTTCCTCGGTCGCCGTGCTCGTCGAGCCAAAGAGACCGGTAGATGAACCCCTAGTAGGGGCCACATCAGGTTCACTCTCTTCGTCTCCGTCCACCTCCATTTCATCATCATCTCCGCCTCCGGCCACCTCACTCTCCAGAGGATCAAGTTCCTCACTGCTACTCAAGTCCACCACGGGCACATCAGGGGCCTCGGTCACGACTTCAGGATAAATAGTGTTCAAAGGCTCAACATCTAGGGGATTGCTCACATCCTCTGAGCCCGGGCACTGTTCCTCACTTATTTGGTTGGGATCCATTAGGTCAATTTTCTCCCAGTCAACTATCACCCCAGGAATGCGAATCGCTCTCCTCACTAATTCAACGACGTTCAAAGCCTGATCTCTCTCGCGGGGAAACCTGCACAAAACCCCCATTATAATTTTTTTAACCTATTTGTATCCCCCAACACCAATACATCACCGTTCACAATTCTTTTATTTTTGGCCTCCCACAATCGGGGTGGGACAAAAGGCCCCCACTGATATTTCTCACAGAAATATTGAAAACACTCCATAGATAGCTTAACCCAGGCATAAGCTACCTTCCTAAAGATTCCCCCTGACCGTTTACAAACGGCAAAGGTATCTGGAGTAGTTCCATCCCCTAGTTCTATCGGACGGCTGGGGCCAAATTCACAGGTCGTCATCAAACCCAGAAGAAGAAATAAAAAGAGATGAAGAAATTAAAGCAAAAATTACTTGCGAAGTTGGACTCGAAAGAGGAAAACGCTAAGTAAGAACAACACAATTTTCTCTCTCTAGCAATTTGAAGGCTCGAAAATGGTAAAAGGGTTTGAGGAAAAAGGGTTTGTTATTTATAGGCCTACCAATACGGGTTAACCCGTATTAATTAGCCCACAAACCATTCTCCTCGAACCGCGAACCGACGCCAACGTTTGAAATTTCAAAAATTTGCCAGTTAGCATTTATGGCGCCTCTTGGATGGCTGACACATACCCTCCGTACCTGTCATGCGCTTCTCTTCACCTGCCAAAGGAGCCCACCAGTTAACCGGGAGGCAAAGCCATAACAGCTTCTACAAGATTCCCCATGTGCCTCCCGCACGTGCCTATTTTGCACGGGAGGCAGAGCCAAGACCAGCGAAAAACACCAACATTGGTGCCCGCGTAAAACGCGTTCGGACAAAACCGAGATACCTAGTAGTTCTCGCTCAGACCGGGACCAAGCTCGGTCTGGTCTAAAGGCCCAGCAGGATGTGGGACTCCCTAGACCGCCAGAGTCAAGACCGCGGACAAATAGGCCCTCAAGGGCAAGACCGCGATCTTCTCCAGCTGTCCCAGACAAGACCGCATACATCCAAACCACCGGGAAGGTGACCGCGGACATTGTGACCGCTATATCCGTGCCCGCGTCAACATAGTTGACCGCGCCTAAGATATTAACTGCGGTCTCATGCCAGACTCCCGGTTAACTCACCAGACTCCCGGTTAATACCAAGACTTAGTGAGTAAGCTATCTTACTGGCTCTGACATGCAAGTAGCCGGCTCACTCCCATCGCATTCAAGGCGGCTCAGACAGGCGCCTACTATTGCCATTAATGCGCCGCGCCATTTACACGGCTCCTGTCCCTTTCAACGACATCCCCCCTGACAGTGAATCTTCCTTCCCTGACAGAGCCAATCAGATGCGGACACGTGTAGGCGATCAAAGACTAAGATACCCTTTAGGGCTGATCTCATTGCTTACATCAACAAGCACCTCTCCGTCACCTATTAATAGAAGACCTTTGTTCCCTTGGACAAGGTAAGTGCAAAATCTCCATTGTAAGTCATATAGCTCAAACCCTAAACACACACACTAAAAACATTCAAACGTCTTATTCTTTCAGTATTCTTACTTTCACACCCGAGGGCCTGAGTTTGAGTAACATCCAACTTTGACCTTAACAGTGCTTCATTTCTGTGTCGTATTCTAAATACCACTCCATTCATAAATATATACTTTCAGATATCCTACAATCGCTCTGACCCTTGAAAACAGCGGCTTCATCAATGTCTTTTTCTTTATGAATTAATATAAATACAAACAAAATTATATTGCACTCCCCAATATATGATGAGTAGGTCTGTTGAGAAACGCGTTTCTCCATAACTATGGAGAAACGCGTTTTTAATAGCCAGAAGCTATACGCTTGATAACCAGAAGAAAATTTCTGGATATCAGTCTCAAAGGGTTACGGATATCCGAAGCTTTGGAACGGATATCCGTAAGCCTTTGGGCGGATATCCAGAAAAAATAGATTTGAAGCCAAATTCAAGGCCAAGACCAGAAATTGCTTATTGAAGGTTTCTGAATATCCAGAAACCTTCAAATGTATATCCAGAAACCATCAAATGAATATCCAGAAACATTTTAAAAATTTCTGGATATCATTTTGAAGGTTTCTGGATATCACTTTCATAAGCTTCTGGATATCCTTTCAAAGGGTTCTGGATATCCAGAACCTTTGAGACTGATATCCAAAAATAATGATGGGACAAGGTCATAACCAATACAAAAAGTTTCTGAATATTCTTTCAAAAGGTTCTGATTACCCGTAACCCGTTTCTCCGGGATTTTACGATATATGATCCCAAGATAACAAACACTCAAACAGTAGTCCACCGCCGATTGAAGGATCAATTTGACCAAACAAAACCCCACAAAACCCTCTTCATTTTCCACAAAATATGGAGCTCCTTCATCGGTCATTCATGGCTACAATGGCCGCCGGCAATTTCAGTTTCCTCCTAAAACCCATATATTTACGTGAGTTCTCTGCTTCAGTCCACCTTTTCTTCTTGTTTATTCTGTTTATTTCATGGGTCTGGAACAGATTCAAGAATAATCGTAGTGAGGCTCAAAAACAGAGTCTTGGCTCTACTAGGGTCTTCTATTATAAGCCTACAGTGTTTTCTTGTTTGGGTTTTGCCCTTTTTAATCTTGTCTTGTGTTTATTGATCAACTTTTATTGGTATAGAAATGGTTGGACTGATGAAAAGATTGTAACCCTTTTCGATTTTGGCGTCAGAACACTTGCTTGGTTAGGTATAGCTCTCTACTTGCACACCCTTTTTTCTAGTCAGCCTGAATCTGAGTATCCCACTGTAGTAAGGGTTTGGTGGGGATTTTCTTTGCAATTTCTTGTTATTGCCTTGTGATTGATTATCTGCATTACAAACAGCACCAATTTTCACCTATTAAGTTCTTGGTGTCCGATGTCGTATCGGCCTCACTCGGTTTGTTCTTTTGTTATGTGGGGTTCTTCCGCAAGAGTAAGGTTGAGGATAGTAGAAATACCCATCTTGAGGAACCCCTTATTGGTAGTGAGTCAAACAAGTCAAAAATTGGGGGTGAAACCTATAGTCCTTATGCCAATGGTAGTATTTTCAGTCTTCTCACTTTTTCTTGGATGAGTACTTTGATTTCCATTGGCTTCAAGAAGGCATTAGACCTTGAGGATGTTCCTCAGCTTGCCAAAATCGATAGTGTGGAGGGTGCTTTTCCAATTTTGAAAAATAAGGTAGATTAGAATAGGATTACCACTCTTAATCTTGTCAAAGGGTTAGTTTTAACCACGTGGAAGGAAATAGTGTTGACAGCTTTCCTTGCCTGTGTTTATACGTTAGCTTCCTATGTCGGTCCATATCTCATCGATACTTTTGTTAATTACCTTAATGGGAACCGAGCTTTCAACAATGAAGGTTATGCTTTGGTGTCTGCATTCTTCATAGCAAAGCTTGTTTGAGTGTTTGGCTCAGAGGCATTGGTTCTTTAGGCTGCAACAGGCTGGACTTAGGGCAAGGGCTGCCCTTGTTACTATGATTTATCATAAGGGTTTGAGCCTTTCGTGTCAGTCAAAACAAGGGAACACTAGCGGTGAGATTATTAACTTCATGGCAGTTGATGCTGAAAGAATTGGTGACTTTGTGTGGTATATGCATGATCCGTGGTTAGTGATTTTGCAAGTTGGTTTAGCGTTAGCTATTTTATATATGAATCTTGGGCTTGCTTCTGTTGCTGCACTCGTTGCCACTATTCTCGTGATGTTGGCGAATGTTCCATTGGGAAGACTGCAGGAGAAGTTTCAAGTTAAGTTAATGAAATGTAAAGATAAGAGAATGAAAGCTACTTCCGAAGTGTTGAGGAACATGCGGATTTTAAAGCTTCAAGGTTGGGAAATGAAGTTTTTGTCTAAAATATTTGATCTTAGGAATAATGAGGCGGGATGGTTGAAAAAAGACATGTATACTTTAGCCATGACCACTTTCGTGTTCTGGGGCGCACCCACTTTTGTAGCCGTGATCACTTTTGGTACATGTATGCTTGTTGGTATACCACTTGAATCGGGGAAAGTATTATCTGCACTAGCGACATTTAGGATTCTTCAAGAACCTATTTATAGTCTTCCAGATACTATTTCAAATATAGCTCAAACAAAAGTTTCACTTGATCGTATCTCGGCATTCCTTCGTCTTGAGGACCTTCCGTCTGACATTATAGAGAAGCTGCCAAGTGGCTCTTCGGACTCGGCGATTGAGATAGTTGATGGTAAATTTTCATGGGATATCTCGTCTGTTGACCCAACATTGAAAGATATTAACTTTAAAGTGTCTCGTGGGATGAGGGTCGCTGTTTGTGGAACCGTTGGCTCAGGCAAGTCTAGCTTACTGTCTTGTATACTAGGAGAGATTCCTAAATTGTCAGGAAGTCTTAAGCTCAGTGGAACAAAGGCCTACGTTGCTCAATCTCCATGGATACAGAGTGGAAAGATAGAAGAAAATATCCTTTTTGGGAAGGAGATGAACAGAGAAAAGTATGAGACGGTCCTTGAAGCATGTTCGTTGAAGAAGGACCTTGAAATTCTTTCCTTTGGTGATCAGACGGTTATTGGAGAGAGGGGAATCAATTTGAGTGGTGGTCAGAAGCAGCGAATACAAATTGCACGTGCATTATACAAGATGCTGATATTTTATCTGTTTGATGATCTGTTTAGTGCTGTTGATGCTCACACGGGTAGCCATCTCTTCAAGGTAAATAATCCATGCTACTGTATTCTTGATTCTATTTAATTTAACGTGTTTTTCTAGTTCAAATGAATTATTTTCGTAATCTTTTTATTGTAAAATTATTGTCAGAAATGCTTGCTGGACCTTTTGGATTCAAAGACAGTGATATACGTTACACATCAAGTGGAGTTCTTATCAGCCGCAGATCTTATCTTGGTGAGCTATTGAGGCTTTCATTCAATATTTATTTTGTATACTTTTTGATTCCCATAACTTACTAACTTCAATATCAGGTCATGAAAGATGGAAGAATTACACAAGCTGGAAAGTACAATGAAATACTAAACTCCGGCAGTGATTTTATGGAGCTTGTTGGTGCACACAAGGAAGCTTTATCTGCAATTGATGCCATGGATGCAAGACTGGACTCTGATAAAATTCAGGTAAGCGAAGAAGAATCTAAGAAAATTATTGATACTGGCGAATCAAGAGAAGGTCAAAACGGTAAATCAGATGATAATGTTGGGCCAAAAGGGCAGCTTGTTCAAGAAGAAGAAAGAGAGAAAGGCAGAGTTGGTTTCTCGGTCTACTGGAAATATATCACTACTGCTTATGGAGGGGCTCTTGTGCCCTTCATAATTTTAGCGCAAACTCTCTTTCAAGTATTTCAGATCGGAAGCAATTACTGGATGGCTTGGGCAACTCCCGTGTCAAAAAGTGTGGCCCCACAAGTTACCCCTTCTACCCTCATATTGGTTTTCGTAGCTTTGGCAATAGCAAGCTCCCTATGCATTCTTGTCAGAACTGTTCTTCTTGCAACAGCAGGGTATAAGACTGCAACAATACTCTTCAACAAAATGCACTCTTGCATTTTCCGTGCCCCCATGTCTTTCTTTGATTCCACTCCAAGTGGACGAATTTTAAATAGAGTGAAATCTTTTCCTTTCTGTTTTTTTATTCCTGATCAAACAAAATAGATTGTCGACTTTGAAGTAGAATTTAACTTAAACTAAGTCATATTTACAGGCATCTACAGATCAAAGTGCAGTTGATTTGAACATTCCGTATCAGGTTGGTGCACTTGCTTTCTCAGTTATACAGCTTCTAGGCATTATTGGAGTCATGTCACAAGTTGCTTGGCAGGTGTTCATTGTTTTTATTCCTGTGATCGCAATTTGTGTCTGGTTACAGGTAATATCGTTATTTGCTCATATTTTTTCATTTTATATTTATGGGGAATTTCTGAATACTTTTTAGCATTGCTAATCCGTTTCTTTTAGACTAACGCGTTTTCTTAAAAAAATATATGCAGCAATACTACATACCATCAGCAAGAGAGCTGGCAAGGCTGGTTGGAGTATGCAAAGCTCCAGTTATACAACATTTTGCTGAATCTATCTCCGGTTCAACAACAATTAGAAGCTTTGATCAGGAACACCGATTCCAGGACACAAATATGAAGCTAGTAGATGCGTATTAATGGCAAATTTCTTGTGATCTTTACATTTTAGTACTTCTCCATGTTCTCTATACATTTAACACTTAATATCACTTTGAAACAAAGAAAAATCAATTATTTTCCACGAGAAGTAGTTGTTTGAATACCGCTGAACTGTATTTTGGACTAATGCAGCTGAAGGACTTGGAGAAGATCGGGCTTTCGTCCAAGCAGGTATCGTAATCTAACATAACAAACCAACTGCGTCTCAAAATGAGTACCCATTTTTGTTCTTGATCGGAATAAAAACTATGACTTCCCTTATTAAAAAATATTTTGCAGGTGCAAAACATGTTTGGAAAAGCTGCAAAAGGAGTATTTAATTCAAGTTAGCAAGCAACATTCTGGTTGTTCTTTTCTAAGTGGCAACTGTTCAACATGAAAGTGAACAAATAATAGTTGCTACTTAGAAAAGAACAACCAGAATGTTGCTTGCTAACTTAATTAAATACTCCTTTTGTACCTTTTCCAAACATGTTTTGCACCTGCAAAATATTTTTTAATAAGGGAAGTCATAGTTTTTATTCCGATCAAGAACAAAAATGGGTACTCATTTTGAGACGCAGTTGGTTTGTTATGTTAGATTACGATACCTGCTTGGACGAAAGCCCGATCTTCTCCAAGTCCTTCAGCTGCATTAGTCCAAAATACAGTTCAGCGGTATTCAAACAACTACTTGTCGAGGAAAATAATTGATTTTTCTTTGTTTCAAAGTGATATTAAGTGTTAAATGTATAGAAAACATGGAGAAGTACTAAAATGTAAAGATCACAAGAAATTTGCCATTAACTTACAGATTTTAGAGGGCTTGTTTCCCTTAGCTCAAGTATGTAATCCGCCATCTTTTCTCCAATTCCCTTAATTTTCTTGGTCTCTATTCCAGAGGGAACTATAAGTCCAAGTGAGTGAAAAAAATCACCATTTTTTTAATCTTCCTTATGGAATATGGGCTGCAAAAAAAAAAGTGTTCTTGACGTTTTCTTGAAATGATTTGAAGGTATTGCGGGCCTAGCAGTGACTTATGGGCTTAATTTGAACATGTTACAAGCTTGGGTTATATGGAATCTCTGCAATTTGGAGAATAAAATTATATCAGTTGAAAGAATACTCCAATACGCTGAACTCCCTAGTGAGCCTCCTCTTGTTATAGAGTCAAATAGGCCAGATCATCACTGGCCATCCCACGGGGAAATTGTTATCCTCGAACTAAAGGTTCGATATGCCCCACACATGCCCCTTGTGTTGAGGGGACTTACTTGCACTTTCTTTGGGGGCAAAAAGACTGGAATTGTGGGAAGAACAGGGAGTGGTAAATCAACTCTTATACAAACACTCTTCCGCATTGTTGAACCAGCTGCTGGGCAAGTTCTGATAGATGGTATTGAGATATCCTCTATGGGCCTGCACGATTTACGGTCAAGATTGAGCATAATTCCCCAAGATCCAACTATGTTTGAAGGGACGGTGCGAAGTAACCTGGACCCACTTGAAGAGTACACGGACGAACAAATTTGGGAGGTGGGATTTTTTGCTCAAGCTTTATGTTGAAGCTGTTTTAGTATAATGTTGCGTTTTAGCTTAATGTCTTTCATTGTTTTAGGCTCTCGATAAGTGTCAGCTTGGAGATGAAGTTCGGAAGAAGGAAGAGAAGCTTGATGCAACAGGTTTGTGTCTCACTATATTTGCTAAAACAAAATTTATCATTATTTATATTGGTAATGCTATAGTTACTGAGAATGGTGAGAACTGAGAAATGTCTTGTTTTTTTTATTGTTTAAATATATTTGTTAAATGTTGTAGTTACGGAGAATGGAGAGAACTGGAGTGTGGGTCAAAGACAATTGGTATGTCTTGGGCGTGTGTTGCTGAAGAAAAGTAAAGTCTTGGTTCTTGATGAGGCCACTGCATCTGTCGACACAGCAACTGATAATATGATTCAGCAAACACTAAGACAGCACTTTACGGATTCTACGGTCATAACAATTGCACATAGGATTACGTCTGTGGTCAACAGTGACATGGTTCTGGTGTTAGATCATGGTCCGTATAACCTCCCTCTTAATAATTATCATTTGAGCACTTTTTATACACATATATATTTATTTTTAATGTTGATTCTGATTTTTGTGAGTGCTGTGCAGGGCTGATTGAGGAGTACGATTCACCGCAGAAGCTGTTGGAAGACAAGTCAAGCTCATTTGCGAAGCTGGTGGCGGAATACAGTGTGAGATCTGATACAAAATATTGAAAATAAATGATGGAATAGCCAGAACCAGAAGTGGCTCATTGTATTGGGACGATGATGATGAAGAAGAAGATAGTTTGATTAAGGTTGTCTAATTTGAGTTTGGGTCCTATAAGGTAGGAGTAGGAGCCACAGACATTCTGTTTTAAAACTTATCTTATGTAGTATAACCATGAGCCTGGCTACTACACAAGTTTTGTTGTGTATTTATATGGTTTTCAGTAGATCTAATTACTAATTAAATTTGGTTTTGAGAGGATCGCGGTCTTGACCTTGGCGGTCTATCTGTCCGCGGTCTTGACTGTCGGTCTGGAATGATCGCGGTCTTGACCCTGGTGGTCTGGAATGACCGCGGTCTTGACCTTGACGGTCTATATCTGTCCGCGGTTGGAGTATGCCACGTCATACTGACCTTTTGGACTAGATCGAGCTTGAGCCCGGTCTGAAAGGTCCGAGCTCATCAGTGGTCCCTAGCTTCAAGTGAGAGATTATTTATGGTCTGAGAGAGGAGCTATATTTGCAAGGCTCGGTCTTCTGTCAGATCGCTTTTTTGCGGTCACCAGTGTTGTGTTTTTTTGCTGGTTTTGCTCTGACCCCCTTGCACACGGGCTCATGTGAGGGGCACGTGAAGAAGCTGGTAAAAGCTTTTTTGGTTTGCTTCCCGGTTAAGCTGGTGGGCCCCTTGGCGGCAGGCGAAACACCAGCGCGTGTCAGGTACGGAGGGTACGTGTCACCCATTCGAGAGGCGCCATAATTGCCAACCGACAAAAATTCGAAATTCCAAACGTTGGCGTCGGTTCGTGATTCGAGGTGAACAGTGTGTGGGCTAATTAATACGGGTCGACCCATATAGGTAGGCCTATAATTACCAAACCCTTTTCCCTTCAAACCCTTTTATCACTTTCAAACCTTCAAACTGCTTAGAGAGAGAAAAATCTATGCTGCTTTCCTTAGCGTTTTCTTCCTCCAATCTTCTTCCGTAAGTAATTTTTGCTTTCATTTCCCTCTTTTTTCTCTATTTCAGTCCCTTAGGATTGATGACGACCCGCACCTTTAGTCCAACTCATCCTTTAGAGTTAGGTGATGGCAATACTTCAGATACCTTCGCTGTTTGTAAAAAATCAGGGGGTATCTATAGGAAGGTTGCACACGCTTGGGTTAGGCTGTTCCTAGAGTGCTTTACCTATTTCTGTGATAAGTATCAATGGGGAAATTGGGTCCCACCCCGATTGTGGGAGGCCAAGAAAAGGTTGATTTTTAACGGTGATATGGTGGTGTTGGGGGATGTAAGTCATTTAAGTATGCCCAGAAATGTACAAGTTGATGAAGCATGAGAAGCGCACGTATCCGAGGAGGGGGTGCGCCCGCTCCCAATTTCCAGTAACTCCGTTTTGTGCAGACCTTAAAGGGTGCGGTCGCCCCCTCCCCTTTTGTGACAACTTTTCCAAATTCCTATTCATACTTGATTTTGACCCCCGTTTCCTAATTTTGTCCCTACTCTCTCACCCCATTATATATACAACAACTATAGCCATATATTTTTATTTTTTATCTTGTATCATCTCTTGTTATCCCTTACAATTTAGTTTCGGATTTTAATTATTTAAGAATGATTTTAAGGTTGAAGATCAAGGTTTTTATTCTTTTATCTTTTATGGCCCTTAGCGGCTAGATTATTGATTCGTGGATTGAGTGATTAACAATTGAATTTTTATGCTAAAGTTTTAATTCTTTCTAACTCTTTCTCATTTTTGTTCTTCTCAACATTCTTAAAGATTGTTCTTAGGTTTCAATTGTATGTTAAGATACTTTTGGCCTTTGAATTTACTTTGGTATAAATTGTCGCACTCACGTGGATAATTTATACATTGACCATTGTTGAGAAGATTAGATTCAATTGATGACGAACAATGGAGTCAAACGAATCTAGGTTCTTATATTCTTATGATTTAAATTGAATTTCTTGAATGTTATTATTAACCTCATGGAAGATATTAACAAAGAGAGAAATTATTAGGGTTGCAATCCGCACACCAAATGTCCCAACCCTAATAGTTTGTGAACGAGCCCTTAAATGAGATTGATTCCTTTTTACATGATTTGAAATAGCATAAAGTGATAATCGTTAGGATCCCCAATTCACGAATCCCTTGTTTCCTTGTTATCTTTATTTGCTTTTAATTTTTGCTTTCTTAGTTTAATTATAGATCAAATAAAAACCATTTGGTTACTTTTGCAATAATAAAGTATACTTGTTAAATACGAGTCTTTGTGGATTCGACCCTTGCATTGTACTCCCTCCGTCCCTGTCGAAGTGTCCCAACTTTCTATTTTGGGCGTCCCATTTAAAATGTCTCATACCTAAAAAAGGAAAGTTTTTTCACTATTCCACCCACTCATTCTCTCTCCTACTTTACTTTTACACTCACAACATTCTCTCTCCTAACTATTCCTCCTACTCATTCTCTCTCCTATTTAATTTTTCATACTCACAACATTTAAACTTTTCTCTTTCTTACATCACTTTTCTTAATTCTCGCGCCGAACCTATTTTGGGACACTTCGGCATGGACGGAGGGATTACATATTATTACAATATATTACAATGATAAATTAGTGCATTTGATATGTTTTATTACAAGAGAACTTGCATTCTGGGACAAAATTGTGCAAAACTGAAACAGAGGTGGTTATGTGGTTACATGGTGCAGTCAGATAAGTTATAGATCGTGAAGTTTTTGGTGTCTTAGAAATTTGAGGAAGTCAACGCTTATACAATTACATTGACATACATAGGCGACCACATGGTGTTGTTGCATAGGCCTAAAAGAAAATAATGTGTTTTGAAGGAAATTAATTGATTATTTTTTAAAGGATAATTTTGTCAAATTATTTAAATGTTTATGTGTTTGTGTTCTACTCCATGAAAATAAGAAGTCAAATACTTATTTGTTCAAAATGGTTGTTGAATGAATAAGATATGAATGCTCAAAGTATGTGGGTTGGAAAGGGAATTATCCCACATTGCTAAGGAAATGAAATTATCTCACATTGGTTGAGATATAAAGGCTCTAAGTAAAAGGAAAGTGGTGTTATCCCACATTGAAAAGGAATTGAACTTGGTGCTAGTATAAAGTCTTGAACATTAAAGTAATGTTCAAAATTATGTAGCATAGAGACTCTTTCTCGCGCATACCAATTTGGCTTGTGAGTTGCATACATGTGTGCGGTCTACGGACACGAATGTAGCACCGAAATTGCCTACGTAGACAAGCCCACCTTTTGCTAATATTTTTTATTTTTTAAATCAAAAAGCATTTGACTTTGACTGATATACTCGGCCAAGACATATACCTTGCTCGGCCGAGCAGTTCCTGAGCAGATATGTAACATCCAAGTATTAAATGTGGAAAACTGAAACGAAAAATCGTTATGACTAATATTTTCTGATTAATAGTTGTTAAATTCGTAATAATGTTGTTTATTACCGTATTAAACCATTTGATTTTCAGTTTTGATCTTGATTGTTTGAAAATGTTTAAATTGTTGTTTGTCAACAACAGTTGGACACAACTTGAGAAAACACAACAGAGAAAACCACTTGAACCTTCAATCCTCCTCCATATCCGATTTGCTGCATATTGTTATCTCTTTCATTTGGCCTCCTTGCATAGTAATATCAAGAAGTGATATTGTCCAAGTTCCGTTCAGCTCGCCGGGATACTTAGGTGCAAAGTGCCCCCGGTCCGCACGTTCTATCCTGGGAGATAAGCTGTAACGACCCTAACCCTAGGCACTAATTTAACATCATATTGTGTGCTTTTAAAAATTATTGTTAATATTATGTGTTCATTGTTATATCATTGATTCTTATAATAAGATGAGATAATGGAGAAAATTAAATAAAGTCCTTGGGGAAAGTATAATAATTTACAATAAATAAAATGTGAGTAGTTAGGTTTAGTTGTGTAGGGGAAATAAATAAAAGGATGATAACTTTTAAAAGTATGATATGGGGGACCATACTTGTCTTGACTTTCCCCTCCCTTCCCCTCCTTCTTGACCGCCCCCCCCCCCCTTTTTCTCCTTTACCATTTATACACTCCACCTCCCTCCATCATCATCATTATTATACTCCTTCTCCCTTCTTCTTCTCCTCCTTGAAGTTTCTCTCTCAATCCATGGAAGCTCCCTTCCAAGTCTTGAAGCTAGCTCATCTTCTAACCATTTCCAAGTCTAAGAGCAATTTTGAGGATGGATCATCTAGAAGAACAAATCAAGCTAAGAAGATCAACCTTCCATCCTAAAAAACCTAAGGTGAGTTATTATGACCCTTCCTTTCTTTAAATGTTCATAAACTATTAAATGTTGTTATTGTTCTTCAAATGGCTATTTGATGCTTTGAGGAAACTTTCTTGGATTTGAGGAATGGATTAGTGTTATGGAAATTGTTGTTGTTCATGAAAGTAGTAAAGAGTGGAAGTAAATGGGTTGGATTGGATTAAATGGAAATCTTGAAAATTTGTAGTATATTGGATGGAAATCTAAGTGAGAATGATTTAGAATTAGGAAATGATACTTTGGGATTAAATGAGTTAAAATGAATTTAATAAAGTTAGAATTTCCTTTAAGTTCACAAATTAAAGCTCACTTGGTTGAAAAGTTGGTTTCTTGAGAATCATGTGATAAATGACTTAGAATTATAACACATTTGGGTTTAAAATGATTTATTATGTGAAAAATGAAGTTAGTAAGCTTTCTAGGTTTACACAAAATAAAGGAAACTTGGTTGGGAACAAATGGGTATAAGTGATGAAGGATTTCGCTTCTATGTTGATTAAGGCTCGGGTCACGAGTCGTGCCCTGTGGCACGAGTCGTGCCCGAGGTGTGGGGACGAGTCGTGACTAGGGTTATAAGGAAGTCTTGCCTTGTAAGGGACGACAGATTCGAGAGGAAGGTGCAATGGGCACGAGTCGTGCCACGAGGGACGAGTCGTGCCACGGCACAGTTTTCACATCAAGTTTAGAGTTGTTCAAACCTAATCAAACTCGAACCAAAATGGAATCTCTTTAACCTAGATTAAAGTAGAATACTTTGGCTACACATTGACATCCTAAGTGATCAAAATGGAATTGGGGAAGTACTTTAAATGTTGCTTGGAAAGCGCTAGTTAACCTAGTTTGGTAACTTAGCGTAAATGATTCTAACTTGGTAAATTGAACTTGGATCCGCATAGAGGCCTTGTATTATTGTATAAAGACCTTGTAGGATGGATTGATGGTATTTCCTTGCCTTACTTTGAGTTCAGATACAGTGGTTATATTATGCATAGTGTGTTGATTTATTGGTGCACTATGATATTGGTTGGAACATGAGTATATTTACCATGTTGATATATTGTTATCCCTTTTTGTGGATTGTATTCAAGTATCTATTATGTGCTTGATAATGTTGAATACTTGTTATAGTATTTACGTCGTTATGATATTGTTGTAGGATTCCCTACTTTGGAATTCCTAAAGCGTACATGTTGATACAAAGATTTATAGCCGTTGTGCTAATATGTTGAATACTTGATATAGTATTGCTATCTTCATGATATGCTGTTGTGGTATGTATCCCTACTTTGGATCATACAATGTTTGGTTAAGCAAGTATGTTATTATTGTGCTTAGTTATGTAAATCCAGCTGGTATTGATTTATTTGTTTGTTGGACAATGTATGGAATTATAATGGCATCGAGCCAAGTTCATTATAATTCATACATTGGTAACCCAATTGTCCCCCTTGTGTGGGATTTGTGGGCTAGCATCTCCTTTTGAGGTAGATGGTCTAGTTTCACGGGGATATGACTGTGTGTCGAATCCCTATGGTACTGTTATTGTTCATGGTTCCGGAACCGCTTCTTCAACTATTCTTCTTTGCTCGGTTGTGTATATCCTTTTGGAGATGAAACCTTGGCTCGAGTATCCTTCTAAGTGTTACTTTATTGTATTTATGTGTTGTGATATATTCATGCTGAGATGGTCGTTGTTTCCAACCGGTATGGGACGGTTGGCGGCAGGGAGCCTCTCGGGTTATGTGGATATGTCTTTTGATGTGTTGCATCTTATATGGCATATTGCCGCATTCATAATAGCTCATTGAGATTTATTCTCACCCCTCTCCCTTTACTGTTTTAGATTCCGAGACAGGTGGACCGACCAAGTAAGGGCGGAAAGGAGTTTAGAAGTGGTATTTTGGGAATTGTCGGGTTGTGTTAGATTGGTGTAGAAAGTGTTTGTTAGCATAATTCTTTTAAAGGGTTGTATTCATAAACTTTAATTCCATATTATATTCGATATCTTTTGTAACTAAAACCGTTTATTATTTTCGTGGTTGGTTAACTCTCCCTCCAATATGGAAGGAGTAGAGTTACTTTGAAATGGTTGTGTTTAAGTTTGGAGATGAAATCAAAGTTTTTAAAAAATTAGGAGAATTGGGTTAGTTTGAGGACGCTCCAGCTCGGGACACGTGTAGGTTCCGGGTCGGGGTCCTCACAGTTGGTATCAGAGCTCGGTTAGAGTTCTAGGGTAGAGTCTAGTTTGAGTGAGAGTGTGCGATAACTTACGTCGAGAGTTTAATGCAGAAATTTGTTCAAAGACAGAAATTGATATTGACCAACCAAGGAATCAAGGAAAGGTGAGTTACTGAAAAGATAGATTTCCCCACCATCATTTGAGGTATTTTACCTGTCTCAGGAGTTAGGGTTCATACTTTTATAAACCCCTGTTCATTCGTTCTCATGTGGCATTACATTTCACCTTTTATTTGCATAAATTGGCCTAAAAGTTGCCTTATGTGTTGGAGGTTCTATTCCTACGGGAGAGTACCTTGAATTATTCTTGTTTATCATGGTGATTGTGATTTGGGAGGACTGTCGCAGGAAGCGAGTCTCCTTATCTATGTTTGATTTGCCTCCGTGTGTGGTAGAGGCGGATGAGTCATTATTTGCTATTTTATCATATATGCATAAATGTCGAAAGTATGGCCTAATTAAGAGTGGTTTATGGTTGTATAACTTGCGTAAATAATTATACATTGGTGTCTCGTGGTGGAGACTAGATATATGAGACTAGTATTGAAAATAATAGTCTAAGCGGGATTATATGGGTTATAAAATATCGCGAGTACGAGATCTTATGGAACTAATATATCTTTGCCTTATGTGCTATTAGTTGACTAAGTGGTGTTTTCCATGTGAGTTTCAAAATGGGTTTTCATCAGGTATCATACCAGGACATCGAGGCTTTGAATTGATATAAGGTACTATTTTAGTATTCGGATCCCTAGATAGAGGACACTAATTGGGAGGACGAATTGATGATTCATTTTGGGAAAATTATTTGATAAAGAAGATAATGAGCGTAGTGAATCTCCATAAGGGTAAATTGTTATTACATTTAGAAAAGATGATACTTGGTGGTTAATTATAAGGTTATAGAGATCTTAAATAGGTAACTGCGAAGAATAAGTATTCGTTAGCACTTGTTGACGATTTGTATGACTGATTTTAGAAACTAGTAGGATACTCAATGGTTATTAGTTGGATTTTTCGGAGTGTTACAATTACAGTGAGAATTTGCTTTAAGGATATACTTAAGACAACATTTATATCTAGTATGACCATTTTGAATTGTGGATTGTGTATTAGTATGGAGAGGTAAATAGGGTAAATGCGAAGAAGTATAATAGATACGCTTATTGGTGACTTAAAGGATCAACTTCGAAATTGGTAATGTATATATATGGTTTGTATTGAGAGACGATTAGTATTTGATGAGAACGGAAAATGAGGATGAATCTTATGGGAAGAAAGGATACTTTAGGATGATTATACCCTATAGGTCGATTTAGTTGTGTGACTCATATGAGGGATTAGTGTGATGCTTGAGAGATATTGGCGTTATGCGGATTTTGAGTTGTTGATGGTTAACAAGAAGTAAGTTAGTTTGCACCTTTAAGGTTAATTGCAATTTGAGGATGATTTACCTAGTTTATAATCTTAGTGATTGTTTTAGTGTTATTTATCAAGGATAATAATAGTATTGCGAGATTGTGTTTTCTTACAGAGAATTCAACTAAGTAAAATATTATGAGTGGTGGCTACACTATAAATAGAAGTTAAACAAGAATAATATGTTAGAATTGTTTAAATGTGTTTTAAAACTTGGAAGTGTGTGTTGAACTTCGGTATGAGCAATTGTGCCCTTCGGGGATAATTGATTTAATAAGGTCGATAAACCATTTTCGTGTAAATTGAAATACGTGAGTAATTTAACTATCTACCATTTGGTATGGGACGGTTGTAGATAATTAAATCACTCGAGTTATTTTGTTAGCTTATCAATCTTTTGAAATTTCTTAAATTGTGAGTGGTTTAGTTAATTAAAGCTGGTATGGGCCGGTTTAAATAAATAACCCATTCGGGTCTCTTTGAATCTCTTTTTATATTATCCTTTGGAATTGTGAAAGATGTTGTAATCTTTAGAAAGATTTGGTATCCTAAAGATATAAATTGTTCAGAAGCAAGTAGAAATTGCAACCTAGTTTCCCTATAATGATTAATTGTATTCAAGTTTTGGTCCGAAAAATGAATTGATAAATGTGGGGTTATTATTGTGTCGATCACAATAGACTCGGTTTTGTTTTGGAGTTGGATCGGCTCCGTTGTGGGCGGCCAACCCTTCAATTTGAATATTGATTTGTCACTAGTCCTGAACATAATTGGAATATTGAATGGTGAAAATAGAATGTTGATGTTAGAAGATTTATTAAAATATTTAGAGTTCTAGGTTGAACTTGAGAGTATTATCGCTATAGCTTTTATGATTGAGTTACATTGGAAGTAAAGAGGGGTATGTTGTTACGTTATAGAAAGTTGAATTGTATTTTCTACTCGTTATATATATAGCACGATGAGAGGTTTATCGATGAAGTCCTCACATATGTTAGGATAGTTCGATCGTATAAAACCCATAGTGTTAAATGGATTGGATAGACATCGTTCGGGAAGATCCTTTTGGGAAGGTAGGAATGCTATTAAGTTTAACCTTGTGAAAAGTTGAGGAATCATTACTTGTTGTTGATGATATGCTACGGGCATGAACAATGGATGTTAGTAGTCAATAGTACGTATGGTTACCAGTGGTTGAGTGCGTATAATAGTAGTTATCATTCTAACATTAAGATAAAACAGTATGAGGCATAGTTTGGAAAGAAAATATCGATCTCTAATTTGTTGGGGGTGAGTTCGGAGAGGCAAGGCCTAAGGTAAATTGGCTCCAAAGTTCGTTAATCCATTTGAAGCTTAGAAGAGGTGGGTGATTTGACTTATAGACTGACTTGGAGAAGCTTATAGAGTATTTGAAGTCTTAATGTGATATTGTAATGTATTTGGTGACCTAAGTTGTAATACTTTAATTATTTACATTTTCGTTGAGATCGGAAAATTCGTGTTAGTGAAATTTGTATAGTATGCTTGGATCATTAAGTGGTAATAACATATTATTAATGGAATTAGAAATTTAATTTCTTTGAGGAAAGAATCACAACATTGAAGAGACTAATTGGGAATTGAAGTCTGAGGTATACTTGTAACCGAGGCGGGTTGATCAGTTAGGAAAGTGATTGTCAAATTCAGGACGAATTTTCTTTAAGGGGGAGTGAGTGTAACGACCCTAACCCTAGGCACTAATTTAACATCATATAGTGTGCTTTTAAAAATTATTGTTAATATTATGTGTTCATTGTTATATCATTGATTCTTATAATAGGATGAGATAATGGAGAAAATTAAATAAAGTCCTTGGGGAAAGTATAATAATTTACAATAAATAAAATGTGAGTAGTTAGGTTTAGTTGTGTAGGGGAAATAAATAAAAGGATGATAACTTTTAAAAGTATGATATGGGGGACCATACTTGTCTTGACTTTCCCCTCCCTTCCCCTCCTTCTTGACCGGCCCCCCCCCCTTTTTCTCCTTTACCATTTATACACTCCACCTCCCTCCATCATCATCATTATTATACTCCTTCTCCCTTCTTCTTCTCCTCCTTGAAGTTTCTCTCTCAATCCATGGAAGCTCCCTTCCAAGTCTTGAAGCTAGCTCATCTTCTAACCATTTCCAAGTCTAAGAGCAATTTTGAGGATGGATCATCTAGAAGAACAAATCAAGCTAAGAAGATCAACCTTCCATCCTAAAAAACCTAAGGTGAGTTATTATGACCCTTCCTTTCTTTAAATGTTCATAAACTATTAAATGTTGTTATTGTTCTTCAAATGGCTATTTGATGCTTTGAGGAAACTTTCTTGGATTTGAGGAATGGATTAGTGTTATGGAAATTGTTGTTGTTAATGAAAGTAGTAAAGAGTGGAAGTAAATGGGTTGGATTGGATTAAATGGAAATCTTGAAAATTTGTAGTATATTGGATGGAAATCTAAGTGAGAATGATTTAGAATTAGGAAATGATACTTTGGGATTAAATGAGTTAAAATGAATTTAATAAAGTTAGAATTTCCTTTAAGTTCACAAATTAAAGCTCACTTGGTTGAAAAGTTGGTTTCTTGAGAATCATGTGATAAATGACTTAGAATTATAACACATTTGGGTTTAAAATGATTTATTATGTGAAAAATGAAGTTAGTAAGCTTTCTAGGTTTACACAAAATAAAGGAAACTTGGTTGGGAACAAATGGGTATAAGTGATGAAGGATTTACGCTTCTATGTTGATTAAGGCTCGGAGTCACGAGTCGTGCCACAGTCGCAGTCGTGCCTGAGGTGTGGGACGAGTCGTGACTAGGGTTATAAGGAAGTCGTGCCTTGTAAGGGACGACGGATTCGCAGGAAGGTGCAATGGGCACGAGTCGTGCCCCGAGGACGAGTCGTGCCCTGGCACAGTTTTTCACATCAAGTTTAGAGTTGTTCAAACCTAATCAAACTCGAACCAAAATGGAATCTCTTTAACCTAGATTAAAGTAGAATACTTTGGCTACACATTGACATCCTAAGTGATCAAAATGGAATTGGGGAAGTACTTTAAATGTTGCTTGGAAAGCGCTAGTTAACCTAGTTTGGTAACTTAGCGAAATGATTCTAACTTGGTAAATTGAACTTGGATCTGCATAGAGGCCTTGTATTGTGTATAAAGACCTTGTAGGATGGATTGATGGTATTTCCTTGCCTTACTTTGAGTTCATATACATTGGTTATATTATGCATAGTGTGTTGATTTATTGTTGCACTATGATATTGGTTGGACATGAGTATATTTACCATGTTGATATATTGTTATCCCTTTTTGTGGATTGTATTCAAGTATCTATTATGTGCTTGATAATGTTGAATACTTGTTATAGTATTTACGTCGTTATGATATTGTTGTAGGATTCCCTACTTTGGAATTCCTAAAGCTGTACATGTTGATACAAAGATTTATAGCCGTTGTGCTAATATGTTGAATACTTGATATGGTATTGCTATCTTCATGATATCTTTGTGGTGGTATGTATCACTACTTTGGATCATACAATGTTTGGTTAAGCAAGTATGTTATTACCGTGCTTAGTTATGTAAATCCAGTTTGGTATTGATTTATTTGTTTGTTGGACAATGTATGGAATTATAATGGCATCGAGCCAAGTTCATTATAATTCATACATTGGTAACCCAATTGTCCCCCTTGTGTGGGATTTGTGGGCTAGCATCTCCTTTTGAGGTAGATGGTCTAGTTTCACCGGGGATATGACGTATGTCGAGAATCCCTACATGAAGTACTGCATTATTGTTCATGGATTCAGGAACCGCTTCTTCAAGCTATTCTTCTTTGCTCGGTTGTGTATATCCTTTTGGAGATGAAACCTTGGCTCGGTATCCTTCTAAGTGTTACTTTATTGTATTTATGTGTTGTGATATATTCATGCTTTGAGATGGTCGTTGTTTCCAACCCAGCCGTATGGGACGGTTGGCGGCGGGGAGCCTCTCGGGTTATGTGGATATGTCTTTTGATGTGTTGCATCTTATATGGCATATTCTTTGCATTCATAATAGCTCATTGAGATTTATTCTCACCCCTCTCCCTTTACTGTTTTAGATTCCGAGACAGGTGGACCGACCAAGTAAGGGCGAAAAGGAGTTTAGAAGTGGTATTTTGGGAATTGTCGGGTTGTGTTAGATTGGTGTAGAAAGTGTTTGTTAGCATAATTCTTTTAAAGGGTTGTATTCATAAACTTTAATTCCATATTATATTCGATATCTTTTGTAACTAAAACCGTTTATTATTTTCGTGGTTGGTTAACTCTCCCTCCAATATGGAAGGAGTAGAGTTACTTTGAAATGGTTGTGTTTAAGTTTGGAGATGAAATCAAAGTTTTTAAAAAATTAGGAGAATTGGGTTAGTTTGAGGACGCTCCAGCTCGGGACACGTGTAGGTTCCGGGTCGGGGTCCTCACATAAGCGTCCCAAACAAACTCAAGCACACTCGGTGAGGGGACGAATATGTCTTAAGAAGACAGTGAATTTCATTGGGCTCGTGCATCAACTACAACAACTATCCTTTTATATTTTCAATTTATTATTAATTTGTTTGTAATTTATATTTTCTATAATCTTTTTTCTCGACAACGTTGTAACAGAAAAAACTCATTTTGGACCACTCTTATGGTACAAAGTTTCCTAAATCTGCAGGGTTCCTTAAACCCTACATTGTCCTTGTTAGAGCGTATAAATACTCTATATAAAACTTTGGGTATTGTGGGGATCAGTTCTAAATTTGTTGGTATTGTGTAATCTGTTAGTCTATTATAGACTTATAGTGATATTTGTAACTTGTTCTTGATTTCTCCATAGTAATAAATATGTTATCTTTCTGCTCGTGGACGTAGCTAACACACCATTTGTAAATCACGTAAACTTTTTCTTTCTAAAAGGATCGATAGTGATTTTCCACTTATCCCTTATAATTATAATGATGTCCTATGAGACATAGAAATGGATCGAACAATATTACTCGCACATTATAACTCACTTATTATGAGGTTGTATTCTAAAACTGAACCACTCCTTATAAACAATGAGGTAAATCTGTGTTTTTGCTTCACGTTTATTATTTATGTGCATTTTTCCGCTATAACATAAGCCCTTTTTGTTTTTCTTGTTGGACTTTTTATCAAGGCTTCTTAAGGAAATAATCAAAAGAGATGAGAAAGATAACGAAAATTATAACGGAAATTGAAAAGCAAACCACAAATTGTCAAATCTTGTGTTTAACACAATTTCCGTAAGAAGTATTTGCCCCGCACATGTGCTTACGGTTGAATGGCAAAACTCCTCGTGAGATAAAACGACTTCTAGTTATCTATAGGAGCACTCCAAATAAATAACTCTAGCGAACAATTGGCTATTTGGAACTTTGGACTTGAAGAAATTATATGCAACAATATGAAGATGATTAGGCAATGCTAATCTATCTCAAAAGGGGTAGAAAAGACTCAATTTACTGTGTGTAACAATTGAAATTCGGAGGAAAAGTATATATAAAGAGAGTTAAGGGGTTTGTGTCTTTTCCCACGAAAAGACACAACTTTTCTGTTTGAATTGGTGTTCGGGATGCGCTCGGCCGAGTCAAGGGACTCGCTCGGCCGAGCGCCAAGCTGCACGGCCGAGTCAAGTAACTCGCACGGCCGTGTCAATCTCACTGCTCGGCCGAGTCAAGGACTCTGCTCGGCCGTGCAAGATTGTCCAGAGACTTGGTCAATTTCCTATGCTCTGCTCGGCCGTGCACATCAAACCACTTCAAAAAACCCTTTAAACAACTCTCGTTAAGTTACAAACCTTTGTCATTAATTTCTCGTTCACCCGGAAATGGCTTTGAGACAATAAATGAGCTTCATAATCCACACTAAATGTAGAATACATTTTGTAACTTACTTCGTTAACTTATTTAACGAATTCTGTTAGAAAGTTAGGTCAACGTTAAATCAAACTTAACTTTCGTTACCCATTTCCAACAATCCCCCACATGAATGACAATTAATGCATGAATGCAAATTTCATCCAAAAGTTCCGGCGAACTATTATTACATCGGGATAGATAGCTTGTGGCCTTGAATCTTCCGTAGTGAAATTTTATCGGATATACTAGCCATTTGGTAGCGAGTCGCTTTGAATCAGTGACTGTATAATGTATACCAAGACAACAATACTCACATAATAATAGCTCTAACAGTTATTGTTCTCACGTTTTGTCCATTTCGACCTTGGACCGTATCTCATTTCATAAGCGTTCATTTAGAGGCGGCCAAATTTCCTCTCGCTTATATAGGTGATTCTCACTATAAGGAGTATCATGCACTACTCCACCCGTAGGTATAAAAATCATTGAAAGTTTTCTCAACTTATCCTTACCACTGTTGCATGTGCTTGTACTTGGATGTTCTGGGAATGAGTATTCAACATCTCCAGGTTAATAAACCGAGTTGTTGTTTTCAAGTAACTCTACTAGAACTTATAACTTGGTTGTCTCATTGAACCAAGGGCCTGGGATCTCCATTTCTCAAGGTTGAGTGTCCGCTATAAGTTCTTTTGTTGTGGGTTTTAAACCCATTCCCCTTAACAGGCAATTTGATCTCCTATTCATACCCTTTTATATACGGATCCGGTTTTTGACTTCACATGGCCAGTTGTGACAGTCTCATTTGAGATCAATTGTCTTATGGTAATATGTCAATGACCATTGTGTCTTGACTTACCATGATGTTCTACACCTTTTCCTATTTCTCATTGTCGTCACAATGCCTTAGGTCATGTAGACACAGACTTATTCCACAAAGGAATATCTTCCAAGACCATTCAGCTTTTACTTTAGCTTTGTCTAATGATATCAACTCAGATTCCACATTGAATCGAGTTATACATATTATCTTGGAAGGAAATAATGACACTTTTATTTCAACTAATGTGAGTGTATTCTCAATTTGTGTTTAGTGTCGAATATTCAATCAGTATACTCTTTCCATACTATTGAATACCATAGGTATTGTAATCTTTAATCATAAGTATATCTTTAAGTACACCAAGTACTATGACTATACTATTCCGGTGATTGATTACAATTACAATTAGACTTTTAGTCTATCTAGAATGATCAGTCCCTTCGAGTGATCAAATTCTTCTATCAGTCAGTTTCTTCAAGTAGTTATTATCTCTGTACCGTTCCGACTTCGCAAGTATTCAGTATCTCTAAGTGGTTTGACCTCCTTAGAGTCTACCATTCAGGAATCTACTTTACAGAGATTACCTCTCAAGATTCTACCTTACTAGAGTACACCTCTCAAGAATCTATTTGAACTTTCGAAGTACTTTTTCAAGATAATGGGATTGTGATAGGACTATTCCTTCTGATGTTCTAGAAATCTTTATTTCTAATATGACATCGGCTAATCCCATATTTTTCATGTCAAAGTTCTTCTTTAACATGTCTTTGGTATTCATGATCAATTCATGACTACCATTATTAGCATGTTATCCACGTAAGGACAGACTATTAACAAATGATTCAGATGTTCCTTTAATGTAGACACATTTATCACATTCATTAATCATGAATCCATTTGATAACATAGTTCTATCGAACTTCTCATGCCACTGTTTAGTTGCTTGTTTTAGTCCATATGAATACACAAGTAGATCCAACACGGTTGTGCGACATAAAACGCTATGTTGTGTCAATGGGATAATCTTGCATGAATCATCATGTCCTTTTTACAACTAGCCTGGCTTTATACTTATCAACAGATCCATCGGCTTTATACTTTCTTTTAAGAATCCATTTGCAACCTAATGGTTTGCAATTTGGAGGGAGATCTACCAATTTCCAAGTATTATTAAGCATTATGGATTTTATCTCACTGTTAATAGCCTCTTTCCAGAACGAACTATCCGGACCAGATAACGCTTCCATAACAGTTTCTGGTTCGTTTTCTAACATAAATGATAGAAAATCAGGACCAAAAGACTTTTTCACTCTTGCCCTTTTACTACGTCTAGGTCCTTCATCTTCTACTTGAGATGGACCGTTTGTAGATTCATATGTTCTCTTTTGAGAATTACCTTCTTTTTTGTCCTTAGCAGGAAAGATATTTTTTCAAAGAATACTGCATTCCTTGATTCTATTGTCTGTAGAGACTACCTTTCAAGATCCTTTTATCAAGAAAAGTACTTTTCACTCTTTAGACTAGACCTCTTGAAAATTCTTCCTATTGATTTTAAGAGTCTAACATTTAAAGGTTTCATCCTTGGCACATCTAGTTTTTTTTTTGCAACCCAAATGGTTCGCATAAGGAAGATCAACCATCTTCCTAATAGAGTAGGATGAATTTGTCCTTCAACTGTATCTTGTTTCTTCTTCTTATTAAGAAAATCACTTACAGTTTCTATAAATTTTCTTATTAAAATTTATACATTTCCTATCATTTCAAGGAAGTATATTCTTAAAGAATATAACGTGTCTTGCTTAAGTATTACTACTTTAGCCGAATACCCCCACATTTGAGGTGTACCCCCATATTTCAAATATTTTATGAATGTCTTAATTCATATTTAATGTTTTCCTTTATGTGGGGTCATTCAATTGTAATAACTAGCATATGTTCCATGTTATCTACAATGTCTTAAGTCACTTGCGTGACTAAGATTTACCTTTTTACTTTGTCAAGGTAGTTCATTTCCTTGAGATGAACTGATGACATAGTCATAACTATGTTCAAGTGAGGTTGTTTTAACCCTTTTCCTTTTAAGGAAACTTGGTTTCAAAGAATATAGCAACTTCACTTCAATAATCGTTCCCTTTGTCATATCGAAATTTTAAATTTGTTCTTCACAAATCTATATGCCTTACTAATTGTTTGCATATCCAATGGAAACGTAATCCATAGTTTTGGGTCTTATCTTAACCTCTTTAGGTTTAGATATTTTTACCTATACTAGGTATCCCCACATTTTGTCAATTAAGACGAAACTTATCAGTAAGGAGTTCAACCTCTCCTTACAAGTTCTATTCTTCCTTTGGGTGTGTAAGTAACATTCGTTTGATAAATAAGTATCAGCGTCCCAATAATTATTTTTCAAAACAATACTACATACTCTCCACAATTAAGATGAATCACTAACTCATTCTTTATTACTTAAACCTCTTAAGGTTTCATTTTTACTATTTCAAAAGATGTACTTTGCATTATCGAGTGCAAGTATCAAAAGAAGTAATGAAGAACTGATTTCCACAAAAGAAATCACATTTGGTTTGCGAATTAAACTTCATCTTAGGTAGTAATTTTAAATTCACTAGTCGACGGAATGAATTTAAATTTATAAGACCTAAATGAACAAGTCATAACACAAGCCAAGTAGGAAATAAAAAACTGATATTTTATTCTTCGCTCTTAGGCGGATTATATTCAGATAAAGGTACCCTTTTCTAATATAATACAATGACCACATTTGGTCAATTCAATCTTACGCCCCTAGGCTAAGTTGATCAAAGTCCAATGGAACATATCGATCTTCAGTCACATTGGCTTGAAGAGGGTTTCCATCTAGGTTGTTGATTCTAGGATGTCGACATTCCCTAGCCATATGCCCGGGTTTGCCACAATTAAAACAACTACCTTTGAACTTCTTGGCGGTTGTAGTTCCCCTCTTTACTTTCCCGGTGTTCTTCCTCTTGTTTCCGGTACTTGTTTCCGCCAAGTTTACTTGCCGTCTTTTTGTCACTATACACATAGAATAGTGCATCTCGAGAAATTTCCAAAGTTCTCTTGCGGTCTTTATGCCATAACACACATAGTATTGTGCATAATCCAAGCCATTAAGAATATACATGCGACACAAGAAATCGCTGTGATTCCATGTATCCAAGTCATTCTTTTCTTGGGGATTATCCCCTTCGGATATCAATGGTGGATATTCCCAAAGAAATCGCACCAATTTTAATGTTGTCAAATAGATCAACATTTTCTGTTGCCACCTCTTAAAGTCCATCCCGGTAAGAATACCCGGTCTTTCCGCATGCACGAACGCATGAGACGGAGGGGGAGCATTATGAGGTGCGACACTTGAGGTTGTACCTGAGCCAGGTGAAGGAGGTTTCTTACCTTGTGCCGAGTGAGTCGGTTAAGGAGCGGGTGCAACATTCTTTAGCGTTGCTTTGCCTTGAAGAGGAGGAGGAGTAAGCCCGAATGATTCGGAGGTGTCTTTCTCACTTGCCATTGTAGAAATGCCTTAAGAAACGTAAAATACTTCTTACGGTTGTTGGACTTTTTATCAAGGCTTCTTAAGGAAATAATCAAAAGAGATGAGAAAGATAACGGAAATTATAACGGAAATTGAAAAGCAAACCACAAATAGTCGAGTCTTGTGTTTAACACAATTTCCGTAGGAAGTATTTGCCCCGCACAGGTGCTTACGGTTGAATGGCAAAACTCCTCGTGAGATAAAACGACTTCTAGTTATCTATAGGAGCACTCCAAATAAATAACTCTGGCGAACAATTGGCTATTTGAAATTTTGGACTTGAAGGAATTATATGCAACAATATGAAGATGATTAGGCAATGTTAATCTATCTCAAAAGGGGTAGGAAAGACTCAATTTACTGTGTGTAACAATTGAAATTCGAAGGAAAAGTATATATAAAGAGAGTTAAGGGGTTTGTGTCTTTTCCCACGAAAAGACACAACTTTTCTGTTTGAATTGGTGACTGTTCAGGATCTGCTCGGCCGAGTCAAGGGACTCGCTCGGCCGAGTCAAGTAACTCGCACGGCCGTGTCAATCTCACTGCTCGGCCGAGTCAAGGACTCTGCTCGGCCGTGCAAGATTGTCCAGAGACTTGGTCAATTTCCTATGCTCTGCTTGGCCGAGTCAAGGACTCTGCTCGGCCGTGCACATCAAACCACTTCAAAAAATCCTTTAAACAACTCTCGTTAAGTTACAAACCTTTGTCATTAATTTCTCATTCACCCGGAAATGGCTTTGAGACAATAAATGAGCTTCATAATCCACACTAAATGTAGAATACATTTTGTAACTTGCTTCGTTAACTTATTTAACGAATTTCGTTAGGAAGTTAGGTCAACGTTAAGTCAAACTTAATTTTCGTTATCCATTTCCAACGTTTCTTCCATTTTTGAAAAGATATCTCTAATTTTATTTTCAGCTAATATGAAAAACATTGGATCTTAATTTTCTAATATTTTTGTTGTTGAATATGATGGCTCGATGTCCTGGCAAAGGGGATTGCAAGCTTTTTTTTTTATATATATTCGTTTATCTTTATTAGTTGGGCTAGGGTTTGTCAATTGCTTTCGCTTCGCTGCGTTTCACAACATTTTTCATTAAAATTCTGCGTTTCACAACATTTTTCATTAAAATTCTACGGAAAACCCTAAAAGAAGAAAAAAAAAAAAAAAAAGAAAAAGAAGCAAATTCAAACGAAGTCGGGGACAATAAGCAAATTGACTCCAACATTTGGGGGTCTACTGCCAAGACAAAGGCATTAGCAGTAATTATACCATCACAGCAAATCATTCTTCCTCTTCACATTCTTCGATTCTCTCTCTTTGATCATCTTTTCTTGAAGAGAGAGAGAGAGAGGGCCAACATGTCGTTAGGTTATGCAGAGAAGCTTTCATATATAGAGGATGTCGGTACTGTTGGAATGTCTGAATTTTTCGACCCATCTCATGTTTTGCAAGAAAAGGTTTCAATTTTCGTTCCCCATTTGTTGTTCTCGTAAATTTCTTTGATCAGTGTTAACATTAGCTTGATCTTACTTTACTGTGATGCACAAGATAGCTGATTAGGTTATGTGATTCTACTGTGTCTGTTGATAGTTAATTAGAGTAGATCCTTCATATGGGTATTGCCATATACCTTCCATTAAGTTGTGCATTCAAGTCTTTAGGTGAAGATCGATTGGAAATTAGAATTTATTAATCATGGCATTTTGATTTGTACTGCATTTTCCATTGGGAGGTAATTTTTGTGATTGTGGAACGGTTTTTGTTGAATCTTAAGTGATACTCTCTCCGTTCCGCGTTAATGGTCCACTATTCCCTTTGGATGTAAGATGGTACAATGGTTTAAATCATTGTAAAATCGTAATGGGCAACCCAAACCGGCATGGAACGAAAGCGTTGCTGTTCTGCACCAAACAACCACGTAATGAGCAACTTTAGGGTTAGTCCAGATGAAGCAAATTAGGATCCGTTGCGCCTATCACGGGGAAAGATATGTGAATGGCTCAAAGCCTCTGGGGAATTTAATCACAAAGCAGAAATCTTTTTTTTTTTTTTTTTTTTTTGCAGAAATATGAAGTGCAGTGGCCTAATCTGGCTAACAGTGAACTTGGGAAAACAATCTAGTTGGAAATTGCACAATTATCTGATAGTCTGATTATCATATTGAGTACCTTTTTTATATGTGGTTTTTCTTTTTTCCTTTAGGTCGGCAGACTTCTTGTCCATCTACCTGTACATTCTGCTCTTTTTAAATAGTACTCCCTCCGTCCCAAAATAAATGTCTCACCTTGACTTTTTTTACTAACTTGGTTGAACATTGACCCAAAAGCTATGAGCATTTAATTATCTTCATGTTATTCAAAAATTGGTATTGTTGAAACAATAGAAACACTATTAGTAACTATTTTTAGAATTTCATGAAGATAAACAATTTTTCATAAAATGTTGGTCAAAGTTCAATCAGATTGACCAAAAAGTCAAGATGCAACATTTATTTTGGGATGGAGAGAGTACCTAATTTTGTTTAAAAAAATGAAGTAATAGTGGCATATTTAAATGTCTTTTGTTCATACTTACCATGGTATTGCAATTTTGCATTGACAGATAGACCAACTTGCAATGATGATTCGGAAGGTTTCCAAACTTATTCTCTCTCTCCTTTTTTTTTTCACGCTACATAGGTTTAGTGCAATATGTGCTCAACTAACTATCTCCCCTATTTATGTTTTACCTGCAGAGTAAGCATCTAGTGGTGTTTACAGGAGCAGGAATATCAACCTCTTGTGGTATACCTGATTTTCGGGGTCCCAAGGGTATTTGGACTCTTCAGGTAATACTTAATGTACTATGGCGCACCTTATGTTTGAACCTACTTGATTGCTTAATGTTTGTGGAGGTTTGATTTAGAACGTGAGAATCTGATAAGCTCACCATTTTGCATTTGATCTGCAGCTGATTTCTTACCTACTTACCTTTATATAAAAATATAGTCATATCATAATATATAACTCAGTTGAATGCTCACTAGTTATTGTTAAAACACATAAATCATTCTTTTTATATCATTTTAAATAGAACGGTGTACGACTGTCTTGAAAAGTATATGATTCATGATACTGAGATATTTGTGTTGATCATTTTCTTCTTTAAACTGTAGCGAGGAGGCAAAGCCTTGCCGGAAGCATCACTGCCGTTTCATCGCGCACTGCCAAGTATGACTCACATGGCTTTGGTAGAACTTGAGAAAGCTGGTATCATAAAGTTTGTTATAAGTCAGGTAGGGTTCCCCTGCTATTTTCGAACTATGAGCTAAGGTGCTGCTAAGTGCTAAGTCATTAGTTCATTATTGCCCACCAATTGTCCTTTTTGGCCTTACTTCTGTATACTACCTCCGTGATGAATGTCCAAAAAAATTAAAATTTGTTCTTGACCAAGATCAAATTTGAAATGAACTTCATTTTGGGACAAAGGCAGTACTTCTTAACTTGCTTGCCTTTAAATTAAGAGTGTGATTCATTCAATGACCTTGCACTAGACTGAATTGAATAGTAGAAGAGGAGTCATATAGCTGACCCCAAACATTGAGACAAAGGTTGCATTGAGTTGACTTAATTTGTACAATTCTGATATTTTTGATGTGTGTATATGTGTGTTACTGTTGGGGGATCCTTTTTTTACATGACTTTATATTATACTCCCTCCGTCCCTAAAAGATTGTCTTGTTGTACATTTTGCAATTATTAAGGAAGAGCTTCACCTTCTTGTACCTTAGTAGATTTGCACTAACATTCATGCCTAAGTTTAGAAATGGGACATACTTTTTGGGACAAGTCAAAATGGCAAATGGGACAATCTTTCAGGGACGGAGGGAGTACATATTAATTCTGCAAATTGTTGAATTATCAAATTAGTTAATACTATCAAACTGTTATAAATGGCTATTCTTATTAAAATGCCAGAATATTGATGGCCTCCATCTTCGATCTGGCATACCAAGGGAGAAGCTAGCTGAATTACATGGGAACTCATTTATGGAAAGATGTCCATCTTGTGGGGCCGAGTAAGATTTGATCTCTATCTGCATTATTTTCTAGATGTCTTTTATATGACACCTTTCAATGATTTTCCCCAACTGTTTTTGAAAAAGGTTGTCAAGTTTGCTTACTGTTTATTCTTCTCTATTTACATTTGAAATGGTTCAATACCGTTCTAAGAAACCACTCCAATGGGTTGAACTTTTAAAAGGTACTTCCGAGATTTTGAGGTGGAAACTATTGGATTGAAGGAGACATCACGACGGTGTTCTAATGCAGGTTGCAGCGGAAAACTTAGAGACACCGTTCTTGACTGGGAGGTAACTGACGTTAATATTTCACAATGAAAATTCAACATATCAATTGTGTCAAAATCTGTTTTTTGCTTATTTTAGCACATATTCCCAACCCTCACTTGGCGGGGAGCGCTTGGCACACCGGGGTTTGCCCTTTTATTCCTCTACCAGTTTCTATGGTAACCTAATAAGCTACATTGAACTCACTTGAATTTTCTAGAGCAGCATCGTGAGGCAACCAATCTTCAGGCATGCAAATAACTTAAATTTTCACTTCACTGAACCTGTTCCTTGTCAACTCATTGCCCCTTGCATTTGAAAAAAGTTACAAGTCTTCTTCTATACAGATTGAAGTCAGAAATAACAGAAGTTTCTTTTCCTTACTGAAATAATGCAAGTGACATTCTTATAGTTATATTTACCCGAAAGGATCCATATTCTGTGATGGCTGATTTTTGAAAGCTCTCCACACTCAAATTCTTATTAAATGACAAGTTTAATGCTGATTCACTTTTATAAATGCATCAGTTATCTGATAGTAAAAATATAGTTATAGCTGCACTGCAATCCTACCATGTATAACTGTTTTTGAAACTTGTGCTTTAAAATGTGGAGCCTGGGCCGAAACATTCTGACCCAACAAGTAATAACTAAGAAAACTACTTAAAAGCTCAACTTAGAAGTTACTTCCTCCATTCTTGATGAGAACTCTGCTAATTTGTTCAGTTAGAGCTCTTTTTTGTAGCAATTAAATTGCCTCTTCTGCCACAATGTTACTTGCTTTTGTCGGATGACTTAGTTCTGATTGGAAGAACGCTGAACCATTCACGTAGGTGAAAAGTGCAGCTTCTCAAATTCCCCGATTTGAGAAGTAACTTGTACTTTCTGATTGCTTCTAATGTGGAGAGGATGTGTTGTTACAATCTTTGAAGCGGAGATGCAGTTCTTATAATAATATTATTCTTTTGGATGGCGTTTTTTTTTTTACTCGGATCAAGAATTATCTGGCATATATTTGAAACTTTGATTGAATTTTATGTGGCAAGAAAAATAGATCCAAGGAGTTCTGACTTCCAAAATGGCAGTGATTCATCTATGTGATGGCTTTGACCGGGGGATATCCAAATTAATTAATTATTTACACTTGAACATGATAGCCCTGACTATTATTCTGATGTGTAGTGTGGGTAGATATTTTGACCCAGCTAAAGACAGACCTAATCTAAGCACTTCTCTCTCTCATTCTCTGTGCTCAGGATGCTTTGCCCCCCAAAGAGATGAATCCGGCAGAGAAGCACTGCAAAATGGCTGATCTGATATTATGTTTGGGAACAAGGTAATTATTGATATTTTTGCATAATCAAGCCACTTATTTTTTCCTGAAATTCAAGATTACTGCCACCTACCTAAGATTTTTGCGGAGTACTCCCTCCGTCCCAAAATGTTTGTCCCATTTGACTTTTTTGTTGAACTTTGACCACAAATTTATGAGAGATTAATCATATTCACTGCAAAATGGCAGATCTGATATTATGTTTGGGAACAAGGTAATTATAGGTATTTTTGCATAATCAAGCCACTTAATTTTTCCTGAAATTCAAGATTACTGCCACCTACCTAAGATTTTTGCGGAGTACTCCCTCCGTCCCAAAATGTTTGCCCCATTTGACTTTTTTGTTGAACTTTGACCACAAATTTATGAGAGATTAATCATATTCACTGCAAAATGGCAGATCTGATATTATGTTTGGGAACAAGGTAATTATAGGTATTTTTGCATAATCAAGCCACTTAATTTTTCCTGAAATTCAAGATTACTGCCACCTACCTAAGATTTTTGCGGAGTACTCCCTCCGTCCCAAAATGTTTGTCCCATTTGATTTTTTTGTTGAACTTTGACCACAATTTATGAGAGATTAATCATATTCATGAAATTCTAAAAGTTGTTGTTGATAATATTATTAATGGTGAATCAATAGGAATTTTTAGAATTTCATGAACATAATTAAATTGTCATATATTTGTGGTCAAAGTTCAACAAAAAAAGTCAAATGAGACAAACATTTTGGGACGGAGGGAGTATTATTTTTGTCTCCCTTCCACTCCAGTCTCCCCAGTTTTGGACATACATATTCTTTTATCTCGTATAATCTCCCTTGTGTCATTTTCATATGAAGATTTTGTGTATAAAAACTTTTAGAACGGATTGATCTTCACCCTTATTAGATATAATAGACAAGTTCATAGTTTCACAGTGGTTATACACCGAAAGAATATCAGAGGCAGTTCTGTGCTAAAATTTAAAATAAAGTTGCAGTGATAGTCTAAAATTTCTGCACCAATTCTGAGAAATCTCTTGGAATGCTTGCACCTCGAAGAGTGGTATATTAAGATTGGCTTCATAAGCTCTTCCTTTCTCTTTAAAAGGTGGAGATGCCCTTTATTGTAGCTTCTGTTCACTTTATCTGCTGCTGTTTTGTCAAACTGATGATGTACATTGCTATTCTATGTTAGTTTGCAGATCACTCCTGCATGCAATTTACCTCTGAAATGTCTCCGTGGTGGGGGAAAGATAGTAATTGTAAACCTTCAGGTACTTCCATCTCAGTGACGGAGTTACACAGGGACTAATGGGGGAAATTGTCCCCCATTTGATTAAATTGTTTTTTACGAGTGCAAATATTATAAGAATTTAATTATTTTAGTGCAATTAATTGAAACTTGCCCCTGTTTATATAAAATGCACAAATTTTTGTTGCCCCATTTTAATTAGTGAAAATAATTTTTGCGACCCTACCAAAAAAATTCTGGCTATGCCACTGTTCCATCATCGTTCGATGTGCGTACAGGTTATCTAGTAAAATGTACTGTGTTAGTTGCACAAATCTAATTGAATAGGCGAGAGAAATTAAAGATTCATTTTGTGATCTATTTTATTCTTTAAATTTTACAGAAAACTCCTAAAGACAAGAAAGCAAGTCTGGTGATCCATGGGCTCGTAGACAAGGTATCATATGCCCAAATGTAAACCTTTGTCACTAAATTACTGAGCACTCACCTTTTCTTGAAAATCATGAGGAATAAGTAGAACTCCTTGAGCATTTCCATATTGCTAACAGTTATTCCTGCATATACAATTTTTATTTTTTAGATAAATGTCCATCTATTGTAGGTAGGCGCGGTGACCACCCTGTACTGTATTCGGTTTACACTACCTCTGTCCCAAAATGAATGACCATTTTTTTTTCAAATTTGCTGTTGATCAAGAACAAATTTGAATTTTTTTTGGTCATTCATTTTGGGACGGAGGGAGTAGTAGATATTCTCTTTTCTTCTTTGGCTACCCTTTAGATTCATTTATTAATTTAAATCAGTGCAGGTGATTGCTGGAGTCGTGAACCTTCTCAGCCTGCAGATCCATCCATTCGTCAGGATTGATCTTCTCGAGACCATTTTAACTCAGGCGATGAGCTTAGGTAAGTTTCTCCTGATTTTCTTTCAATCTATTTCATAGAGTACGGATGCAGGAAATCATATATTTATATCTCGACACCATAGCTCAAGGTAGAAAAATTATATTGTGCAAATTCGTCTATGCCTTTTTTGTTTGTTCCTCTCCACCCCCACCCACACCCCTGAAAAAGTAGAAAAATAGAAAATAATATAAACTGCTTAATTCTTTAATTCTTGAGGAATTCTGGTTCAACAAGTTCTGTCTTGCCCAACTTGAGGCCAACTCCGTTTTTGGGATGTGGGAGAATTTAGTTTTTTTTTACAATCAACATGCTAAAGTGCGTAGAGAAAACACTTTCTCATGGGCCATTGCGTGTCTTACAGATAGAAAATTTGTGAACTGGACACTAAGGATAGCAAGCGTACACGACAAGAAAGCTCCATTACCATTCATTAAATCTGTTGAGGTTAGTATTTTTTGCAGAAACTGTAGATCCAAGTGAGATCACCCGTCTTTGTAGTACTCATGTTTATTTACTTTTTTCAATCCTTCCACTCTCAAATTAAGATAGATACTTGATGTCCAAACAACTAATTGTTGATGAAATCTTTTACTCCCCCCGTCCCAAAAAAAAACGTCGCAAACTTTCTATTTCGGTTTATTCTAATGAAAGAGTCGTTTTGTCAAAGTTGAAGCTTCAAATGTTCAACTTTCTTATCAGTCTTTTACTCCCTCCGTCCCACTTCAAATGTCCCAACTTTCCTTTTTCGGTGTCTCATTTAAAATGTCCCAATCCAAAAAAAGGAAAATTTTTTATTACTTTTTTATTTGTGGGACCCACTTGTCATACTCACAATAAATATCCACTAACTATTCCCTACTCCACTTTCTCTTTCCTACATCACTTTTCATACTCACAACATTTATTTCACTATACACTTTTTACATTATATATATTCATTCATTAATTCCCGTGCCGCAAGGATTTTGGGACATTTGGAGTGGGACGGAGGGAGTATTTTTTTTTGAATTTATGATAATTATCTAATGTGTCATATTGAGAATCATATAACTTTGGTGGAGTTTAAAAGAAACAAGAATAACAAAAATGTGATATTTAAAAATTTGATTTGTAAAATGTGGCTCTCATTCCAGGATGGATGGAATATTACGTGGCGTTGACCATCTTTTTCCTTCTTACTTCTTAGTATCCCTTAGTTTGGTTATTGAGTATTCTTTTGTTGCTTTTTTGTTGCTTTGGAACCCCAGGTTTCCTTTTCAGAGCAGCAAACCATGAAAGAAGCAGTTCTAGATCAGCAACCATTTCAGCTCAAAAGGTAACTGCAATATATTTTCCATGCTGCAATGAACCAATAACTGTACAGTACACTTTCTTTGGCTGTGCTCATAATTTTTGTAAAGATGCAAACATAAATTTTACTAAGAGGGAGAAAGAGAGTTCAGTTGTGTGGTCATACAGAAAGGATTGGTTGAGGAATAAGGTGATTAGGGAGAAAGTAGGAGTTGCATCCATTGAAGATAAGATGAGGGAGAATCGCGTATGGTGGTTTGGCCATGTGAGACGGAGACCAAGTGATCCACCGGTTAGGAGGCTTGAAAAGTGAGGAAGTGATAAAGAGGGCGAGGGGTAGGTGAAGGCCTAAGAAAATATGGATAAGGGTGACTGAAAGTGATATGAACCTGAACTTAAGAAGATATCGTGTTAGAGAGGGTAAAGTGGAAGGGGGGGGTGGAAATCCATGTGAATGATGGAGTTTGATTTTGATGATTTTTTATTTTTTTTCATCTTTCCATATGATATCTTATTTCCGTTTCTTTTGATTTTCTTCACACTTATATCTCCTTTCAAATATACTTTCAGCTTTCATAATTTTCGTAACATTTCAGGAGAACAGCGTCGATGGCCAAACCTTTTGATGTTATACTAAAACTGAACTTCAGTGATGGTTGTCGATGTTCACACACCCAAATCAAAATACCCGTTGATTTTCAGGTGAGAGTTCCTTCTTCCTCCTCATTGTCAATGGTTTTTTTTTAACGTAATTGTGTCCTTCACTCCTTAACAACTTCCTTCGGAATGGTTGCCCTGTCAAAGATGCCCTCACACAGGGGCGGATTCAGTATGGCACCAGGAAGTGCAAATGACGCACCTGACATTTTGAAAAAAAATTATCGAGTATTTATAAAAAAAAATAATAATAATATAGGGTGCAAATTGTAATTTTCGAAAGAAGAGGAATGCAAAGTGTAAATATGTGAAAGCTAGATAAAAGTTTTATCTAACTTTCACATATTTACACTTTGCATCCCTCTTCTTTCGAAAATTACAGTTTGCACCCTATATTTTTTTTTGCACACCCTCACTCTAAATCCTAGATACGCCACTGCCCTCACATACTTCTAGTATTCCCAAACTACCCCCAGTGTTACTAAACCCCAAACTGTGCCCACTCATCTTTAGATTTTCTAGGTGAATTTTGTAACTTCAAACGAACACTCATTTTGGGACCAATAGTTTTAACAACAAGAATTAACCTTTCTATCAAATTCTTTAAGTTCATCCTCCTATCTAGTTGAGTCTTTTTCAAATGATGACAAGGAAAAATGGCAAAATTTGTGCTACTTTTTGTGCAGGCGTCGAGAGAAAATTTCAAGCGGGACAAGGAAAATGTCTTCCGAAAGCTAAAAGAGAAAGCCATCCAAAATCCATCATGTGGGCAAACTGCACGTATCGAAAGGAAAGTCAGTAACACCCCCAGAAGTGAGTTGACAATCCGTGCCATTGTAACCAACGTTCTTGGGTACGATAAAATTTACAAATCTTCTATAGCCACGCCTTGGTTGCCTAATGAGTCGTTGAAACGGGGAAATGACAGTTTTCACGGGATTCAAGTATTTCGGAGGAAGCGTTCTAAAGGGCGACAACATATAAGAAGTGTAATGTAGGAGTATAATGGCAGTCTGGATTTTGTTAAGTGTAAATATATGGATACTACTTGTAGGGACTCAAGGTAGAATGTATTAATGTGGAGGGGGCTGAGTGAATTTTTGGTAGATATGCACTCAGCCAACCCGCAGCTGTTAAAACAAAATATTTTCTGAGTAATATTTTGTTATTATTATAAGTCTGTATTTTTCTAATTATGTTTATTATATACTCCCTCCGTTCCATTTGAAGTATTACCATTTTGGTGAGGGCACATAAATTAAGAAAAGTGATGAGTGGGAGAAGGATTGTGAAAGGGAAGAAGTGAATGGATATGACAAGTGGGACCCTTAATTTAAATGTGTGAAGAGGAAAAATTAGTGGGTATGACAAGTAGGATTCATAATTTAAGGGGGCGTTTGTTTTTTTATTTTAAGCCTTATTTGCCTCTTAACACTTATTCATTAAGAGGATTAGAGAAATAAGTGTGTTTGTTTTTTTTTTTGAAATAAGTCTTGTTAGGCTCTTAAAGTCCTCTTAATTTTAAGTGGTTAAAATGTTCTTTGAATTGCCTCACAGCCTTTGTTTCATATTTGATTTTGGGTAAAAATTTAAATTGTTCTTGTTTCATAATGCATTTACGGTTTTTTTTTTTTTTTTAATTTTTTAATTTTTTTTAAGCATTTGAGATAATGAATTCGGATACAAAAATCAAACAATTTATTCAATTTAGAATTCGGTTTTCGATTCTTGCCTCTTGTCATTAAGCCGATTTCGGGCGAAATCGGATTTCGTGTTATAAGCTTAAAAAAACAAAAACCCCCTAAGTATGTGAGAGAAAGAAGTGAGTGGAGTTAACAAGTGAGACCTATATTTTTTAGCATTTTAGGAAAGATGAAGCTTTCTAATGGAAAATCCATTTAAGTAAAAGGTGAAACTTCAAATGAGACGGAGGGAGCCCTCCTTGCTATCCTTATTTTACCATTTCTCATTTTTTAAATTGCTTAGTTAAAATCATTTATCTTTCCAAATTTTCAACCTAAGAAAAAAGATTTTTTTCTCAAAATATTCCCTTTCAAAAAAATATATCTCAAAATAACAACCTTTCCGAACTATTAAACAAAATGATCCATTTTTTAAAACTCACTACACGATGTAGCGAGTTTATAATTTTTTCCGTTTAAACTCGCTACATTACTCAAAAACTTCAAAAAAACAATTGTTTTTTACATTAATACCTACATTGATTATTCTTTTTTTGCCAAGGGGGTGAGCTGAGCTAGTAAGTGGGGGGGGTGCACTTAGTAATTTATTTATTATTATTATTTTTTTTTACCTGTCAACATTGATTTCGAGGGTTTCACAGCCACCCTTTTGGGTGGCCTTATGTTCGCCCCTGGATGGTGGTGGTGGAGTTGGGGTTTGGAAGAGCTCATCACATTTTTTTTTTTACCACCTTTGACTCCATATTGAATTTCAACAAATTTACAATTTTTATTTATTTATTTTCTAATAAAACCAATTTACCAGTCTACTAGTTGTTACTAATATGCCAAAATATCATCAATTCTAGCTGTTACAACTAGTTTAGCTAGTAAGCATGCGGGTAAAAACCCATTTTTGCCCTCTTATTTTTCAATAACTTTCAGAATTTCACTTTTATCCCAATATCTTTCACTTGAATCCCACTTTTCTACTTCCGTTAATTTATTTAACAAATCTCATCCAAAAGTTAACATATACACCACGCATGACAAAATTTAAAGGATATCGATCATACACATTTCTAATATCTCAAATTCATTTGAATATTGATTGATAGTACAAAATATGATAAAATGGCACATGAAATCTAAGTCCATAAAAATAGAAAATGACATTCTTAACGCCTTAGGTAAACGACACAAGTACTAGATTTTGTAATAAATTTTATAAATCTCGTCGTTTGTGGAAAAAAAAAGAAGGGATTATACTGCACCCCTAGCTTGTCGCTATTACATACGACAACTTTTAGCTGCCAAAATGACAAATTTAATCATTTCTCGACAACAAAGGTTAAACGTATTAGTTGTACAACTACATATATAGTTTTAGAAGTTCTTCAATGAAATAGTATATATATAACGGTAAGTTCGTTAAGTTTCTCAACGAACTTTCGCGCCAAAACTTGCAATGTCTTTTATTGCTAATATAAATAAATGGAAGGAGTCTTGTTGCCAATTGAGAATAATTTGCCTAGGAATTATCTTTACTCAACACTCCTTAATTCACTTATAAATTCCCCTACATCATAACATAGTGAGGACTGAGGCACACAACTTGAGCATTCAAAAATCAAAGAGAGAGAGAGAGAGAGAGAGGAAGAAATGGAAAGTGGAAGGGGACCTTCTAAGCAACCAAAGAACAATGGAAAATCAATCTCTCAAGGTAATTGATCTAATTAATTAATGGCTCAATTTTATTTATTTTATTTCATTTTGACTTAATTTCAAATATCATTTTTTAATCTTGATATCTACATGCATAAATGTAGATATATATACTTATTTTTTTGGTGGTCCAAATGCATATATATAGCTGATTTTTCCCATGCAATAACAAGATCTAGTAATTATTCATAATCAATGTACAATTTATAGTAACAAATTATGAATATATTTTTTTGCACATAATTTGGTTTTCCCCATTTTAAAGATTTTCAAAATTTGCTTAGTTAACTTTGATTCTTTAGCGACAGGCAACAAGGGCAAGGGTAAGTCGAACGGGCAAGAACCCGTGTATATGCCCGGAGCGAATGTAGTAAGAATCATGAGACGAGTACTTCCCGAGCACGCAAAAATTACTGACGATGCGAAAGAAATGGTTCAGAAATGCGTGTCAGAGTTTATTAGTTTCATTACAACCGAAGCTAATGAACACTGTAACAGCAACGCACGGAAGACCGTCACGGCCGAGGACATCTTGCATGCCCTAGAAACTTTTGGGTTTGACGAATATGTTCCGCCTCTTGTTACTTACATCAACAATATGCGCAATGAAGAGGGGTCCAGGCGCGGTTCCTTTGTGCCAAGACTAGTTGGCTCAACCAGCGGTCCGGGCGGGCATAACCCGGGCAATCTAGAGATTGGTAGTGATGACGACGATGGCTCAGTTCTCAACGAAGATTCGTCGACAATTGATGCTAGTGATGATCAAATCAAAGGCTCGTCTAACAATGGCAAGTGAAAGTGTTCAAGGGAATGGTCTTAGCCCAAGTGTTGCAGTGCTCTAGTCAATAAACTTTGTGGTTTCATGAGAATTATGCTAGTTTTAGTTTTAAGAGTGTGGTTTATGTACTTTTTTTTTTTTGGTACAATTTGGGTTATGTATTTCTGTGGTAATTTTCGTTTGGACAATATTTTGAAATTTGGATGCTTTTTCATAATTTTGTGAGTGGATAATCTCCTATTTATAATATTTGAGAGTCAATCCCTTATAAGCCCTGTCTTGTTGAGCGTTTTTGTTAAAACGGAGATAAAAAAACTCAATTTTTTTTTTTATTAAGCGTGTTAGTCAAAAGTTTTAGACGGTTGAATTTTAAAAAGTTTGGGACATTTTGACCCCTCAAAATTATAGCGTCCAGAAATAAGCTCCGTTTTAAAAATTCTCCGTTTATAAAACTATATACCAGATGAGCCCTAAGTTTAACGACGCAAGTAATGCCGCATATAATTATCATAAAAAAGAGAGTGGATTGTCCCTAAATAAGTGGTCCAGCAGACAAGCCTCACCGTTGCCTCACCATCGATGAGATTTATAGTTTGAACCTTCTCGGTTCCTGACTTGACTTGGGACATCGTATATTTATTTTTTTTTTGAATTTCTTGATATAGGCTGATGAAATAAAATTGTAACCATAAAGTTTTGGAGACCAAGACTCCGTTTGTTTGATAGAAAATGTTTTATTTAGAAAAAATTTGTGAGTCAGATGATATTTTTAGTTGAATAATTAATATGAGTCCTTATTTCACATATTGATTAAATAAATATAATATCTCGCACCTTACCCATTTATCATAAATTGTACTTTGTCCGTCACAATTTTAAGTTTATCATTTTGACTTTGCACGCTTATAAAAAAATAAGAAATAGCCAAATAAGTAAAGAATGAGTTAAAATAAAATTGTTTAAAATACTATTTTTAAATTAAATGGGTAAAATAAGTTAGTTATTTTTATTTTGTTGTATATGATAAGTCCGGACACTCCATACAGGGCCCAAGATAGCCATGTTCTAAATCGAACTAAGTGACGAGACACTTTTAAATCGAGTCACCCTCAGTTTGTGTTGGCCGCGGTCTCATCCACATTCCCGATTTCTAGCAAGCTTGTAGTACACGATTTTGTACGAGCTTTTCGCTGTCGCATTAAATGGAGGCTCAGACACACCCATCATGTGCGTTGAGGCGACACACCAACTGTCGCCTGCCCCTCTTTCCCTCGTCCAATCAGCGACATCCTTTACGGTGAAGTGCCCTTTATTGTACTTTTCGATTAGGGTTTGACACGTGTAATAGGTCAAGACAAATATCCCGAAAGGCTGAGATCTCATTCAACTTCTCTCTCTCTCTCTACTATAAATATCATCACTTGTCCTATTGGGCAAGATAAGTCACATTATCTAACTCTTAGCACATAAGCACACTAACACATTACAAGTTTTATTCTAATTTAATATTTCTTAGAAATCTTACTCTCCCACCCGAGTGCACGAGTCAGAATCAACCTAGTCTTGGTTTGTAACGGTGATTCATGTTTGTTTGTGTTGTGTCACCTTTCCTAAAGTGTTACTTTTTACCTAAAATGGCGTCCCGTTTAAAGTGTCACCTTTCCTAAAAAGGAAATGTTTTATTAATATTCTACTATCACATTCACTATTTCCTCCACTAATTCTCTCTCCTCTACACTCACAACACTTTTTAAATTTACTATTTCCTTCACTAATTCTCTTTCCTATTTTCAAATTACACTCACAACATTTTTTCTTCTCCCTTTTTTTCTTAATTTGCGTGCCATCCCTAAAAGGGTGACACTCTTGGTGGGACGAATGGAGTATAAAGTAAGTATTCCTGATACCCCAAAATCTATGGTATCATAAGTATAAAAAATTAAAAATTGTTAAATTTGATTAATAAAATAGTGAAAAATAATACTCCCTCCGTCCCAATCTAAATGTCCTAAAATGAGTTCGACGCGAGAATTAAGGAAAGTGAGGTAGGAAAGAGAAAAAATTTAAATGTTGTGAGTATGAAAAATTAAATAAGAGAGAAAATGAGTGGGAGGAATAGTTAGGAGAGAAAATGTTGTGAGTGTAAAAGTAAAGTAGGAGAGAGAATGAGTGGGGTAGGAAGAGTATAAAAATAATAAAAAGTTTCCATTTTGGGATTGAGACATTTTAAGTGGGACACCCAAAAAGGAAAGTTGAGACGTTTAAATTGGGACGGAGGTAGTAGTTTAAAATTCCAAAAGAGTTTAGATTGGGATTGAGACATTTTAAGTGGAACACCCAAAAAGAAAAGTTGAGACGTTTAGATTGGGACAGAGGTAGTAGTTTAAAATTCCAAAAGAGTTTTGTTACCCTGCTACCGCGACGGTCTGTCAAGTCACACCCCAAAGTTTGAAATCACAAAATCGCGCTCTAACAAATTCGAGCGTTAGCGTTCAATCTGACTGACCACACACACTTCTCTCTAATCGGAGATTGATTCGGTCGTCGACGGTGAAAATGACGACGGAGGAGAAGCTGTTTGTCCAGATCTTCGAACGGAAGAACTCGATTCTCGAACAAGTAAGGCAACAAACCGAAATGTATATTCAAAACCTTGCATCAAAACTCCTTATTGATGGAATCACCCCTCCTCCATGGCTTTGGAACCCTAATTCTCACTCCCACTCTTCAGATCCCAAAGGTAAACTATTTCACAGTCCTTTTTGAATTACGAATTTGCGTTTTCTAGGGCTTCACAATCGTGTTTGTTGTTGCTGTTAAGAATTTTGTTATGTTTTGGTCTCAGTTGTATTTGGTTTGCCCTATTAAATTGTGCCTGTGTAACTAACTATCTCACCTCTACAGAGCTCAAAAGTTAAAATTATTTCATTTTTATTAATAGTATCCGGAATTATCTTTCATTTCCGTTTTCACTTATGCATAGTGTGGGTTCACATAAATATTTTCTTCAAGTTTTTGATAATTTCATTGAATTTTTATCTCTAGATGGCGTATATGTTTAATTGGGATTGTAACTGTTACCTGGCTCATACGACGTTATCTTGAGGGATAGAATGTTTGTCGGGTTTAGCATGTATAATGTCAAAATTTTCCAAAATAGTCTATAATATTTACGGTTGCTATTTACTTGACAACTCCTAGTTTTTCTATGCAGAGTTGAACAAAGAAGAGCTGATTTCAAAGATTTTACTTCAAACTTCAAGAAATGTGGCCCCTTATGTCAGTGGTCAATGCTCTGTGTACGACACGCCTGTAACCACAAGGGATAATGCTGAGTTATCAGGCAGATACTGCATGGATACCCATGCTTCTAGAAAAAAGATCAATGGGTCCATATCCATGCTTGAGTCTCGTGACAATGATGTTGGATGTGCCTTAAATGGTGTTCCTGATTTGGACTTTAGTGTTAACTCTCCGCTGGACGAGACAGATGCAAGAATCTCAAACGTATATTCTGCACCAGATCAGTCTTTGGCTAGAATTCAAAGGTCCAGGTCAAGGCAAAAGGCTTTGGAGCTTCGCACTAGTGCAAAAGCAGCAGCCAAAAGTCGTTTAAATCATGAGAATGGGACTGGCATTTGTTACCGTGAAAATTCACTGTCTCGGATTGATTTTCCTCAGGATATAGGCTCCTCAAAATCTCCCAAGCATTATGATGTCCGTGGCAAAAATACCGGGTCTCAAGAATCGAATGCAGGAAATTGTGGCAAGGGATTCAGCATAAGTAGTTACAGAAATGGCATTACCAAATCAAGAAGTCCTTGCAAAGAGACCATTAGTGTGACTCAATTCCATCATGATGGATATTCAAAAGTGGAAAAGGAAAATGGTGATGTGCTTCTTCAGTCTGCCCACAATGATAGTGTGCTAAAGGAGATGACCAACACTTCCGATGCTACATCTGGAAGTAGCATAGCGCGAGAAGCAACAGAAGGGAAGTGCTGGGATAAGCAGCAGGGAAGTGAGTTTTGTGGTAGAATAACTAGATCGAGAATTTCAAGCCTACAGGCTTGTTTTATAAACGGATCTTCACAGCTAGATACATCTACTTACACTGCAAAGGCAGGTAGTGCGACCCTTGCTCAATCAACGGACAAACCAGCAGAAGAAGTTGCATGTTCAATCAAGTTACTGAAAGCAGTCACACCGACCCGTGAGCTTATTGGTAGAAAGATAAGGTCACAAACTACTTCTTGTAGTGAAGATACAGCCGTCCCTGTCAAGTCAACCAGTATCGCTGCTCGTCGAATTACTCGTTCCAGGTCTGGTGCAACAAAAGAGTCTCCACTTGCGAAGTCCTTTAACAAGAATGAAAACGATGCCCTTCCAAATATGTCAGATTGTCAACTAGATGCTTCTACTTACACTGCAAAGGCAGGTAGTGCCACCCTTGCTCAATTAATGGACAAACCAGCAGAAGAAGTTGCATGTTCAGACAAGTTAGTGAAAGCAGTCATACCGTCTGGTGAGCCTATTGGTAGAAAGACAAGGTCACAAGCTACTTCTTGTAGTGAAGATACATCCCTCCCTGTTAAGTCATCTGGTATCGCTGCTCGTCGAATTACACGTTCCAGGTCTGATGCTACAAAAGAGTCTCCACTTGCGAAATCCTTGGACAAGAATGAAAACTATGCCCTTCCAAACACGTCAGGTTGTCGACTAGATGCTTCTACTAATTACACTACAAAGGCAGGTAGTGCCACCCTTGCTCAATCAATGGACAAACCAGCAGAAGAAGTTGCATGTTCAAACAAGTTACTGCAACCAGGCATACCGTCTGGTGAGCTTATTGGTAGAAAGACAAGAGCACAAGCTACTTCTTGTAGTGAAGATACATCCCTCCCTGTTAAGTCGTCCGGTATCGCTGCTCGTCGAATTACATGTTCCAAGCCTGATGCTACAAAAGAGTCTCCATTTGCGAAGTCCTTGAACAAGAATGGAGGCTATGCCCTTCCAAATGCGTCAGGTTGTCAACTAATGTCACTTTGTCCCATTGACGTTAACCAACACGGAAATGCTGAAGTGGGGATCCAGCTTGTAGATGGGCATGCTGAAGCCCAGCCTCTTTATTTAGGGTCCAACTTTATTGTTGCTCCTCTAATAAAAGACTCAGATTGTCTAGTCTTGAGCCCATCTTCCAACTCTCATATTGTTGTGCAGCCGAAGCAACTCGTCTTTGATGACATGGAAGATTACATTTTTAGTAAGAACTTCAGTCCTTCTTTGAAAGAGGAAAGGGTCAACAGATCATCAGGAGGGTATAGGTCCTCATATAAGCTTCAACTAGAAGAGGTATTATTTACTTTATACTGTATTAGTTGTTTAGGTTTTCTCTGGTAGTGTACAACATTATGTAGGCTTGAATATTGTCTGGGTTTCACTAAGTAACATGAATCATTATCAACCTATTTTCTCTAGTTTCAGTTTTGGGAGAATAATTAGTCTTAGGTGCTTTGATGGATCAATTCAATGAAGTTACTTGACATAAGTAGAGTCTGAGGAGAATTTCATTTTTGAAGTCGTTTTTCAAGTTCTGGCCTTGCCTTTTCAATCATTAGCTGTTGGTTGTAGGTAATGTTGTTTGATGATCGTGATCGTCAAAAAACTAGTGTCTGTTCATGATTACTCTATGAAACCAATTTTGAACTTCATTATCTTGTATACGCCCTCCGTCCAATGTTCTTGCTACTTATTTCTTTTTTGGGCGTCCCAATGTTCTTGATACGAACCCAAAATGTCAACGGGGCCCACTTGCCACACTCACAACAAAAATCTACCTACCCCTCTTTCTCTCTCCTGCTTTACTTTTCATACTCACAACACTTACTTTTTCCTTAATCCCCGTGCATTCAGTTTTAGTAGCAAGAACATTGGGATGGAGGGAGTATAGAGCTAGACACCTGCAATGAGTCTAATCTATTTTCCTTACTAAGTCAAAATCTCGTTTGCTTTACTAGATGGTAATTTTGCATGGATGCGGTTATTTGTTTGCCTCATGATAACAAAGGCTGTGTATGTTAATAAGAACTAGTACCGTGGCTCTCTTCTTTGTAGTTGCCGATTAGAGTTCAATTTGGAATATAAAATGAAGGCCACGTTCTACCCTATCCTATGTAAGAGTTAAAAAACCTTTGAGATGGATTAATTTACTTCAATGTTAGATTATTGTCACAAGGAGCAGGAACCCATCCTGCTGGGAGAGCTCAAGATATTGTGAGGTGATGAGAAAGTGGTTCATAAGCTGTGAACAGCAACTTTGAGACATATTGGAGAGGGAAGTGGATGGAGGTCTTCACATGGAGTTCGATCAGGGCTAGTTTAAATATGCTTTGAGAGAAGATAGCTCATTGCTAGTGCCAGATATGATGTATTTAACATTTTATTTCTTCATTGAAAGTTAAATGGGATTTTTTCTTTCTTTCTAAAAACCTCTTAGATAGAGTTCAATTTTGAGTTAGAGGTATGACAAATTTGTAGTTGTGCTTTGAAAGGCAGATATATGTTGCATAAGATTCTCTCTTATGCAACATTTCCTTCTTTCATGTATATGATAAGCTACCCCCCTGAACTAAGGGATGAAAGTGTTTGCTTTGTTTGTCTAATCATCAAGAAATGCTCCCTGGCTTGTCTTAGATTGAGCGAAGATGGGAGGGAACTGAGGCACTTTTGGCACCTTCCTTCTAAAATCGAGCCATGGAAGCCTTCCGTCCTTGTCTTTCTTGGGTTATACTAGAAAAAGTTCCATTCCAACCCTGCGTTATTATTAAAAGAAGTCACCTATTCGTGTTTCTCCTTCCTATCTTTTTACTTGTATTTATAACCTAATTTCTAATGCATCATTTCCCTCATTATTTTCTTCTAGCAAATGAGCATGTTGGAGAAAACAGCTGAAAGAAATGATTTGGCTGCTGTCCCAAGTCTAGAAAAATCATATGACATTTCTCCTTATCAATGTTCTGACGATGATGAAGAAGAAGAGAATGAGATACCAACCACCAAGTTTATCCCTGCATGGGCCAGGTGACTAACTCCTTCTCTTTCATATAAACATGTCTTGACTAAGAATTTGTTGACTATAGCTGAACCTATGATTTGAAATAACATTTGACTTTTTGGTTAAGAAAGACATTATCTTTATCTAAGCTTCTGCTTGCTTTCTGCTGTAAAAAAACAGATTGGATATTGCTCTGACCTTGCAAAAGAATCTCGATCCTGATGTAATATTCCCCCGAGAAAGTTTTTGCAGTATGGACGAAGGTATATTTACAGTCTTTTAAGTTCAGAGAACCTTAAGTTAGCTGCTTGCTGAACTAAAGATAATGATCACCCCCTTGCAGTTCTTCAACCTCGAAGGCGACCGGTGAAATAAATTGCAAAAGCTGAATGGTTGATATTTTAGAGATTTCGATGAGCGTTCTAGCGCCACTACCAGGTTCTTAATTTCATCTTTTTGCCTGTAATTACAGTTTGGTTTTATTGCTAGAGCACTAGGAACCAACCCTCTAAACCAAAATCTGTGTCCGTTTAGGTAAATACAACTTTAATTTGGTGGCACATTCTGGGAGGTTTATAGGATGAACTCGTGTTTGACGCTCACGAGATTCTGTATTTTGTGTCGTATATATGAGTCATTTTGAATAGGAAAATGGGCATATATTTTTAGCCATTTTTGCTGTTTGCCTGCTGAAATTGTAATGTGTTACATTTTCATGGAGAAATTCCTTATTTCTAATCCTATGTGGCAAGTAGTTTTGTTGAATGTTACGTAACAAATCAGGTTATGCCACGTGGATTGAATGCCACCTTGGATTTCTTCTGACCCAGTAATCACAATGGAATCTTTACACGTGATTAGAACTGACATGTTTTTTTTCCTAAGTGAAGTTAGTGGCGGAAAGGGTCAAAGGAATGATCATTATGTCTTTTTCCTGTAACGGCTCTCTAATCTGACTTGTTGATTTCATCATGCTACTTTTTTTCTATCCCACAATCTTTTTTTCAAGGTTCTAAAAATCGCTAGGCGGCGCCTAGGTGGCGAGGCCGGGCCTAGCGCCTAGAGCGCCTAGGCGGGGCCGAGGCGGGGCCTAGGCGGGGCCGCGAATTTACACACATTTTTATATATATTCCATAGTTTCTGTCCATAGTGACAAATTCAAGAGGATAAATGTATAAATCTTGAACAACTCAACTATGGGTCAGGGCATTTCGGTCATTGAACCATAACATTAGAAGACGACGTCATTTCTCAAAAGCCTAACATAAAGTATATAAAGTCTGGAAAAAACCCTACTGAAAAGAAACCCTAAAACTACAAAATTACGAAAAGGTCCAAAACCATGAAAAAACGGATAAAAACTTCAGAAGACCGTTTGAGGCCCTTAGAAGCATTTTTTGGCCTATTTATGGGCCGCTCGGGGGGCATAGACCAATTACTTTTGTTCCTCTCGAAAAGACGGTCGTTTTGATATGCTGTGCGTCCCGTAACTCCTCCGGAATCAAAAGTTACACCCGTTACGGTCGAAAGCATCTAAAAACTCGAACGCCAACTCTTCGACCGCCTAGACCGCCCAATCCCGCCTAGGCCCCGCCTAGCCCCGCCTAGTCCCGCCTAATCCCGCCCAGCCCGCCCAGCCGCCTAGACCGCCTAATCCCGCCCAGCCCGCCCAGCCGCCTAGACCGCCTAGCCCGCCTAGCACCGCCTAGCCCCGCCTAGCCCGCCTAGCGCCTAATTGCCCCGCCTAGCCTAAAGTCGCGGCGCCCGGCCGCCGCCTAGCGCCTAGGCGCCGCCTAGGCGGCCGCCTAGCGCCTAGGCGCCGCCTAGGCGGCCGCCTAGGCCGATTTTTAGAACACTGCTTTTTTTACCTTAATTTTCATACTAACAACACTTAATCCACTATACTCCCTCTGTCCCAATAAGTGCTTCACCCTTTTAGGTGGGCACGCAAATCAATAAATATATAAAAGCACAAGTGAATAAGAAACCATTCTAAATATAGAAGTTTGGGCGGGAAGATTTTGTTCTATTTCCGGAAACTAACAATAAATAATCATCTTCAACAACTGCTGTAAATACAGCAGATTTTAGGCACATTTAATGGCGAAAATGATAATTATTACCATTCTTTAAGAACTTACTTGGAAACAGATAACCATTATTTCAAATTCAAATTCAAATTCAAAAAAGAATAATGGTCCCTGTTTGTTCGAGTACATGCATGAAAAAAACCTTTAAAAAAAACTAGTCCAACACCCGTGCGTTAAACGCACGGCCAAAAAATTTAACAAAAAATTTAAGCAAACAAAAAAAAGTGCCTATAACTATGACAATTAATTAAGAAAATAATTTTGAAGGCAATTAATTCAAGTAAAATATAATGTCATTATTATCATAAAAGTATTAGAGATTTTGAATAATTATGTGTACACAACATTAAGTTATCTATTACTTTAAAGTTATTCTTGGTTGCAATTCTTGGAAGGTAAAAAAACCCCGATAAACATCTCTTAAAAATAAACATTTCATCAAAAAGATTTATATCGATCCAGTTTTGGGTCCACATTCGACTTCCCGATGTCAGTGCCAAGGAGGGAGGGGGATACAATGACCATCTTAGTCTACCATCAAGAAATTACCGTGAACAAAGAAACTCCACATAAAATGTGAGTAACATTGTTAACTGGAAACGCTACTACCCTAAGAGAATTTTTAGAATTAATGAACGAAGGTATTGTACGAAACAGCACTAAGCTAGCAGTTTGATAAATTTCTTCTTGCAGAAGTTGTTGATTTGCCAACGTTGTCTGAAGAACTTCCAGAACTACCACATAAGGAAGAGGGCCTCATTGACTCGGTCTTACTTGCAGTTGAAGAAGCCAAAGAAGATGTTTTTGAAGATGATAAAGACTTGGGCAGCCCCCTCCGAGGACCAATGAGGCTCGTCGATTTTGAAGCTTGAGTCCCTTTAAGAATAACTGCCACATTCAGATAAAGTACTTCATTTCAGAATGAAGATAAATTAAATGAATAAATATAAATAGATCTGTGGGGGAAAATGATAACGATTTTACCAGAGGTAGAGTTTGCATTATTATTTTCAACTTTAAAGTGATTGGCACTCAGAGAAGCTCGTTTTGTAGCAACACTTGGCATGGGATTGACATTGCTGATTGATTTTGTTGGGCGCGGAATTGATGTAGTAGATTCTCTAATTCTCGTGACCGGCTACATTCATACAGCATAAAGAGTTGTCTGAAAAAGCTGACCAACAAATATATATTCTTTACGTGAAATATGACTCTATCCTATTCGCCTTCCTCAGAGGTTGGTACAGTAATTTCAAGCAGAGAGTGCAATCAAACTCATCTGAACGCTGTGGTCTCCCATAGCTCCTTCTCTCATCTTTTTTCGCTGTTAATCCCTCTAAATTGCGAAGAGAGTTGCTAAAATACACCAGAAATCAACCAAAAGGATATTAATACAAGTTGTAATGCATTTTCAACGGACAACAAAATTGATCACTTTCTCATTTTATAACCAAGAAAAACATAGAAGGCTGTCAGAAAGGTATTAATAGATTACCTTAAAGGATCAACTTGAAGACCTAAAAGAATAACATCGTGGGCATGCTCAAATCTTTCTAAATGCCAAAAGAAATCATTTAAGGTGAGCTACATAAATCACTGGTGAGATACCAGATTACATGATGAAGATAAAGGCAAAATAAATCTTTATCCTTTAGTCAGCATGTCACCTAATAAATAAAACAGGGTTTATACAAACTGAACAACCGTAGCAATAGCCGTAGATGCATGCCTAATAAAGTGCTATTCTTAACCTCTTCTTACTGATATTTTTAACTGATATTTACTATGATGCAGGTAATTCTAATTTCATTATTCTTTACAAGTTATAAACAAGTTCAGATATTCAAGAGAAACTCTATTATGAAAAGAGTGTCTAAAGGGAAAAAAAAAAATCAATGTATGAATTGAAATTATTTATTATAGAAAAAATCAGTATATTTCTTGAGTCTAACCAATGTACTAACTGCAATCATGAAAGGGTTCCATACACCCATCCTCACCCTCTGCATATTTTCAATACACCCAGTTATCTCAGGCACATCCTAAATAGCCAACTGATGAGAAAGTGGGAAATGTAAAGACACAATAAGACTACAAAGACAAGTCTAACTTGGTGACACTCAGCAAATATATTTTGGTTGATATGTAAGTGCCAGTAAGATTCTATATCAAGTCATGGCTGCGAATATGGAAACAAAGATGATGTACATCAGTACATGCAAGCTTCCTTGGCATAATTTTAACACCTTCAGAAATCATAAACTGAATCACAAATTCAGCAAAAGCACTATTGTGAAAGACAGTTGCAAGAGATATGGACTACGAGAATACTGATCATGCTGATTTGTTCCACACAAACCACTGAAAAGGAAATAAATTATAAAAAGTGCATAGAGTTGTATAAATAAGGAATAAAAAGCAGGCTTTGGTTTCTCACCAAAATAAGTGCATTTGCCTTCATTATATATGGAGTCACTAAATGACTTTGCGAATTCATGAACTTCTCAGCATCCTTCAATGCAAGCTGCAAATGGAGTTTAAACATTTCACCAAATCTTAATGCCAGGATATGAGAACAAAGAAGTAGCTCGGTGACACTAAATAAACCAATAATACGTACTCCGGCATGTGTTGTAGGATCAAGCCCACTCAATGGCCTACGCTCCGAAGCAGATGAAGGTCTGTGTTTCAGGAATTGGCTAATCCTGATATAGTTTACGAAGGACAACTGTTCAGTTGAAACACTTAACAGCGTTCAAGGTCAAGAGACTCACGACCAGTACATCTATATATTAGCATATATATAAAAAAGCTTGATAAAGCCAACAACATAGGACAGGATACGTAAAGAATACATAGGATTCTTTTTACCTAAGATAGGCAGCACATCGGTTCCTAAGAATGATAGGATCATCTGGTTTTATATTATTAGCTCTTGAATAACAATTGACTGCCTGAAAAATAAACATGAATCATTAGCAACAATGTCAAAAACATACACCCTCAGTCCCGCTCGACTTAGGATTTTGGTCAAACTGAGTTAACTTTGACCAAGTAACTTAAATAAAAAATAATTATTATAATAAAAATCTAAAAATTGTTATTGAGAGTATTATTAATCGTGATACAATAACATTTTTGAAATTTTTATTAGGATAATTATGTTTTATTTAAATTACTTGGTCAAAGTGTCATCAAGTTTACCAAAATCCTAAGTCGAGCGAGACGGAGAAAGTACATGACTACTAATATGAGAAGAAAAAGATGTTTCCCTAGAATCTGACATTCAGAAATACCGAAGTATTCTCTCATGTGTATCAGTCTTCACGATCAAACAGGGGAGACAAATCATCAAAGATAAATTTTCACCAAAGGATTGCTTCAATTGAAGGGGAATATGTAGGTAATACTTATCAAGAGCAGCAGAATGCTGATAAATAAAATTGCAAAACTTCAATTATGCATGTATATCAAGAGGACATATTTTCAAAGGTAGCAGATGATTTCATTCTTTGAAGATCTGAATGCAATAAGAAAAACTCAAATGGCACTTGTCTGATTGATTTTTTTTCTTTTTTTTTTTTTTTTTTTTGCAAATCCTAAACACAAAATTCATCCGATCATTCCCACAAACAGATCAAATCTTTCAAGCAAAGTCAACATTCATTTAGGGACGGAGGGAGTAACAATTTGATTTGGTGGGTGCACTTGCACCCACATTGCTTATTCTTGTAGGCTTGTATAGAGGGTTTGGGGGAGAGAAAAAGGAAATGTGTGTGTGTGTGTATATGGGTAGATGAGTATGAGAAAATGTCACCTCCACCACCGACCCAGGCATCAGAAAGAAACACTAAAGCAAGGCCTATAACACATACAGCTGCACCAACAAACTGCCATAGAGAGTAGTGTGTGCCCAAAATGAGCCAAGTGAGAATAATGACCCAAGCAATCGTGAAACAATCCAGTAGCGTCACTTTGGTAATTGATGTGAACTGGAAGGCTATATTAGCTGCAATTAATCATCAAAAAGTTCCCATTCAAATTAGTACCCAGTAACACATAATTGTCCCAAATTTCTGTATTATATTGACACTTCACAAGATTTTCTCAAGAATCTTATTCGAGAGAGAAAAATAGAGGGGCATGACGTACTAAGATAATTGCCTTGGACATAAATAAATCCCAGCAAAGCGTACCAATACCATGGAACCTGCAAAGTCCAAATTGGATAATCTTTCTGCATGAAGTAGAGTAGTATTTAATAGCAAAATTAGATAAAGCATGCTTATCACAACAAAAGAAAAACAACAGCACATTTAAAAAATAAAAAAAAAATTGAATAATACTTACTAAGACTTGCATTAAGAGAAGCAGGGAAGCTCATAAGGGCCAAAACAAATGAAACCAGCTGGCCTAGAAACAGAGCATTAAAGGTCCTCACAAGGGCTTCATTCTTTATTCACCACATCTTCTTCTTCGCTACCAAATTCAAACCAAACCGACCTTCGTAAGGAGGAGAAATCGAATTGAGTTCATCCAGTAAAACCCTAGCTATTCTCTAGCCCTCTCGCTCTATTCAGAATGAATCAAGGAGGAGAAATCGAATTGAGTTAATAGAACATCAACTGCGAGACCATAACAAAAATGATGAATCCCGAAATTGCAGATTTAAAACCCTAATAATTTCGATTACGGGAAGAGGAAAAATGGAATTGAGGAGGAGTATGAACCTGAGCATAGCTATTCGATGACCCGTAGGTCAATTGAGCTTCCTGAACTTCGACATGGTGGAGGTGGCTGCTTCTCCGGTAAAGAAAGAACTTCGATTCGATGACCCGTAGTCGAGAAGAAAGGTGGAGGGGCTGAGAGAGAGAGAGGGGGTTATGTGTGTGTGTGAGAGAGAGAAGAGAGAGAGAGGAGAGAAGAGAGTGTTTTGGGGAAGAAGGGTTGCAATGACGATGATGAAATGGAGTAGAGAGAGACAAGAAGACGAGCGGTCAAAAAAAAGTTTGTTTTATTAGAAAATCAAAATGTCACTTTTATGGCATTGTAATTACAAATATGACTTGACATGAAATTACTTGACTGCCCTTATTTTGAGCGGGAAAATTGCTCTTAAAAATAAACATTTCATCAAAAAGATTTATATCGATCCAGTTTTGGGTCCACATTCGACTTCCCGATGTCAGTGCCAAGGAGGGAGGGGGATACAATGACCATCTTAGTCTACCATCAAGAAATTACCGTGAACAAAGAAACTCCACATAAAATGTGAGTAACATTGTTAACTGGAAACGCTACTACCCTAAGAGAATTTTTAGAATTAATGAACGAAGGTATTGTACGAAACAGCACTAAGCTAGCAGTTTGATAAATTTCTTCTTGCAGAAGTTGTTGATTTGCCAACGTTGTCTGAAGAACTTCCAGAACTACCACATAAGGAAGAGGGCCTCATTGACTCGGTCTTACTTGCAGTTGAAGAAGCCAAAGAAGATGTTTTTGAAGATGATAAAGACTTGGGCAGCCCCTCCGAGGACCAATGAGGCTCGTCGATTTTGAAGCTTGAGTCCCTTTAAGAATAACTGCCACATTCAGATAAAGTACTTCATTTCAGAATGAAGATAAATTAAATGAATAAATATAAATAGATCTGTGGGGGAAAATGATAACGATTTTACCAGAGGTAGAGTTTGCATTATTATTTTCAACTTTAAAGTGATTGGCACTCAGAGAAGCTCGTTTTGTAGCAACACTTGGCATGGGATTGACATTGCTGATTGATTTTGTTGGGCGCGGAATTGATGTAGTAGATTCTCTAATTCTCGTGACCGGCTACATTCATACAGCATAAAGAGTTGTCTGAAAAAGCTGACCAACAAATATATATTCTTTACGTGAAATATGACTCTATCCTATTCGCCTTCCTCAGAGGTTGGTACAGTAATTTCAAGCAGAGAGTGCAATCAAACTCATCTGAACGCTGTGGTCTCCCATAGCTCCTTCTCTCATCTTTTTCGCTGTTAATCCCTCTAAATTGCGAAGAGAGTTGCTAAAATACACCAGAAATCAACCAAAAGGATATTAATACAAGTTGTAATGCATTTTCAACGGACAACAAAATTGATCACTTTCTCATTTTATAACCAAGAAAAACATAGAAGGCTGTCAGAAAGGTATTAATAGATTACCTTAAAGGATCAACTTGAAGACCTAAAAGAATAACATCGTGGGCATGCTCAAATCTTTCTAAATGCCAAAAGAAATCATTTAAGGTGAGCTACATAAATCACTGGTGAGATACCAGATTACATGATGAAGATAAAGGCAAAATAAATCTTTATCCTTTAGTCAGCATGTCACCTAATAAATAAAACAGGGTTTATACAAACTGAACAACCGTAGCAATAGCCGTAGATGCATGCCTAATAAAGTGCTATTCTTAACCTCTTCTTACTGATATTTTTAACTGATATTTACTATGATGCAGGTAATTCTAATTTCATTATTCTTTACAAGTTATAAACAAGTTCAGATATTCAAGAGAAACTCTATTATGAAAAGAGTGTCTAAAGGGAAAAAAAAAATCAATGTATGAATTGAAATTATTTATTATAGAAAAAATCAGTATATTTCTTGAGTCTAACCAATGTACTAACTGCAATCATGAAAGGGTTCCATACACCCATCCTCACCCTCTGCATATTTTCAATACACCCAGTTATCTCAGGCACATCCTAAATAGCCAACTGATGAGAAAGTGGGAAATGTAAAGACACAATAAGACTACAAAGACAAGTCTAACTTGGTGACACTCAGCAAATATATTTTGGTTGATATGTAAGTGCCAGTAAGATTCTATATCAAGTCATGGCTGCGAATATGGAAACAAAGATGATGTACATCAGTACATGCAAGCTTCCTTGGCATAATTTTAACACCTTCAGAAATCATAAACTGAATCACAAATTCAGCAAAAGCACTATTGTGAAAGACAGTTGCAAGAGATATGGACTACGAGAATACTGATCATGCTGATTTGTTCCACACAAACCACTGAAAAGGAAATAAATTATAAAAAGTGCATAGAGTTGTATAAATAAGGAATAAAAAGCAGGCTTTGGTTTCTCACCAAAATAAGTGCATTTGCCTTCTTTATATATGGAGTCACTAAATGACTTTGCGAATTCATGAACTTCTCAGCATCCTTCAATGCAAGCTGCAAATGGAGTTTAAACATTTCACCAAATCTTAATGCCAGGATATGAGAACAAAGAAGTAGCTCGGTGACACTAAATAAACCAATAATACGTACTCCGGCATGTATTGTAGGATCAAGCCCACTCAATGGCCTACGCTCCGAAGCAGATGAAGGTCTGTGTTTCAGGAATTGGCTAATCCTGATATAGTTTACGAAGGACAACTGTTCAGTTGAAACACTTAACAGCGTTCAAGGTCAAGAGACTCACGACCAGTACATCTATATATTAGCATATATATAAAAAAGCTTGATAAAGCCAACAACATAGGACAGGATACGTAAAGAATACATAGGATTCTTTTTACCTAAGGTAGGCAGCACATCGGTTCCTAAGAATGATAGGATCATCTGGTTTTATATTATTAGCTCTTGAATAACAATTGACTGCCTGAAAAATAAACATGAATCATTAGCAACAATGTCAAAAACATACACCCTCAGTCCCGCTCGACTTAGGATTTTGGTCAAACTGAGTTAACTTTGACCAAGTAACTTAAATAAAAAATAATTATTATAATAAAAATCTAAAAATTGTTATTGAGAGTATTATTAATCGTGATACAATAACATTTTTGAAATTTTTATTAGGATAATTATGTTTTATTTAAATTACTTGGTCAAAGTGTCATCAAGTTTACCAAAATCCTAAGTCGAGCGAGACGGAGAAAGTACATGACTACTAATATGAGAAGAAAAAGATGTTTCCCTAGAATCTGACATTCAGAAATACTGAAGTATTCTCTCATGTGTATCAGTCTTCACGATCAAACAGGGGAGACAAATCATCAAAGATAAATTTTCACCAAAGGATTGCTTCAATTGAAGGGGAATATGTAGGTAATACTTATCAAGAGCAGCAGAATGCTGATAAATAAAATTGCAAAACTTCAATTATGCATGTATATCAAGAGGACATATTTTCAAAGGTAGCAGATGATTTCATTCTTTGAAGATCTGAATGCAATAAGAAAAACCCAAATGGCACTTGTCTGATTGATTTTTTTTCTTTTTTTTATTTTTTTTTTGCAAACCCTAAACACAAAATTCATCCGATCATTCCCACAAACAGATCAAATCTTTCAAGCAAAGTCAACATTCATTTAGGGACGGAGGGAGTAACAATTTGATTTGGTGGGTGCACTTGCACCCACATTGCTTATTCTTGTAGGCTTGTATAGAGGGTTTGGGGGAGAGAAAAAGGAAATGTGTGTGTGTGTGTATATGGGTAGATGAGTATGAGAAAATGTCACCTCCACCACCGACCCAGGCATCAGAAAGAAACACTAAAGCAAGGCCTATAACACATACAGCTGCACCAACAAACTGCCATAGAGAGTAGTGTGTGCCCAAAATGAGCCAAGTGAGAATAATGACCCAAGCAATCGTGAAACAATCCAGTAGCGTCACTCTGGTAATTGATGTGAACTGGAAGGCTATATTAGCTGCAATTAATCATCAAAAAGTTCCCATTCAAATTAGTACCCAGTAACACATAATTGACCCAAATTTCTGTATTATATTGACACTTCACAAGATTTTCTCAAGAATCTTATTCGAGAGAGAAAAATAGAGGGGCATGACGTACTAAGATAATTGCCTTGGACATAAATAAATCCCAGCAAAGCGTACCAATACCATGGAACCTGCAAAGTCCAAATTGGATAATCTTTTTGCATGAAGTAGAGTAGTATTTAATAGCAAAATTAGATAAAGCATGCTTATCACAACAAAAGAAAAACAACAGTACATTTAAAAAATAAAAAAAAAAATTGAATAATACTTACTAAGACTTGCATTAAGAGAAGCAGGGAAGCTCATAAGGGCCAAAACAAATGAAACCAGCTGGCCTAGAAACAGAGCATTAAAGGTCCTCACAAGGGCTTCATTCTTTATTCACCACATCTTCTTCTTCGCTACCAAATTCAAACCAAACCGACCTTCGTAAGGAGGAGAAATCGAATTGAGTTCATCCAGTAAAACCCTAGCTATTCTCTAGCCCTCTGCTCTATTCAGGAATGAATCAAGGAGGAGAAATCGAATTGAGTTAATAGAACATCAACTGCGAGACCATAACAAAAATGATGAATCCCGAAATTGCAGATTTAAAACCCTAATAATTTCGATTACGGGAAGAGGAAAAATGGAATTGAGGAGGAGTATGAACCTGAGCATAGCTATTCGATGACCCGTAGGTCAATTGAGCTTCCTGAACTTCGACATGGTGGAGGTGGCTGCTTCTCCGGTAAAGAAAGAACTTCGATTCGATGACCCGTAGTCGAGAAGAAAGGTGGAGGGGCTGAGAGAGAGAGAGGGGGTTATGTGTGTGTGTGAGAGAGAGAAGAGAGAGAGAGGAGAGAAGAGAGTGTTTTGGGGAAGAAGGGTTGCAATGACGATGATGAAATGGAGTAGAGAGAGACAAGAAGACGAGCGGTCAAAAAAAAGTTTGTTTTATTAGAAAATCAAAATGTCACTTTTATGGCATTGTAATTACAAATATGACTTGACATGAAATTACTTGACTGCCCTTATTTTGAGCGGGAAAATTGCTCTTGCACTTGTCTCATTATATAGTTATAGATGGAAATTTGAACAGTCCCAGAATGTGAAAAGTTACTCTGGCCCTTTTAATTATCCAAAAAAAAAAAATCAAATAATAAAATTGAATAGTTACTCTTTGGCCCTTTAAATGATCCAAAAAAAAAAAAATTTAAATACAAAATTAATTAATAATTCGGCTCTAATTACTGCACACATATATTACAAACATGATTAAAATAATCTTAGAAATAAAAATTGGAAATTTGAACAGTCACTGAATGTTAATAGTTACTGTGTGGCCCCCTTTATATGATCCCTTTTACTGTCATTGTGATGTTGTAAGCCTTCACCATAATCATACACCCTGCGAAAACAAAAATCATCCTCATTTCCAGAATTCAATTGAAGCCATGGACGTCATTTTCTCAAAATTAAGTGATCTACGAAAAGGTAGATCTGACTGGACTATCAAAGTGAAGGTTGCTCGCAAGTATCATATCAAGGAAACAAGAGACAGAAACTTACCTGAAAGTTATGAACTGGTCCTGGTTGACTTGGAGGTACTAAATTATTCTTATTCTTTTCTTAACTCATCTATTTTATCCTTTATTACTGTTATGAATTCTCTTCTAAGAAAAAAAACTTTCTTTCTTTGATTAGGGTGAGAGAATCCAAGCTACCATTCCTAAAGTATTCATTACAAAGCTTGCAAGCAAGGTAGATGAGTATGGTTCTTATGCAATCTCAAATTTCAGCGTTGTTGATAATCGAGCAAAGTTTAAAGTAACAGCACATCAATACAAACTTTATTTCATGGATTCAACTGACATCATCAATATTGGTCACGCAAATCTTTTGTTTAAAAACCTATTCAAGCTTAAGCCATTTCCTGAAGTTTTGGCTATTAAAGATGCAGAAAGTTGTGAATTGATAGGTACATTTTTTTTTTAATTTTTTTAAATAGTTTTCATACAGCAAATGCATTTATATATTGATTTGTGTACTATTGCAGATGTACTAGGCAGGGTTGTGAGCAAAGGAAGACTTAAGTATCAGTCAAATAGCAAATTGGTGGAAATTGAAATAGAAGATAACAGGTAAAGATACCTCTGTTTATATTTAAAAGGTTAACTTTTTTTGTTTAAATTTAAACATATGTTACTGTTTTATATTAATTTTAAACAGATAAAAATAATATTGTTTTCTAATTATGTTAAAAGCTAAAAATACTTAGCTCCATTCTAGCATCCTGTTGTTTGGTTAGCTCCATTGTAGTATGATATACAATTATCACCTTGTGAACTTCTCCAAATCCACCCTCTCCAAGCTTATGGTTCCCTGACAAAGCAGTTGATCTTTATTCAAACAATAGAACTTTCATGAATAGTTGTATGACTTAACTAATATTCAGTATTATTCACTGCAGTTCATGGCCCCTTAGTGGAAAACTACCAGCTCATATGAAGCTCCCAGTAAATGTAGACTAATATAAAGGGAATGGTTATTCTTTGTTTTTTGTTGCAAACATGCAATGAAATTATGAAATTTTTGAGATTAGAAAGGATTGAAATGTTCATTTGCTACCTTGCCCATTAATTACCGCTACATTGAAAGAAAAATGATTGCTAACATTCCTATTTCTAACGCAATAAGATCTGAGAGGATGATGGTTACTGAAAAAGAAATTGAAGGATCAATAGTACTAAAGTATATACTAACATGCAGTAAGAACACCTTGCTTTGCACATTTTGGGGGGATTTTGCGGATGACATTTTGACCCATGTTGAGACTGCCGGTGACTCCCCTCTCATTGTTCTCCTGCAATTGATGAAACCAAAATCATATGATGGTATGTCACTTATTCATTTATATCAATAGGTATATAAGTAAACTTAAGCTTATAGAAACAATACTAAACATGTAAACATTTGCTTTCATGCAGGAAAAATTTCTTTGGTTAATGCCTTCTTCGGAACTAAAATTCTTATTCATGCCTTGATTCCTGAGTTTGATGAGCTTAAAAGGTATAATTTTTATTATAATTATTATTTTTCAACCCTCCCAAATTCTTCTACTGCTAGCACATAGCTTTTGGACTTCACGTGTATTTTTTCAAGAAAAAATATGGCTTTCATACTGACCAAAAATCTATCAAAAAACAGCTCATTTATTGGTGATTCAAGTTCATCACAGAAAATTAATGAACTATCATCCACAACCAACAATTGTACACTTGGTGACTTGAAAGTTGGTAATGTTGATATCAAAACAGTGGCTGACCTAAAGTCTTGTACTGAGGTAATGTGAAATAAAAGCATAAACTTCAAATAAGAACAATATACTAATAACATGTCTAATAACATTCAAAATTTGACTATTTCAATAGGATGGATACTATTGGATAGTTGGGCAAATTTCTGAAGTTATCATGGATGGGAACTGGAATTTCATAAGTTGTCAACGGTGTAAAAGTAAGTTGTCATGGGAATCTAGCGGATTTAAGTGTCCGGAATGCAATAGAGTTGATCCTAATCCTACCCCAAGGTATAAAGTTAAAGTCTCCATAATTTCTGGAGATGAGAATGCTACTTTCATGCTTTGGGATGGTGCATGTGACCCATTGATAAAGAAAACAGCAATGCAGTTAAAGGAGCAGTATATGAAGGTATATGAAAAAGATTCAACACTTTACTTTTTTTTTAAGCTATTTTTTGAAGAAGCTTATACTCAATTTTTTGTTTTAGGTTTCAAATGATGGAGAGACTAAAAAGGCCCAGTTATTTATTCCATATGAGATAATAGGCTTGGTTGGAAGAAATGCAATTTTTAAGGTTAAGGTGAAGCCAGAAAATCTAAGTGGTAAGGAGAAAGTATACTCAGTTGGCATGGCTTGTGATGACAAGGAAATTGTTGACAAATACATGGAAAAAAGCATATCAATTACCAAGGTATGTATTTTCTCTTTAACAAACAACGTACTTAAAAAAAATGATACTAATCATTGCTTAAAATATTATTAGAGAAAGAATGTTCTTATGGCATTGAATAAAGCTGGTGTGAAAGTGATTGAGGTAACTTTTACTTAATTATAGATGTTTTTGAATTTTATCATAATTCATAACTTTAAATTTAAAAAAAAAAATTGTTGCATGTAGATAGAGGATTCTGTGAGTGACAATGAAGAAAAAACTCCTAACAATGTTGGAATCAAATGAAGACTTGGGTTTTTGGATGATACTGCAACAAGCAATTTATTTGAAGATGATGGATCTGCTGTGAGGACCCCGACCCGGAACCTACACGTGTCCCGAGCTGGAGCGTCCTCAAACTAACCCAAATTTCCTTAACTTTTAAAACCTTTAATTATCATTCAAAAATAAATACCCTTGTTGTAATAATTTCAAAATAAATCTACACCTTTTCACCATGGAGGAATAGTTGACTAACTTAGAAAGTAAGAAACTGTTTTAATTACAAAAAGGTCTCGGTTATAACATAAAATAAAGATTTATAAATAAAATTCCATAAATGAATTATACCAATGTACACTTTCTATACCAACCTAATCATACCCCGACAATTCCCACAATATAACTTCCAAACTCCTCACCGCCCTTACTTGGCTGGTCCACCTGTCTCAGAATCTATAAACAGTAAAGGGAGAGGGGTGAGAATAAATCTCAATGAGCTATTATGAATGCAGCAAGATGCCAAACAAGATGCAACACATAGCATGGTAGCACATAACACATTATAAAAGCGGTAAACACCTTACGTTACCTCATTTTACCTTTTCCCGTCTGAACAATAAGTCGTACAACGTGGGAGTAAAACTCCACTCTTTGGTGAATTGCCTCCAGCACATTCACCTCTTATAAGACTCATACTCCAGAGATCCATATAAGAAAAGATACCTATAATAGAGTATCCAACAATAATATCGCTAACTGTAAAGCTTTAGGCTTAATACAGAAGCATTCCCCCCGTACACCAATCGCAACAGGTCTGTAAAGCCTTTTGGGTCAATACAGTCGTTAGCACACCCACTCTGTGGCCACAGAGGGGACGGTCCCAGGTATGATGAACCTTCAATCACTTATAGAACAAATCCATAATTGATTGAATTCCATTATACCCCGAATATCAACATGTTCAAGCACAATATAGATACTTGAAACATAATCCACAAAAAGGGATAATCATATAACAACATGGTAATGTATACTCATGAAATCAATACCATAGTGCAACAACCATTTAGTACACTATGCATCATAATATAACAACATGGTAATGTATACTCATGCTAATCAATACCATCAATGAATATAAATTCAAGTAAGGTAACCATATAACCAAATAATCCACACTTGGGGATGCAATGTAACAACAAGTCAATTATTCCACACTTGGGATACAACACAACCATATATCAAATAATCCACAATTGGGATACCACATAACACTTGCCAATTAATCCACACTTAGGATGCACATAACAGTATGTCTAATAGTCCATACTTAGAATATTATGGTAACCATAAAATCAATAATTCCACAACTTGGAATAACAATGCCACAAGGTGATACATACCCATTTCCCATTAGATCAATAGTGAAACCTATAGCTTCTACACTATTGTTAACTACTCACCAAAAATATGGAATAAGTAAGGACACTATGTATCGTAAACCATTCCTACCTAGTCATTATACATCCTCGAATAACCTTAATAAAAGTTCAAGATCTATTTCCCAAGTTGAACTACTTTAATCTAAGTTAAAAGGGATTAATGCATATCCGGGTTGGTTTAGATTCTACTACTTAATATGGATTAAGGATCATGCTAGGAGGTTACTAGTGAAATTTCAGCGAAACAGGGAACTGGACCATTTTCGCCAACACGGGCGATCGCCACTAACCACTTCGGGCGACCGCCCAAGTGGACCTTAATGCCAAAGTGATTTCTGCCGTGTTGGGCGGCCGCCCAAGCCCCCATGGGCGACCGCCCAAGCCTTCCTCCAGCCCAATTTCAGATTTTTACCCATTTTGAACCTAGTCTTCCTTTCCTTATACCATACCTATCACAAGAACACCAAAGGAAACCTTAGCTTTACCAAGTCTCATTCCAAACAAATAAACCCAAACCCAAGTAACCTTAGATTGATTATTACTACAAATTCCATCCATTTCATTAACTCATTTCAAGTTTAACACTTTTAATCTAAATCAACCCATGTTCTTACACTCTTGATCAACAATAACATTCCTTCTAAAAGATTAATCCATTCTTCAACTCCCAAGAAGATTTCCAAAGCATTTAAACAATCATCTAAATAATAATAACAACATTAAATAACTCATGAACATTTAGATGAAGGGAAGTCATAACAACTCACTTTAGGAATTAAGAGGTGGATTAAGGATCTTCTTGGCTTGATCAACTCTCCTAGATGCACCCATCACAAATGTACTCTTGGATTGAAAAATGAAGAAGGATTGCACTTTGTAGGAGTTTAGAAAGCAAGGCTTTCAACTAAAGCTTCCATGGATTTTTAGAGAAGGAAGAAGAAGAAAATGAAGGAGAAATAATGAGGAGGATGGAGTGTTGGAAGGATGAAGGAAGTATGGGAGGTATAAAGGGAGTATGGGGAGAGTGAGGGGAAAGTAAGGGAACCTTTGACTTAGGAGGGTAAAGGGGAGTAAATTAGGGAAAGGCCCCCCACACCATACTTCCACAATTAAATTCTTTCACTATTTTAAAATAATTCCTCCCAATTCATAACATTTTATTTGTTCATTTTATTACCCCTCCACCCTATTACTTTATTTATTTTCTATTCTTATTTTTCATTTAGAACATTATTTATTTTTCTTATCATTTTATCCTAATATAAGAAATCACGTATAAAAAATGAACACATAATATTATCAATAATATTAAAAACATTTAATATTATACTAAAACTAGTGCCTAGGGTTAGGGTCGTTACACTCACTCCCTTAAAGAAAATTCGTCCCGAATTTGACGGGCTCACTTGCCTAATTGATCAACCCGCCTCGGTTACATGTATACCTCAGACTCCAATTCTCAAATAGTCTCTTCAATGTATGATTCTTCCCCAAGATTCTAATTTCATTAATAATATGATATTACAACTTAGTGTTCCAAGGATACCTTACAATATCACTAACCCGAATTTTTACGACCTCAATAACAATATAAATAATGAGAGTATTACAACCTATGCCACCAAATACATTACAATATTGCATTTAAAACTTTAAATACTCTATAAGCTGCCCCAAGTCAGCCTATAAGTCAAATCACCAACCTTTTCTAAAGCTTCAAATGGATTAACGAACTTTGGCGCCAATTTACCTTAGGCCTCGCTCTCCAAACTCACCCCAACAACTTAGAGATCGATATTTTCTTCTCAAACTATGCCTCATATAGTTTTATCTTAATGTTAGCATGATAACTACCATTATACGCACTCAACCACCGGTAACCATACGTACTATCGACTACTAACATCCATTGTTCATGCCCGTAGCATATCCTCAATAATAATTAATGATTCCACAATTTTTCACAAAGTTAAACTCAATAGCATTCCTACATTCCAAGAGGATCTTCCAAAATGAATGACTATCCAATCCATTTCACACTATGGGGTTTTATACAACCAAACTATCTCCTAACATATACAAGGACTCGATCAATGAATCTTATCATTATAAATATATAAAATAAGTAGAAAATACCATCAACTTCCTATAAACAAAACGACCTACTCCTTTTCTTTCAAAGTAACCAAATCACAAAATTCATCGTGATAATACTCTCAAGTTCAATCTAGAACTCTAAATATTTTAATAGGCCTTCTAACGTCAATATTCCATTTTCACCCTTATGACCAAACCCCTTATGTCTTGACTTGCTTGAAACGAGTTATTTCAATTATCTCATCCTCATTTCTCATGATACAAACATTAAATAACTGCCTATGAAATAATAAATGAAAACATGCTAATAAGACCCTGATTCCCATAAACGGAATACTAGTCGACTATATATCACAATTCAATGCTCTAATTATGTCCAGGTCCAAAGTGACAGATCAATATTCAATCAAATGGTCAAGCCGCCCACAACGGAGCGATCCAACTCCAAAACAAAAACCGAGTCTACTGCGACCTCCACATTAATAACCCCACAATTTATCAATTCATTTCTGATCAAAAACTTTAATATATTTAATCAATTTAGGGAAACTAGGTTGCCTTTTTACTTGCTTTTTTGTACGAACTATACCTTTAAAATAACATGACTTTCTAAAATTTACAACATCTTTCAAAATTCCAAGGATAGATAAAAATGAGATCAAATGAGACTCGAATGGTTTATTTATTTAAAACCGTCCCATACCAGCTTTTAATTAACTAAACCACTCACACTTTTAAGAAATTTTCAAAAGATTGATAAGCTACCAAAAATAACTCGAGTGATTTAATTATCTACAACCGTCCCATACCGCTGTAGATAGTTAAATTACTCACGCATTTTAATGTACGCAAAAACGGTTCACTGGCCTTATTAAATCAATTATCCCCGAAGGGTACAAATGCTCACACCGAAGTTCAACACACACTTTCAATTGTTAAAACACAATTAAACAATACCAACATAATATTCTTGTTTGACCTCTATTTATAGTATAGCCACCACTTATAATATTTATACTTAGTTAATTTCTCTATAAGAAAACACAATCTTGCCATACTATTACTATTTTCGATAAATAACACTAAACAATCATTAAGCTTATAAACTAGGTAAATCATCCTCAATTCAATAATTCCTCAAGTTGTATATTCAACACTTTTACTTAATTTGAGTCATCTATTCCCTACCTTTAATATTGGTATTGTACTTAGTAACAACGTATTGCAACATCTAGTTCCCAATTAAATACCATAATTTTCTAAATAAGAAAATATAATTAGAACTCACATAGATCAATCATTCCCAAATTTCGATTAATCATTATGGTATAATCTAACTTACCTCCCTATAACCCTCAACAACTCAAAATCCGTATAGCGTCAATATCTTCCGAGCATCACACCAATCCCTTATATGAGTCGCGCAACTAAGTCAACCTATACGGTGTAATCATCCTAAAGTATCCTGTCTTCCAATAAGATTTATCCTCATTTTGTTTTCTCAACTAATGATAATCATCTCTCAAAACAAACCATATGCATGTTTCACCAATTCCTGAAGTTGATCCTTTAAGTCACCAATAACTGTATCTATTATACTTCTTTGCATTTTCCCTATTTACCTCTCCATCACTAATACACAATCCACAAATCAAAACGGTCATACTATATATATAAATGTTATCTTAAGTATATCCTTTAAGCAAATTTTCACTGTAATTGTAACACTCCGAAAATTTAACTAATAAACCACGAGTATCCTACTAGTTTCTAAAATCGGGCCATACAAATCGTCAACAAGTGCTAACGAATACTTATTCTTCACGCTTACCTATTTAAGATCTCTATAACCTTATAAATAACCACCAAGTATCATCTTTTCTAATTATAGTAACAATTTACCCTTATGGAGATTCACTAAGCTCATTATCTTCTTTATCAAATACTTTCCCAAGATGAATCATCAAGTCCATCATCCCAATTAGTGTCCTCTATCTAGGAATCCGAATGCCAAAATAATACCTTATAGCAATTCAAAATCTCAATATCCTGGTATGATACCTGATGAAAACCCATTTTGAAACTCACATAGAAAACACCACTTAATCAACTAATAGCACATAAGGCAAAGATATATTGGTTCTATAAGATCTCGTACTCGTGATATTTTATAACCCATATAATCCCACTTAGACTATCACTTTCAATACTGGTCCCATATATCTAGTCTCCCCACGAGACACCAATGTATAATTACTCACGCAAGTACACAACCATAAATCACTCTTAATTAGGCCATACTTTCGACAATTACGCGTATGTGACATAATATCAATTAATAATTTACCCGACTCAACTACACACGGAGGTAAATCAAACGTAGATAAGGAGACTCGCTTCTTGCGACAGTCCTCCTCAAACACAACAACTACTCAAATAATTCAGGTTAACATAACGATGATTCACGGATAGGTAACTCGACCAAATCCACCGGCAATACATGCTCACTTAATCACAATTACCAAGATAATTAAGGATGATTCGAGGTACGACCCCATCGGAGTAGAACCTCCAACACATAAGGCAACTCTTAGGCCAATTATGCCAATAAAGATGAAATGTAATGCCACATGAGAGCGAATGAACGAGAATTTATACAAGTATGAAACCTAACTCCTGAGACAGGTAAAATACCTCAATTAATGATGGAAAATCTATCTTTCCATAACTCACCTTTCCTTGATTTCTTGATTGGTCAATATCATTTTCTATCATTGAACAAATTCCTGCATTAAACTCTCGACGTAAGTTATCGCACACTCTCACTCAGCTAGACTCTACCCGAGAACTCTAACCGAGCTCGACATTACCAACTCAACTTGTGAGACCCCCGACCCGGAACCTACACGTGTCCCGAGCTGGAGCGTCCTCAAACTAACCCAAATTTCCTTAACTTTTAAAACCTTTAATTATCATTCAAAAATAAATACCCTTGTTGTAATCATTTCAAAATAAATCTACACCTTTTCACCATGGAGGAATAGTTGACTAACTTAGAAAGTAAGAAACTGTTTTAATTACAAAAAGGCCTCAGTTATAACATAAAATAAAGATTTATAAATAAAATTCCATAAATGAATTATACCAATGTACACTTTCTATACCAACCTAATCATACCCCGACAATTCCCACAATATAACTTCCAAACTCCTCACCGCCCTTACTTGGCCGGGTCCACCTGTCTCGAGAATCTATAAACAAAGAAAGGGAGAGGGGTGAGAATAAATCTCAATGAGCTATTATGAATGCAAAGCAAGATGCCAAACAAGATGCAACACATAGCATGGTAGCACATAACACATTATAAAAGCGGTAAACACCTTACGTTACCTCATTTTACCTTTTCCCGTCTGAACAATAAGTCGTACAACGTGGGAGTAAAACTCCACTCTTTGGTGAATTGCCTCCAGCACATTCACCTCTTATAGGACTCATACTCCAGAGATCCATATAAGAAAAGATACCTATAATAGAGTATCCAACAATAATATCGCTAACCGTAAAGCTTTAGGCTTAATACGTAAGCATTCCCCCGTACACCAATCGCAACAGTGCTGTAAAGCCTTTTGGGTCAATACAGCCGTTAGCACACCCACTCTGCGGCCACGTAGGGACGGTCCTGTGTATGATGAACCTTCAATCACTTATAGAACAAATCCATAATTGATTGAATTCCATTATACCCCCGAATATCAACATGTTCAAGCACAATATAGATACTTGAAACATAATCCACAAAAAGGGATAATCATATAACAACATGGTAATGTATACTCATGAAATCAATACCATAGTGCAACAACCATTTAGTACACTATGCATCATAATATAACAACATGGTAATGTATACTCATGCTAATCAATACCATCAATGAATATAAATTCAAGTAAGGTAACCATATAACCAAATAATCCACACTTGGGATGCAATGTAACAACAAGTCAATTATTCCACACTTGGGATACAACACAACCATATATCAAATAATCCACAATTGGGATACCACATAACCCTTGCCAATTAATCCACACTTAGGATGCACATAACAGTATGTCTAATAGTCCATACTTAGAATATTATGGTAACCATAAAATCAATAATTCCACAACTTGGAATAACAATGCCACAAGGTGATACATACCCATTTCCCATTAGATCAATAGTGAAACCTATAGCTTCTACACTATTATTGTTAACTACTCACCAAAAATATGGAATAAGTAAGGACACTATGTATCGTAAAACCATTCCTACCTAGTCATTATACATCCTCGAATAACCTTAATAAAAGTTCAAGATCTATTTCCCAAGTTGAACTACTTTAATCTAAGTTAAAAGGGATTAATGCATATCCGGGTTGGTTTAGATTCTACTACTTAATATGGATTAAGGATCATGCTAGGAGGTTACTAGTGAAATTTCAAATAAACAGGGAACTGACCATTTTCGCCAACACGGGCGACCGTTTCTAACCACTGGGCGACCGCCCAAGTGGACCTTAATGCCAAAGTGATTTCGCCGTGTTGGGCGGCCGCCCAAGCCCCCTACGTGGCGACCGCCCAAGCCTTCCTCCAGCCCAATTTCAGATTTTTACCCATTTTGAACCTAGTCTTCCTTTCCTTATACCATACCTATCACAAGAACACCAAAGGAAACCTTAGCTTTACCAAGTCTCATTCCAAACAAATAAACCCAAACCCAAGTAACCTTAGATTGATTATTACTACAAATTCCATCCATTTCATTAACTCATTTCAAGTTTAACACTTTTAATCTAAATCAACCCATGTTCTTACACTCTTGATCAACAATAACATTCCTTCTAAAAGATTAATCCATTCTTCAACTCCCAAGAAGATTTCCAAAGCATTTAAACAATCATCTAAATAATAATAACAACATTAAATAACTCATGAACATTTAGATGAAGGGAAGTCATAACAACTCACTTTAGGAATTAAGAGGTGGATTAAGGATCTTCTTGGCTTGATCAACTCTCCTAGATGCACCCATCACAAATGTACTCTTGAATTGAAAAATGAAGAAGGATTGTACTTTGTAGGAGTTTAGAAAGCAAGGCTTTCAACTAAAGCTTCCATGGATTTTTAGAGAAGGAAGAAGAAGAAAATGAAGGAGAAATAATGAGGAGGATGGAGTGTTGGAAGGATGAAGGAAGTATGGGAGGTATAAAGGGAGTATGGGGAGAGCGAGGGGAAAGTAAGGGAACCTTTGACTTAGGAGGGTAAAGGGGAGTAAATTAGGGAAAGGCCCCCCACACCATACTTCCACAATTAAATTCTTTCACTATTTTAAAATAATTCCTCCCAATTCATAACATTTTATTTGTTCATTTTATTACCCCTCCACCCTATTACTTTATTTATTTTCTATTCTTATTTTTCCTTTAGAACATTATTTATTTTCTTATCATTTTATCCTAATATAAGAAATCACAGATAAAAAATGAACACATAATATTATCAATAATATTAAAAACATTTAATATTATACTAAAACTAGTGCCTAGGGTTAGGGTCGTTACATCTGCAACCAAAAGTGAGGCCATCATCTTGAAGGCAGTGAAGACAGAGCAGATTTGGTTTTCAGCATGTTGATTGCTTGAAATTATTTTAAGTAAATTTTAATTACCTGATTTTGTATTAAGACAGTTTTTTTTTAATCTATGGATGCTTATGAATGCTTATGTTTTTATGTTGGAAGATGGTTTCCAAGAAGAAAACTCAGATTCATTTTGGTGTAAGAGTTATGATCTTAAGAAGAAATCTGATTGATGTTTCCCCCACCTTGGTCTTGGTCCTCTCTCTCTCTCTCTCTCTATCTCTCTCTCTGTATATCTTTCTGTTATGTTTTTTTGTCAAGTAAACCAAAAATCACTAGAGATTTATTCATATGACCCCAATAAGTGCTTATTAGTTTTCATATAGTTTCTCACAAAAGATCATTTTACATTTACTTTTATGGTTAACTTATTAATCAAATGTTGTCTATAATTATATGAAAATATAATAACTTCTTCATAATTCTGAAAATTGTGATTGCAGCTATAACATTGCTGCAGAAGTTCTCTGTCCAAATATATTTAGTCATTGAGCACATGCATCTTCCCATGGAAACAATCCTTCCATCACAAAAATCTAAATCAAAATACAAATACTTGGACTACAGAGAACACTTACCTCCCCAACATTTACCTATATCATACAACACATTGAACTAGAAACCATTTAAACAGACATATAGAAATGCATGTAAGTAGTAAATGTAAAGGAAGTTACTCTAGGAGTGAGTTGGGATGATGACCAACAATTTACCACAATCCCTATATTGAACTACATGGTTCAAGACCCAAATCATAGTAGTTCTTGAGAACTTATTCTTAGTCGATAGTAAAAAAAAAATGAGCAGTTGCATATTCAACCAAGCTCAAAATAAAATAGAAAAAAAAACAATATCACACAGTAAAACCATTGAAATGTACTAATTTATAGAAGTGGTAATGAAATTGAAAGATCCAATAGTAGTTCATCAACATTATACCACAAGCTACTTCCTATTTAGCATCAGAAAGTCAATAGTAAAGTAGCAAATGAAACATAGACTGCACACACACATATTATAGGCTTATGATGTAGTGAATTGCAGATAAATAATATAGTAGTGAGTCTTTAAAAAAGAAAGTTAAGATTTTGAAAGAATTACCTGCAATTCATATTTTCAATCAAAAAATGTTCCTTATCCAATCCATTATCAACACACTATCCATAACTCTGTGCAGTTCTTGACATTTCTTTGCATTCTTTAAGAGCACATGCATCTTCACATGGAAACAATCCTTCCATCACAAAAATCTTAATCAAAATACAAATACTTGGACTACAGAGAACACTTACCTCACCAACTTATCCCAGTCCCTTTTTGATGGTACCACTTTTTAGACGTATATTTGATTGAACTTTGACTAATAATTTACATTAATTTAATTAACCCAGTGAAAGTCTACAAAATTGATATTGGGAGTATTTTTAATTGGGTATAAATTACAAGTTTTGAATTAGACTGGGGTAAGTGCATCAATATTTATCACAGGAGTTGCAATGTGAATCAGGAAAAAATGTCAAAATCCTCAAATGAAATCGATTAATCAAAAAACAGCCAAATTGCTTGGAATACCCCCTAATAAAAACAAGAGCAGAGATTAAAATTGATGGATAAGCATCTTTATACACAAAAATAGAACAAAAAATATACATTTTAACACAAAGTTGAAATAATTAAAAAGATAAAACAGAAAGTGTATAAAATGAAAAAGATAATCAATGTAGACTAAAATATAATATTCATCAACCTCACTAAATTCAAAAAATAAGAAACATGATATATTCGCATATCTCCATAAAATAAATATAGTTTCAAATCAAAATCCAAAGTAACTATTTTGTCAATGATAAGATCAATCAATTAGGAAAAAAAATAATTGTCTATTTGATGAAGTAAATGAAAATAAGTTTTTACAATTCAGCTAATAAATCCATTTGTTATTGCAGTCCTGACACTAATGATGGGTAAATTAAGATGGTTACATTTAATTCATTGGTTAGTTTCAATGGAGGTAATTTTTGGAAACCATTTAAAAGAAGCTGTATATTCTAAAGGCAGCTAAGTTCGACTGTTCAAATTCCATTCAAATAAGAATACAGCTCTTTCCCTATCCTCATTACACCCTTCATTTTATGAAGAAAACTTCATATTCAGAAAAGCTGAAGTTTTGGAAGTAACAAGAATGAGGATTACAAGATCCATGACCATCGGTGTCAAGAGAAAGTCTGGCGAATCAGTTCAAGGTAATTCTACTATGATTTATTTAACTATTTTTTTCCAAAAAATAATTGTATGCATTTCAAAGAACATTTTTCATAAACAACTCATGAAAATATTCTGTATAAGATTACTATTCAATATGGTGATATAGAGTTCAGATTTATGAGTCTTTACCTGTCTTCAATTTTTTTCTTTTTTTTCTTTGTCTTTCCCTAAAGCATCAATCTCTTTTTTGGGCTTTGTATATGTACTGTTTTTTCCTTCATATTTCCCCTGCGTAGATAATATATAGAAAACCATTAAGTTTAATGATAGTAAGAACATGTCCAATGTCTTATAAAAATAATTAAAGAACTGAAAAAGAAAACAGGAACAAATAAAAGTTACCTTTGAACTTTCCCCTTTAACTGATGTTGAAGGAGAAGCAACTTTATCCATTATGTGACATAGTCGAAGTTCATTGAGTGCATCCAATAAAACCTGAATTTTTCTGATTAGCTTATTGGACTCGACGAATATAGTTTGCTTCAACTGCAAGCAAAGAGAAATTGATTAGGCACTTGGCTATGTTACAATCAGGTGGCAGACAGACAAGATAACACACACACACACAATTATCTCAATGGCATAACACTCACCAAATTAAAGGAGAGCAAGCCTCTTTAGCAAGGGTAGTTTGAGTGCATGGAAACATAAGCCAACATCATTTCAACAGATTTTGACTATCCCAGAAGCCTTGGAAGACGTAATTGCCTGAAAAAGCAACAATTATTCAGAGAATTTATCTACTTTCTAAGAGGGAAAACCTCAACGTTACATTAAATGGTGCACTTGGTACCTCCAAAACCTGGCATAACTCCAAGTTACAATTCTGGCAAACCAAGTTGAGCTTTTGGTGTAGCAATACGAGCATGGGATCCTTGCATATAATTAACCAGAATAGAAAAAATTTGGGAGACTAAGTCTAATAAGCATCTATATATTTTCATTCTGAGGAGGATCCAAACAAAGAAAAACACAAGCATATATAAATTGGGGACGATATAAGCAATTTGATTGAGTTAATATGAAAGACACCTGCTTGAGATCTTGACGAGACAATTTGGACATGGCGAAAAACTTCGTAGCATCACTATCGAGATTAGTCCATCCCCATCTTTAATTAAACAAATACAGGAATTAAATTTTAGCACGAATATAATATGCTTAAAGTGTTGTACATTTTTTCTTAAAAAACAATGTCTACGAATAATTTTTTAATGAGTTCATATTCGAAACTTATAATCTTGGAACACCAATAATACTTCTGAAAGACATACATGATATGAATCATTTTGTTACAGAAGAAGTTGGTATCAGTTAATGCACAACTTACTCCATCAGTGCAATTGTTGCAATTTCTATCCAAATTAGTCTCTGTGCTCTGTGCATAATCGGCTAGAACATCTGCAGATACGTACCTAAAATGCATAGAAAAGAATACGATTATGAAAGAAGAATGCACTAAAATGCACATGCTGTTAACCAACTCCATCCTCCTCTCAAAACTATTCACATTTTGACTTTCTAATGTAAATAAACATTTTTAAGCAAAAATTTCAAAGGAACTTATTTCCTTTTTATCCAAACTACAGAGAAAGCAGATCATATCCTACAAGTAGGCATCCCATTTCATAATAACTGCAAAATTAAAAAAAAAATTCTCTTTAGATTTTTAAATAAATCTAAAGATATGTAGTTATTATTTAGATCTATATAAAAATTATAAAAAAAATAAAGATCCATATAAAACAAATTTAATTATTATCAGATCTAAGTTCAGATCTAAAGAAATTTGCAAAAGACATTGTAAAAAAAAAATTGATCGATATAAAACAAAAATCCATATTATCAGATCTGAGTTTAGATCTTAAGTAATATGAAAAAAACATTGTAAAAAGAAATTAGATCGATGTAAAAAATAAATCCATATTATCAGATCTGAGTTTAGATATCATATCCTTTGCAAAAAAAATTAAAAAACATAAAATCCATAGAAGAAAAATCGTTAATATAAGATCTGAGTTTAGATCTAATAGAAATTTCCAAACAAAATTAAATCAATCAAAATTTTCTTAATCGATCTGGGTAATTTGTCGTTATTCTACATGAATATACATACACAAGAACAAAATATAATGTGAATTAGCAATGTTTTATAATAAAAATGGAACAGAATGAAAGGATTATTGAAATTACCATAAAGAAAATGGGACTCTGATTCTCTTTCATTGATGAGCTCGGATTTGCGTGATTTAGCCAATTAATTTCGCCGAATTACATTCTTTTTAGAGAATAATTGAGTTGGAGCGGCGCATTTAGAGAGAGAGAATGAAGATGGAGTGGCCTTCTTTGAGAGAGAGAGAGAATTGATACCGAGCTACGTGTTGTACGAGAGGTAGTAATATCTAGGGTTTGGGTTCAAAAATAATTTATTTATATGACAACTTCTTATAATGGCTTCTTTTACATAAAATAATTAATGGGCTTTGTATTTGAAATGGATAAGATTGGGCCAAAATGTAAATAGTCTATACTATATGTAAAATAGGTTTGAATGTTTAATGGAAGCATAATATATTTATATATATATTAAAATTAATTTATCCGAATATTTAATTCTCAAATTAAAATGCAGAAAATGTTTCGCCGCAAGTGAATGTATCCGGAGGTGGAGATGAAAATTCCCGTTATATATCTTTCGGTCAACCATTATCTAATATAACCAATGGTATGATCTTTGTAACTTTGTTATTAACGTTTTTATATATTTTTTAAGATGATATTTTTTAGTAGATTAAATTTCATTCATATATCTTTTATGATAATATATATCAGTATATTTACATTCAAAATTTCAATTATAATATAATATAATATATTTATATATATATTATAATTATTTTATATGGATCTTTAATTGACAAATTAAAATGCAGAGAATGTTTCGCCGCAAGTGAATGTATCCGGAGGTGGACGTGAAAATTCCCGTTATATTTCTTTCGTTCAACCATTATCTAATATAACTAAAGGTATGATCTTTGTAACTTTGTTATTAATGTTTATATATATTTTTTAAGATGATATTTTTTAGTAGATTAAATTTCATTCATATATCTTTTATGATAATATATATCAGTATATTTACATTCAAAATTTCAATTATAATATAATATAATGTATTTATATATATATTAAAATTATTTTATCTGAATATTTAATTCTCAAATTAAAATGCAGAAAATGTTTCGCCGCAAGCGAATGTATCCGGAGGTGGAGGTGAAAATTCCTGTTATATTTCTTTCGGTCAACCATTATCTAATATAACCAATGGTATGATCTTTGTAACTTTGTTATTAATGTTTTTATATATTTTTTAAGATTATATTTTTTAGTAGATTAAATTTCATTCATATATCTTTTATGATAATATATATCAGTATATTTACATTCAAAATTTCAATTATAATATAATATAATATATTTATATATATATTATAATTATTTTATCCTAATATTTAATTTACAAATTAAAATGCAGAGAATGTTTCGCCGCAAGTGAATGTATCCGGAGGTGGACGTGAAAATTCCCGTTATATTTCTTTCGGTCAACCATTATCTAATATAACTAAAGGTATGATCTTTGTAACTTTGTTATTAATGTTTATATATATTTTTTAAGATGATATTTTTTAGTAGATTAAATTTCATTCATATACTCCCTCCGTCCCAGACCAAGGGTTCATCTTTCCCTTTTGGGACGTCCCAGACCAAGAGTTCATTTCCAAAAAAGGCAAGTTTTTGAATATATTAATACCCTTATCATCTTCATATATTTACAAAAAAACCATTCATTATATCCTTATACATTCTCTCTCCTATTTCCTACCACACATTTAACTACTATTCCTCCCACTCATTCTCTCTCCTATTAAATATTTTTAACTTTTACATTCTCTCTCCTATTCCCTACCACACACTTAACTTTTACATTATCTCTCATATTTCCTACCACACATTTAATTACTATTTCCTATCTCACATTTAACTTTATTCATTTTTTAAAAAATTTCTTAAGAAGCGTGAAATCCCCCCCATATACTCTTGGTCTGGGACGGAGGGAGTATCTTTTATGATAATATATATCAGTATATTTACATTTAAAATTTCAATTATAATATAATATAATATATTTATATATATATTAAAATTATTTTATCCGAATATTTAATTCTCAAATTAAAATGCAGAAAATGTTTCGCCGCAAGTGAATGTATCCGGAGGTGGAGGTGAAAATTCCCGTTATATTTCTTTCGGTCAACCATTATCTAATATAACCAATGGTATGATCTTTGTAACTTTGTTATTAATGTTTTTATATATTTTTTAAGATGATATTTTTTAGTAGATTAAATTTCATTCATATATCTTTTATGATAATATATATCAGTATATTTACATTCAAAATTTCAATTATAATATAATATAATATATTTATATATATATTATAATTATTTTATCCTAATATTTAATTGACAAATTAAAATGCAGAAAATGTTTCGCCGCAAGTGAATGTATCCGGAGGTGGACGTGAAAATTCCCGTTATATTTCTTTCGGTCAACCATTATCTAATATAACTAAAGGTATGATAATACTTACTGCTACTTTGTAACTTTGTTATTAATGTATTTATATATTTTTGAAGATGATATTTTTTTGTAGATTAAATTTCTTCCATATATCTTTTTATGTTATGTTTATTAGTTTAAATTATTTGTCAAAAATAAATATTTACATTTGAAATGCAGAAAATGTTTCACAAAAATTGGACAAAACAAGAAGCCGAGGTGAAACTAATCGTTTCATTTCGTCCAGGACAACCATTATCTAATTTAACTAATGGTATAAAAACATTTAGTATTACTTGAATGGATATTTTGTTCAATACTTTATATGTATTAATTTTTTATGTCAATATTAATTTCTATTATACAATTTTTGTAGGTCAAACTACTTGATATAATTGAACTTACCATTGATGAAAGTTCTCCAAATTCCATGAATAAATGTAAGTTTATATTATAATGTGTTCATAAATTTATAATACATGATATATTTATAATACCTTTTAAGTATGTTTACTCTTTAATTTATATCAAATCAATGACAACAACAGTGACTTCAACCGGTATGAATTCGAAAAATCAACATGTTGGATCAAATTCGGGAGTAAAATCAATTGAAAAAGGAACTAGAAAGCGTAAAGGTATTATCTAAAGAATTTATATTTTTTTAACTGTTATTAAGACAAAAAAAATTGTTGGGTCATTATTGCTTTCTAATTATATTTATTTTTATATTAATTTATTTTTCTATATTTTTGTTATATTTATCCTCCTACAGAATTTGGCTCGGTTCAATCAATAGTTATAAGTGACGTCCGTGAAGAAGCTGGTTCAAGTTCTGGAGTTAAATCTGCTCCAAAAAGAACCCGAAAGCGAAAAAGTATTTATTTTTAAATAAATTTCATTTAACTTTTATATATTTTCATTTGTTTAAAATTTAATTTTCTTAATTCAATTTAATAGGCGCATTTGTTCCTCCAATACCATTTAATGACAAAGATGTGGAAGCAAATTCTTATTTTACTAAAGGTACATTTTCTAACATATATTTTCCTTATCATGCATAGTATGATTATATTTTTGAGCAATTGTTCTTATGTTTTAATATACATCCAGAATATATGGACTTTGGTGATCCTTCAAACAAATGTCCACACTGTAATGCATACTTCTGGTTTGGAGAGAGATTGAATAAGAGATTCAAATCTACTTTGGATCCGAAATATTCAGGATGTTGCATGAATGGAAAAGTTCAACTACCTCTGATGCCTGATCCCCCGCGGTTGTTCAAGGATTTGTTATATGGTCAATCTGATAAAAGTCGCATGTTTAAAGAAAATATTCGATCATATAATATGATGTTCTCATTCACATCTATGGGAGGTAAAATTGATCATGCCATCAATAATGGGAATAGTCCTCCTGTTTTCAAATTATATGGTCAAAACTACCATTATATTGGTAGTCTTTTACCTACAGAAGGAAATCCTCCTAAATTTGCTCAGTTATATATTTACGATACGGAGCATGAAGTTGAGAACAGAATTACTTGCATTGGGTAAGTAGATATGAATATTGTCTGATATTATTGTCCCTTATTAATGTCTCATTTTAATAGTATGATACATTATTTTACTATTTTCTTATATAGGGATGATCGAATTCGAAAAAGTTTACATGAGGAAATTGTGACCGACTTGAAGAATATTCTTGATGAGAATAACGTTCTTGTGAAATCATTTAGAATGGTTCGTGATTCACTACGTGAAGGGAATGAAAGAAATATGAGGCTAAAGCTAATTGCTAGAAGAAAGACTGATGGTCGATGTTATGATCTACCGCAGAAAGATGATGTGGCATTGTTATTGGTTGGTGATTTTGATAATGTAATTGTTGGAAGAGATATTGTTATTGAGACCCGCACAGGATTGCTACAACGAATTACGGAACTTCATCCTTCTTATTTAGCTTTGCAATATCCTTTGCTATTCTTATTCGGACAAGATGGTTATCGCGAAGATATTTTTATGAGAAATGTCCAAAATGAATCAACAAATGGCAAACGCTATAAGTTGAGCATGAGAGAGTATTTTGCGTATCGAATGCATGAAAGAGAATCAGAATCTAACAATCTTTTTAAATCTAAAAGATTGTTTCAACAATACCTGGTAGATACATGGACCATGGTTGAAACTGGACGCTTGACTTTTATGAGGTTACATCAAAAGCAGCTTCGGTGTGAAATGTATAATGGTTTAACTGAAGCTCTTGCCAAGGGAGAAGGGAACCCTTCAAGTCGCGGCAAAAGAATATGCCTTCCATCTACTTATATTGGTGGTGCCAGGTATATGATACAAAATTACCAAGATGCTATGGCCATATGCAGATGGATTGGTTATCCGAATTTGCTAATTACATTTACATGTAATCCAAAATGGCCTGAGATTCAGCGTCTTCTACAGAAGGAAAACTCGCAAGCAGAAGATAGGCCTGATATTATGTGCAGGTTGTTTAAAGCCAAGTTAGATGAATTGATGGATGATCTAGAAAAGAAACAAATTTTCGGTCCAGTCTTAGCAGGTATTAATATATTAAATAATGGTTTTTTTCTATAGTGAATATTGTGATCTTATCTCATTTTTATTTAAACTTAATCTTTACAGTTATTTACACAATTGAGTACCAGAAACGTGGTTTGCCGCATGTTCATATCATTTTATGGCTAGGAAAGGATGATGATTGCTCTGTGGTTGATAGAATTGATGGTATAATTTCTGCTGAGATTCCAGATCAAAATACTCAACCGCATTACTATAACGCTGTGAGGGATTTTATGTTGCATGGTCCTTGTGGTCAAGCTAGACATAACTCGCCCTGCATGGTAAAGGGTCGTTGTACCAAATATTTTCCAAAGAAGTTTAACGAGGTGACTTTCATTGATGAAGATGGATATCCGAATTACAAGCGCCCGGATAATGGTCGTACTATAGAAGTAAAGGGCGTACATCTTGACAACAGATATGTAGTTCCTCATAATCCTGAGTTGTTAATGAAATATGGGGCTCATATCAATGTTGAGTGGTGCAATCAGTCTCGGTCAATCAAATATCTTTGCAAGTATGTAAGCAAAGGACAAGATAGGGTTACTGCAACTTTTTGTAAGACGGCAAATGATGATGGAAGCAAGTACGAAGTTGATGAGATAAAGAATTACTTGGATTGCGGATTCATAACACCATGTGAGGCTGCTTGGAGATTGTTGGGTTATGAAATTCATCATAGAAATCCTTCGGTTGAAAGATTGTCTTTTCATCTTCCGAGTCGGCAAAACATTGTTTTCTCGATAATGATAAAATTGATCAAGTCTTAAATCGTCCAACTTCAAGAGAAAGCATGTTTCTTGCTTGGATGGAAGCAAATAAGAAGTATAGCGATGTAGCCAAAACTTTGACTTACGTTTGAATTTCCCACGAAATTTGTTTGGGATCAAAGAGAAAGAAGGTGGGAACCGAGAACTCGCGGCTTCAAGATTGGTCGACTTTTCTTCGTTGCTCCTGGACAAGGTGAATTGTATTATTTGAGAACCTTGCTAAATATTGTTCGAGGACCAACTTCTTTTGAGGAGATTAGACGTGTTGGCGAACAGCAATATAACTCCTTTAGAGAAGCATGTTATGCTTTGGGGCCTTGATGACGACAAGGAGTATGTTGATGGGATTAAAGAGGTCGATCAATGGGGATCAGCTTCTTGCGTGAGAAATATGTTTGTCGGACTATTGATGTCGGGATCATTATCACGCCCGGAGTATGTCTGGCAAACTTGCTTGGAATATTTGTCAGAGGATATTGTTTACATGCGTAGACTTCTTTTAGATCATCAAGGTAACACATCTAATTTTATTAAATACTCTGCATTATATTTTATAAGTTACTCTATTCTTCGTAAGTATTTTTTAAGTAATTAATATAAATTCTTCAACAATTTCATAGGATTAGAACTCAGTAAGGAAGAACTTGAAAATCAGACTCTCTTGGAAATCGAGAAACTCTTAAGTAGCAGAGGAAAAAGCCTTCGTGATTTTCCTAATATGCCTTACCCAAATAATTTTGATCAATCAATGTTCAACAATACCATGATTTTAGAAGAGTTGAACTATGATAGAGATTCATTAGATGCCGAGTGCAAGAGATTATTGGCATTATGTACAGAAGAACAGAGAAATGCATACAATGCTATTATGCATGACATTAATCTTGACATTGGAGGAGTTTTCTTCTTGTATGGTTCCGGAGGAACAGGGAAAACATTTTTGTGGAAGATTCTTTCCTCTGCTTTACGATCTAAGGGTGAAATTGTATTGAATGTGGCTTCAAGTGGCATAGCTTCACTTTTGCTCCCCAATGGTCGTACTGGTCATTCCAGATTTGGTATCCCTTTAACATTGGATGAAGATTCAACATGTAATATAAAGCAAGGTACTCCTCTTGCTGAGCTTATTATCAGAACTAAGCTTATCATCTGGGATGAAGCTCCAATGGTTCATAGGCATTGTTTCGAAGCTCTTGACAGGAGTTTAAGGGATATAATGAGGTTTAAGAATCCAGACAGCTTAAATCAACCATTCGGCGGGAAGACAATTGTTATGGGTGGAGACTTTCGTCAGATACTTCCAGTAATTCCGAAAGGTACCAGGCAAGATGTTGTTATGGCCACAATCAATTCTTCATATTTATGGTCTCATGTCAAAGTTTTGAGACTTACCAAGAATATGAGACTTCAAGCTATGGACAATGATGAAAGTGGAATTGAGCTTAAAGAATTCTCCGATTGGATACTTAGCATTGGAGATGGTACTTACGGTGATGATAATGATGGTGAGGCAACAATTACTATTCCCGAGGACCTGATTGTTAGTGCGTCAGACGATTTGGTTCAATCTATTGTTGAAAGCACGTATCCAAAGTTTACTGAGCATTTTAATGATCCTGATTATTTACAAGGAAGAGCCATTCTTGCTCCAACACTTGATGTTGTTGAGAAGATAAATGTTTACATGGTCTCTTACAATCAAGCAGAACAAAGAACTTATTTAAGTTCTGATACTATTTGCAAATCTGAGAGTAATTCCAGTTTCTTTGCTGACATCCATTCTACCGAGTTCTTGAATACTATCAAATGTTCTGGATTGCCCAATCATGAACTCAATTTGAAGATCGGTACACCAGTGATGTTGTTAAGAAATATTGATCACAGTGCGGGCTTGTGTAATGGGACAAGATTAATTATTACAAGACTCGGAAATCATGTTGTGGAAGCAAAGATTCTAAATGGTTGTAACACTGGAGATAAAGTGTTTGTTCCAAGAATGTCATTAACGCCATCAGATATACGCTTGCCATTCAAGTTACAAAGACGTCAGTTTCCATTGGTTGTGTCATACGCAATGACAATTAATAAAAGTCAGGGTCAATCTCTTTCCAATGTTGGCATCTTCTTGAAAAGGCCTGTATTTAGTCATGGACAATTGTACGTTGCGTTGTCGAGGGTCACAAATCGACATGGGTTGAGGATACTAATGTGTGATGAAGATGGAAACGCCACCAATGAAACAACAAATGTTGTCTACAAGGAAATTTTTCAGAATTTGTAATATTATTTAGTACTCCCTCGTCCCTAAATGTTTGTCCCGTTTGACTTTTCAAACATTTTAATTTAGTGATTTGAAGCTCTACTTTTTGTTATTTTTACAAACGCTTTGAAAATTATTGATAGTGTACACCGTCGTTATGTAATATTCCGTCCGTAAATGTTATAATTTTTGAAAATTTAGTGATTTTAAAACTTTAATTTTGAAAATGAGACTAACTTTTTGGGACAAAAGAAAAGGGGAAATGGGACAAACATTTAGGGACGGAGGAAGTATTTGAAATACTTATATAAGTATTCCTTAAATTAATATAATTTTTATTAATTACATGTAATTTCATTAAATGTTAATGACCTGCCCCTCTTCTCCCAACGCCTTCATTTGTCCCTCTCGCTTTAAAACACACAGACACACTCTCTCCATCTCTGCTCGAAGTCCTTTTGTATTCCACATACCTCTTCTTCTCGATCTTTCTTTACTCACTCTCCAAGCGTCGCTCAATCACATAACAATCGTTCCCATCTAAATCCCTCCATTAATCTCAATCTTTGTCCTAGATCTTTCCATACGTAAACCCTAGAAATGAAATGTTCAAATTTTCAAACTACTGAAGGATTAACCTAAATATAGGATTAGGATGCTCAAGAATCAAGGATTTAGAGATTACAGATTCAAATTTGGGGGAGACTTTGAAGCCATGTACTAAGACGACACCATTGAAGGAAAGTAGAGCGGAAGCAAAAAAGAAGAATTACCATGAAATGGAGATGCGATTCAGACGATTCGGGAAGAGATTTTGAATATTTTCAATAGAGAGCTCACTTTCAACATTTACAGGTTCATTTCTAGAATTCCTATTTTTTTTTTTTTTAAATTTTGAATGCGTGTTTGTGAGTTTCAAGAGATTGACAAGGCTGATGCTTTTAAGTAAAATATTAATTTGTCTTCTCAGTTGAGAATTGTCAAAATATAAGACTCGAATTTGCTTAATCTGATTCATTGATTAGTTTAATTGAAATCTATTAGCTTAAAATGATTGTTAAAGGGCAGGTACCTTGTGCTATTGAATGGTCATAATCTAAATTTGGAGAATCTTTCTTAATCGCTGCGGAACATGGTTTATTCTGTTCCGACACTTCAACGGACTATCTGTGCACATTGTAAATGTTTAATTTTACAGAGCATATGTTGTACTGACTATCTGTTCACAGTGTCTTGTCTTCAACCTTGATTGTCAATATAGTTGTAATAGGAATAAGTTTCAAGCGCAACCAATTGTTTAATTTGAGTCAATGAATTTAATAAGGAACCATTCACCTTTGATTCTACTTAAAGATGCAAAAGTGTTTCATTCAGTATGCGGCATTTCTTTGTAAGCAAGGGAGCCTTTAAAAGGCTGATAAAGTGGGAGTTCCCAATTTTTTGTTTATTTTAAGATCCAGAAGAATAAAGACTTCAGCCATGTTAATTCTTCTAGACTTCCAAGCATCTAAGCAAAGACTTCTGGGATCTGCTTATGTTCTTATTTCATTCTCTAGAATACTTATCGTGGCTGATCAGTTGCTTCAAATGAAGCCAAATATTATATAAATTGATAGCACCTCACTTTCCCAATGTTTGGCAGATCATTTGCAAAGTAAAAGCACTATATCTTGGTTAGCACTTGAATACTATGAAGAGAAGAATCTGCAAAAGGCCTTATAAGTGTAGTGTTTGCAAGCGAGATGGGCATAACAAGAACGGATGCCCATTGGGTAAAGAACAATATTGGATTGAGGTAAACAATTTTAATTGATGTTATAATTGGTTTGTTTCTTAATTGTATTATTATTAATATTTTTTTATTTGTTTTTGCAGGTTAAAGGGGAAGGATCACATGGTGCAATTTCAAATAAATGTAGTTTGTGCATGGAAATTGGACATAACAAGAGTGGATGTCCTTTGAAAAAAAAAATGGTTCCAGTAAGTACTGAATTAGAGCTTTTACTAACTGATTGTGATATGGTGTTAAGGGATTTGTCAGATGCTTTAAATGATGGAGAGGAAAATTCAAGTGTGGCTGGTCATGAGGTATAAAAAATACTCCACTTTTATTATATTTTATTTTCATTACCTTTAGTATTTATGCAATAATGTTGCGTCTTTATTTGGTAGTTGCTTACTTAATTCAACAACTGTTGTTATAGGTGCTTAATCCACAACCACCTCCTGGGGAAATGCAAATTGTTGTACATGCTGGTACAGACAAAGTGGGCCATAATGCCGCCTTTGCAGAGATTGGGACTGCCTCAAATCTTGAAGGAAATCAACAAAGTGCTGAGCATCCAAAAGTTAGAAAGTCACTGAGAATTGAATGGAATAAATGGATTGCACCTAAGAAGATTGACACAAGCATCATAGATTTGACGGAAGACTGATTTAACCAACTCATTTCTTTTGGTTGTAAAAAATTAAGTTTGGGTATTTTGGTTGTAAAAAAATTAACTTTGGTCTTTTGGGTGTTGGTGATGCCATATTAAGACAATTTAAGTGGCATAGATATCATTTGTGATGTCTTTTGGTAGTTTCTACATATGTATGCACATTTTATAATTATGGTACTCACTTTTGGTTGAGTGGATCAATGGTTATAATATGTTTTTTGGTAGTTTTACAAATTTGAGATTATGGTACTCATATGGAAGTTTATTCTTAACTGAATAATGACTAAAAAGGAAGTTGAAGTTAAGATTTATAACGAATAAGTCATCCAAAATTGCATGTGAATGACACGTGGCAAGTCTCTTTCCATGGAAATGTCAAATGTTGTCTATAACAAATTTTTTCAGAATTTGTAATATTATTTAGTATTTGAAATACTTATATAAGTAACTCTTTCTTAAATGTCATCTTTCTTAATTACATGTAAGTTCATTAAAATATCAACTTTTTTTGTTGGGTTACTATTTATAAAAAAAGCGTTTTCTCGTGCGTTTTAACGCACGGGTGGCATACTAGTTATGAAAATGAGAGGAGAAAAAAAATGTTGTGAATGTAATTTGAAAATAGGAGAGAGAATTAGTGGAGGGAATAGTAAATTTGAAAAGTGTTGTGAGTGTAATAGTGAATTAGGATAGAGAATGAGTGGAGGAAATAGTAAAGATTCTTTGCCAAAAAAGGAAAGGTGAAACTTCTAACGGAACCCCCTTTTGGATAATTAGTGAAGCTTTTATTGAAACGGAGGGAGTATACTTTTCTTAATTTCTGTGCAATATCCATTTTATTTCTTTTTGAGTGGTAAGAAGAGAGTATATCTTTTGAAAGAAAGAAAAGATAAATTCTCTCCGTCCCACTATTAAGGTTCTTAGTTTGGCTATATACACTTGTTAATAAGAAAAAGTAAATATTGTGTGTACGAAAAGTAAAATAGAAGAAAGAAAATGAGTTGTTATTGTTAATGTAGAAAGTGAATTTCACTGTCCATTTAAAAAAATTAAAATAACTAAAAATCTTATCTTAAATTTAAATATGAACAAATTAAAAAAGAAAGTAAAAATATTAAATTGGGATACCGACATGGAATGCAGAAAACCACTGGGACGAAGGAAATATGAAAAGCAAAAGAGTTGAATGTGAAGTCGGTAGCGGTAGCGACCGGTCCAGCTATTCCCTCTGTCCCATTATTTACTTCACCATTTTGGCTTAGGCACGTAAATTAAGAAAATGGGTGGAAAGAAAAAATATTGTGAGTGTAATTTGAAAATAGGAGAGAGAAATTTGAAAATAGGAGAGAGAATGAGTGGAGGGAATAATAAATTATAATGGTGTTGTGAGTATTAAAATAATGTAGGAGAGAAAATGAGTGGAGGGAATAGTAAAGATTCTTTGCCAAAAAAGAAAAGGTGAAGCTTTCAATGGGACACCCAAAATGACAAAAAGTGAAGTTATTAAGGGGACGGAGGGAGTATATAAAATAACAAAGGCTGCTTCTTGTCTTTACCAATGGGACCCTCCCTCCCTCGCCTTCCACAAACAGATAAAATTCACAATTACATTAAATCTTACTCTCTCCGTACCACTCAAGTGTGCACCATTGATCAAGGCATGCCAATTAAAAAATATTATTAAGATAATGAAAATGTGTGATAAAAAATGAAAAGAGGGAATGAGGGGAGTATAAATAGTAGGTTGGTTGAATAAATTGAGTGATGGAGAATAAGTGGAGTTAATGAGTGAGTGGGGTAGGGAGAATATAAAATATTAAAGGACATACCATTTATGGTAGTTCATACTGAACTGAAACGGACCAAAAGAAAAATAAGTATAAGTGTACAATGGACTGGGACGGAGGAAGTATATACAGTGTCTTACTATTTGGCTTATTGACACTTGAGCAAGCATGTATGCAGCACACGCGCAGCCAGGCTCGGCTTCAACGTGATGAAATTATCTACTACTATCTCCAAAATGAATGACCAATATTATAATAACATCAAATACTAAAGAAAAATATTTATAATTATGGATATTATAAAGTCAAAATCTTACAAAAAAAAATGCATTTTTTTTAAGCTTAAAAAAAACGTATTTTGATTACTCATTCGCTAGTGTTAGAGTAAGAAAGTGTCAGCGTAAAAAAGTGTCAGTATAACAAAGTGACAGTGTAAATAGTGTCGGTGTATGTATTATTAAGTGTCAGTGTTAGTGTTAGTGTAAAAAAGTGTCAGTATTACTCAATTATAAATGAGAAATAAATTTTAAATATAATAAGTGAAATAAATTTTGTAAGTAAATTTCACAATTTAAAAATAACTATATCAAATAGGATAGAGTAAATAAAATAAAAATAAACATCGGAAAAGGAGACCGGAGACTTAGCAATAGAATATCTAAAAAATGGTGTGAGACGGAGGAAATATAAGTTACTCTTTTCGTTTCAAAAATAAATGTCATTTTGAAGAGTTGGTCTTATAAAAAAATTAGTTTTTTCTTAAGATAAGAAAAAATGTATTTTCAAAATAAACGGTGGCATTTTTGTAATTACTGGCAATCATGATAAATGTCAGTGTTAATATTACAAATTCGGGTCATCCCAAGCTCCGATCATCTTCTCTGGCCATCCCAAGCTCCGATCGTTCTCCGGCGTTCACTCAGTTTGAGTATTTTGTAACCTACAATTCGTGCCCTAGTTCCGCCATTAATGTCCATTATCAACTCTGCTTCGTTACATAATTGATTGGTACTTTATTGATTGGTACATAATTAATTGGAGATAACTGTGTGATTTAATTCCATAGCTCTTTGTTTTTTCGTTGGATAAACAAAATGTCCTTCAATGGTGTGGATAAAGGGTTAAGTTGCTGAAGTTTGGGTCAATTCAATTGGGAATTATGTGAATTTGTTCTAAATAATTGCCAGTAGTTGTATAAATAATTGCCAGGATTATGATAAAAATGTACCAGTGCACGTCTAAAAAGTGTCAGTTAAAAGCTCTCTTTGTCCAGAAACTTAGTGTCAGTGTCAGTGTAAAAAAGTGCCAGTGTTAGTGTAATAAAGTGCCAGTGTTAGTGTATCAAAGTGCTGGTGTTAGTGTAAAACAAGTGCCAGTGTTAGTTTAACAAAGTGTCAGTTTTAGTGTAACAAAGTGCCAGTGTTAGTGTAATCAAGTGCCAGTGTTAGTTTATAAAGTCACTTAATATACATGCACTAGCACTTTTTTTCACTGGCACTTATTGATACTACAACGGGCACTTTGTTACACTAATATTTTTGCTGGCTCTCAAAAACACAAGCACTGGCATTCAAAAACACATGCACTGGCATTCAAAAACACATGCACTGGCACTCAAAAACACATACACTGGCACTCAAAAACACTGATAATCATTTTTGCTGGCTCTCAAAAAACACAAGCACTGGCACTCAAAAACACATGAACTGACACTCCAAAACACATGAACTGACACTTCAAAACACATCACTGGCACTCCAAAACACAAACACTGGCACTCCAAAACACATGAACTGGCACTCCAAAACACATTTACTGGCATCTAATTACACACATGCTAAATTCCGGTCATTTCTCCGCCAGAGTCTCACAGCTAGAGAGAGAATTCATGGAGCCGTCAAACCAAGAGTTTTCACAACCTCTCGGCCAAAATAATTGCTTTATCATGTAATTTAATAGGGGCTTAAGGGCCAGTTACACAAAGCATCATAAATGACTAAAATTCTAATCATGAAATAGGTATTTTTAGTGGATAATAGAGCAAGATTTGGGAAATAATTCTGGCATAAGAATGAATACAGCCTTCCAGAACTCTTATTCGTTCGGATTCGGTCTCAATTTGTATCAATCAAACACTCCCTCAATTTCGAAAAGTTCTTTCCATTTTCAATTTAATTGTCAAATTAATCGAATTTTGACCATATTTTTATAGTCGGATCTGTACAAAAAAAATTGGGGGATTTCGATTGAGAGTTGGGGGAGAAGGTGGATTAAAAGATTTTTTGAATCTTTGAATTTGGGGATGAACGGGAGTTGGGCGCCGAGGCGGAAGAGTCGACGTGTTCTGAAAACACGTTTTTTGTTAAGCTTGTAAAAAACGCGTTTTTTACATGTTTTTGGCCATTTTGAAAGTTTTCAAAAAATGCAATTATTGCTACTACTTTATACTCCCTCCATCCCAATCTAAATGCCCAAATTTTTCTTTTTGGGCGTCCCATTGAAAATGTCTCATTTCCAAAAAAGAAAATTTTTTTTTACTATTTCACCCACTCATTCTCTCTCCTACTTTACTTTTACACTCACAATATTCTCTCTCCTAACTATTCCTCTCACTCATTCTCTTTCCTATTTAATTTTTCATACTCACAATATTTAAACTTTTTCTCTTTCCTACCTCACTTTTTCTCTTTCTTACCTCACTTTCCTTAATTTTCGCGTCGGATCCATTTTTGGACATTTAGATTGGGACGGAGGGAGTATAAAGTACCACAAAATATTGTTTTTCTCTTATACATTATTTCACTTTAAAAAAAGTATAATCAATGTAATAAAACAAGTTTCTATGTACGGAGAAAATTGAGATTTACGGATTTTAATCATTAAAATCACAAGTATTTAGAACCAAAATTTAGTTTTAAAAACGTCATTTATTTTTAAATCGGATGGAGTAGTCGACCAAACCTTGTTGACATAAATTCACATTTTTTATTAAAACTAATAGGTTTCAAAAAGAAAACTCGTGTTTTAATAAAAGAATAGATGTAATATTTGATTTTGTGGTACAACGTCTAAAAATTGTAATGGACAAATTGCAACTTGATTACTCATATTTTGCTAGTAATATTGCTAGTAATTGCAATATAATTTTCAACAGTGTAAATTTTCTAGCTAACATTGACAATTTGTGTCAATCTCTGATGTAAAATCAATTAAAAATAAGAAAAGAAAAGAGTCATAAGCCTCGCACGGAAACTTTTCTCAAATAATTTCATTTAAAAAAATTTAATCACAAAATGATCAACTTTTTGGAACTACTACACGGTGTAGCGAGTTTATAATTTTTCTGGTTAAACTCGCTACACCGTGTAGTGAATTTAAATTTGCTCAATTTTATTTTAATATTTATGCTATTAAAAAAATTAATTTAAACTTGCTACACGATGTAGCGAGTTAAAATTACCACATGTCTACTACCAAACCAAAGTTCAAAGTTTGTTTGTACTTCGTCTCACTTTAAATTACAAAATAATAATACAATAATTATGTATTAATAAAAAAGCTAAATAAAAATATTATTTTTTCATCTCAAATAAATAGTTTAAAAATATACTCCCTCCTCGTCCGCTTACAAAGTTCACACTTTCTATTTTGGGCGTCCGTTTACAAAGTTCACACTTTGTTTCTTTCCTAAAAAGGAAACCTTAAATCACTATTTTCTCCACTCATTCTCTCTCCTACATTATTTTAATACTCACAAACCATTATAATTTACTATTCCCTCCACTCATTCTCTCTCCTATTTTATTTTCACACTCACAACACTTTCAATATAATACTCCCTCCTTAATTAACGTATAAACAGTAAGTGTGAACTTACTAGGCGGACGGAGGGAGTACTTCCTCCGTCCTAATAAGTGCTTCACCCTTTTGGGTAGGCACAAATATTAAGGAAATGGGTGGGAAAAAAATATTGTGAGTGTAATTTGAAAATAGGAGAGAGAATTAGTGGAGAAAATAGTAAATTTGAAAAGTGTTGTCAGTGTAATAGTGAATTAGAAGAGAGAATGAGTGGAGGAAATAGTAAAGATTCTTTGTCAAAAAAGAAAATGATGCTCTTTTGAATAATTAGTGAAGCTTTTATTGGGACGAATTGTTCCGTTAAATTCACGTGCAAATCACATGACTTACTTTCTGTAACAAAAGTTAAATTTTAACTGATAATTAGATCAACAACAAATTAACAATGCTGTATAGAATTATAAAATTTCATCGTTAAAAATCACATTACAATTATTGAGAAAAACATAAATAACCAAATTGCAATTCGGCATCGAAACTATAAAAAGTTCGGAACTAGTAATACTCGTAGGTCCCACATAACATTCCTATATAACCGTTATAGACACTAATGGAGTACAATAATATTCCTTTCTTATCGTCCCCGACCTTGCCCAATGAACCGACCTACGCGCCTCATCTTCTAACCGTTTAAACCCCATTTTCCCACCATCCCCTCACACACAGTTCCAAGAACCCTCATCAATTGATCATCCTCCAAAATTCCCACCATGATTAATCCAAGAAAGCTTCTCGTTTTCATCTTCATGATCATCGAATTTGCCCAAATTTCATCGTCCCAGAACCTCACATTCGATTTCCCCTCTCTTACTATCCGCAACCTCACTCTCCTCGGCTACTCCTACATCCGCAACGGCGTCGTCGGCCTCACCAAAGAATCCGGTGTCCCTTCCTCCAGTTCCGGCACCGTCATCTACAACACCCCAATTCCATTCTCCAATTCCACCGCTTCCTTCTCTACTCGATTCTCTTTCTCCATCAACAACGTTAACCCGGCCTCGTTTGGATCGGGGTTAGCTTTTTTTCTGTCGCCGGAAACGCAGATTCTTGGTAGCGCCGGCGGTTACTTGGGTCTCGTCAATTCCTCCCAATTGACCAAGAACAAGTTTGTTGCGGTTGAATTTGATACCCGACTTGATTTTCACTTCAATGACCCGAATGATAATCACGTCGGCTTGGATATTGATAGCTTGAATTCAATCAAGACTGCTGATGTAATGTCTCAGGGAATTGATTTGAAGAGTGGGGATTTGATTACGGCTTGGATTGATTACAAGAACACAGAAAAGGATTTGACTGTGTTCTTGAGTTACTCTAGTTCCAAGCCTGAAAACCCGATCTTGACTGTCAATGTTGACTTGTCAGATTACCTCAAGGAAGACACGTATTTAGGGTTTTCAGCTTCAACTGAAGGGAGCACAGAGATCCATTTGATTGAGAATTGGAGCTTTTCGACTTTTGGGATCCGACCTGTTAGGCCAAGAAACAACCCTCACAATGTGTCTGACAATACCGTCTTTGTAAAACCTCCGATTTCCGTACCCAATTCGAACAATAAGCATCTAAAGAAGCTTGGATTGGGTCTTGGAATATCCGGTCCTGTTTTCTTTTGTGCGGTTCTTGTTGTTTTTGGCTATGTTTCTGTCAAGAAATGGAGGGAGGTTAGGACTGATCAGAAGATCTTGAAAGCAGATATTGTGACAGGTCCAAAACAGTTCAGTTATAGAGAACTAAAATCAGCCACAAAAGGCTTTCATTCGAGCCGGATAATAGGCCACGGAGGTTTTGGAACAGTTTACAAAGCCTTCATATCGTCTTCGGGTACTATTGCTGCAGTGAAAAGATCAGAACATGCCCATGAATGCAAGGCGGAGTTTCTAGCAGAGTTGTCGATTATTGCTTGTTTGAGGCACAAAAACTTGCTCCAGCTCCAAGGTTGGTGCGTTGAAAAGGGGGAATTGTTGCTTGTATATGAGTTCATGCCTAATGGGAGTCTCGATAAGGTTCTTTACGAGGATTCTGAGCTGTTTGAGTCTCTGAAATGGGATCATAGATACAATATTGCATTAGGGTTAGCTTCTGTATTGACTTACTTGCATCAAGAATGTGAGCAGCAGGTGATTCATAGAGACATAAAGAGTAGTAATATAATGCTCGATGTGAATTTCAATGTCAGGCTTGGAGATTTTGGGCTAGCTAGGCTTATGGATCATGACAAGAGCCCTGTGTCAACTTTGACTGCTGGGACAATGGGGTACCTTGCACCCGAGTACCTTCAGTATGGAAAAGCTACTGACAAGACTGACGTATTTAGCTATGGAGTGGTTGTTCTTGAAGTGGCTTGTGGGAGGAGGCCGATTGAGAGGGAAGTTGAAGGTCAAAAGATGGTCAACTTGGTAGATTGGGTTTGGGGGTTGCATTCTCAAGGGAGGGTTTTAGAGGCTGCAGATCAAAGATTGGGTGCGGAGTTTGATGAGGAGCAAATGAGGAAGCTTTTGTTTATAGGATTGAGTTGTGTGAATCCAGATAGTGCAAAGAGGCCCTCTATGAGGAGGGTGTTTCAGATTCTTAATAGTGAGGCTGAGGTTTTGGTTGTGCCTAAGATGAAACCGACTCTTAGTTTCTCTAGTAGCTTGCCTTGGAGCCTTGAGAGTATTGTTTCTGATGATGATGATTGCTTGAGCCCTGAATCGCGGGTTTGAGAACAAAGCGATTCCATTGATCTGTTTTTGGTCTTTGACTGTATACTTTTGGTTAGTTGTTGTAGTGTAGATATTAGAGAGACTGAGAGTTCAGTGGCCCGAGTTCAAAGCGATTCCATTGAACTGTTTTTGGTCTTTGACTGTATACTGAGCATTAGTCCAATGCAATTGTTCATTTCTACTCCTATCTTACTCAGTATATTGCAAAAGATTCGTGTTTCGTGTTTGTAAGACATTAACAATTTATGGCTCTAAACGAAATGGACTGACGGATTTGAAACATAAGTTAGTTAAACATTATATCGTGGCTCTAAAACAAAAGGGTCCGAAGGATTTGAAACATAAGTTAGTACAACATTATACATAAGTGGATGAAATTGCTAATGTCATCGTGCCCTGTTGTCAACAAAATCCAGTCTCTGGTAAGGCTCATTCGTCAGTAGCTGATCCGCTGACAGCTTATGATGACTACTGATCAGGTGCACGACCAGGCCGAGAGCCTGCTTGAGACATAATCAGAAAATCCCAAAAAATAAGAGGAAAATACTGATTAGAAGCTGTAAAATGGTTTTGTTAAAAAAAAAAAAAGTCAGAGAAATCTGGATTACTTCCCATGGGATGGTCTAATGGGTTGGTTATAAGAGGAGAGTGATGTGCATAGGATGACAGAAGAAGGGAGAGCACACTCCCACAAAAGCAAAGATTTTTCTTTAAACTATTTGGCGGGTTGTGCACTCTCTCTTCTGTCAACCTACTACCATCCATCCACCAGATCTCCGTCCCCGGTCTAGTAGTCGGATTCCCTCGATCAATCACTAATTTGTCCCTGCAATATGCAGATAAAGAGCGATATGTTGAGTATGTGTATGCGCGTGTTTTTTTGGCTGTTCATGCTTGGTAAAACATGGTTATAATGCTTGGTAAAACATGGTTATAATGGTTATAAGAAAAGATAGCAAAATGAAAACTTGCCTTGGCAAATTCGAATATCCGAGAGAATGATAAAAGGGCAAACCCCGGTGCATCAAGCGGGAGTTGGGAGAGGGAACCATTTGCTAGAGCCTTACCCATATTCCCCATGTATGAATGTTCATCCACCAGATGCAGTCTGTAAACATTGTTACTATAACTTAAAAGATATTGTGATTACTTTGTGTGTTTTGTGTGTGAATATATATATATATATATATATATATATATATATATATATATATATAGTCTATTTATAGGGAGAGATTCAAACCATGGGCGGAGTTACAAGGGGTCAAGGAGGGGCAGTTGCCCTCATTGACTTTTTATTTATTATAATTTTTTTTAAAACAGTTTCATGACATTCATGTTTCATACTCCATCCATTCCAACTATAATTATATTATATTTTAGTTTTGGACTCGAGGATTAAGTGTATGAATTTTATTTTTATTGAATAAAGAAGTATTAGAACAATTCAATTTAGAAAGTGTAATTTTTAACGAGACATCAATGAGATAAAGAGTGTAACTTTTAGTGAGACGGAGTAATATATGTGGAAGTAAAATGTTTTATATTTATGATTTTCTTTTAGTAGGTAAGATTTGTAGATGTTGAACATTTTGGTACTGTATTGAACCGTATGAAAGATCAATTAATTTATTATTATCGCCATTAAAGTAGGTACTTAACTATGTCTAAAGTTGTATTGTATAGAAGAAAAATAGTCAAAAAAAAAATTGGGGGCTCCAAATTTTTTTGCCCCCCTTCCTCAAATTTCTGGCTCCGCCACTGATTCAAACAGTAACGTGTGGAAATTTATTGTGTTTTATTTATTGTAATATTTATTGAAATTTTAAATGGGAAGAAGAGAGTGAAATGTGACAAGAAATAGGAAGTGGGTTGAATATTGTGCTTGATGAGAAATAGGAAATAAAACATCATTTTCATGCTGTTTCACTGTTACATAATAGTTGGATGAATTCCAAATTGACCTAATAAAAATAAAATTGGTAAAATAACAATATTTCCACTTTTTTTGTTTGTTGTTGTTAATATGTGCTTTGATCTATATATTTAGTCTAATTAAATTATTCAAACAAAAATTTAAAATTAATTAGCGATACACCATTATAAATATTAAAAATATTTTTTAGATGTTTATTTGTAAAATTAAATTAACCTAAAATTATTGAATAAAAAAAGTAGGAATATTATTTTGAAGCGGAGGGGAGTAGTACCGAAAACAGTCTTGAAAAAGTCAAACAGAAGCCCTAGTAAAACCGCCCAATCCCACTTCTCCACCAGCATATAGCAACACACCATCATAAACTGACTTAACCACCAATCACCACTCCCCACCCCACACTCCCTTTCCCGCCATTTATAACACAATTCTCCCACCTCTTTTTCCTTCCACCATTTTTGCTCTTACAGATTGACTCCCCATTTCTTGACTTAAATCTCAGTTTCAAAAATGGCCTCTTTCAAAACATTCTTTAACACTTCTTTACTAACCTGCCTTTTCTTGATCTCGATCGCCGCCCGTTTCCGTGTCATCGTCGCCCGTTCCGTGTCATCGTTCCAGTTGCAGATTGGTGGTGATGGAGGCTGGACTATCCCACCTCAAAACCAAACTCTCACTTACAATGATTGGGCTGGCAAAAACAGGTCCATATTGGCGATACCCTTTGTAAGTTCATCTCTCATTTGACCCGAAAATCTTCATTTTTGACTTTTAAACATTTTATCGGCAAAAAATAACAAGTAAGGTTTGTTAGACTACTGTGCATTCCGACTGTACATGCCCCAAATTTGTAACTTTCTTGCACATCTTCTTATTGAGATTTCAAGTACCAAAACGATTCGGTGCTGGTAGTGGATCAGAAGGGATATGATAACTGCTTTGCTTCGAACCCAATTGCCAAATTTGAAGATGGGAGTACAGTTTTCAAATTTGACCGCTCGGGTTTCTTTTACTTCATCAGTAGACAGATGGGTCACTGCAAATCTGGCCAGAAGCTGATCATTGATGTTATGCACCCTTTAGAAGTTGAGCCATCGGAATATGCTCTGGCACCTCAGCCTGGCCGGGATACTGAGGCTGGAGGTAAATCTGACGGCGACAAAGGTTTTGATTCCGATGACTTGGGTCCTCCTAGGTATAATGCAGCTACTAAGCACCCTGTTGGATCCTACTCCATGACTGTTCTTGGTGGAGTTTGGCTGATTTGATAACATACATAACACTACAAAATTTTCGGAATCGCAAATAATATACAAGGTTCAAAATCTATATCCTCACTTGAGCTTCAGTAAGATAAAAAGTTTCTTGAGGGCTCTTCATTTTGCAAATGATCTGATCGAGCCTTTATCACCTCTAAAACTGACTCAGTTTCCATTTCAACCTCAATTTTAGGTTCTGATAATTCCGTCTTCAAATCCAGAAAAACTGCATTGGCTTGATCAGCAAATTTAGCTTTTGAAATGGGCGAACCACAAATTACCTTATAAGCCTCGTAACCGGACACATGCGTGCTGCCGCCTTCCAAGAGCTTTGAAAGCGGGTGCACTACAGAAAGAGGATCATTCTTCTTTCTGATAGTTTCCATTGTCTCCAGAAACTCTGACACAAATTTTGGCTTGATGAACTGAACAAATACTGCAGTTTCGTCCAAGTTATATATTGATGACACGGAAGTTAGACCAAAAGTTTTATACAGACATTCTCGTATGTCTCTTGTCTTTAGCTTGGAGGGGAATCCCCAAATTAGAGCAGCGTTTGGAAACGAAATAAGTGGTTTCCTGGTTTTGGAATCGGTGGGGTCTGGTGTCCATGTGACTGGTTGACCGGACCTCATGTCGACAATGTCTCCACTAGTCCAGCTGAGATAAAGAAGATTTATGTGCTTCTGAAGCTTTTCTTCGCCGGCCAAATTTAGAGGTGGTGTTGATTGACTTTCGAAATCAATACCTAGTTGACTGCATGCCTGGGCAAAAACACAACCTGTCATAAACGCATCATAACCAGCTTCGTGTTTGGCTCCAGAATTCCAGCTTGAAGAACTGCAAATGGAGACCTAATCTCAGTCACAGGAGGGATAACTCACCAAATAAAAATTGAAAACAATTACTACCTCTGTCCCAAAATGAATGTCCAAAAAAGAGAACTAATCTCAGTCACGGGAGGGATAACTCACCAGATAAAGATTGAAAACAATTACCACCTCTGTCCCAAAATGAATGTCCAAAAAAAAATTTGTTCTTGATCAAGGGCAAATTTGAAACATTTTTGCCCGGAGTTAAATTCGAAGGGAAAAAGAGGGAATGTAATTTCAAAAAAAATTGAAATTAATCAATGAAAACTTAAAAAACGATATGGTGGCACTTTTCAATCAGCATTATGTTCGGCAAAGCGAGGGTACAAAATATAGGATATGATTCAAAAACAACTAAAAATATATACTCCCCTGGTCCCAAAATGGATGTCCAAAAGTTTTCAAATTGGCTCTTGATTTTGAGAACTTTTTAGACATTCATTTTGGGACGGAGGGAGTACTACGTATTTGAATTATAGAACCAACCGCCGAAATACAAAACTTTCCCGGAAATTGATCAAATTTAAAACGCTGCAGTATATTAAGGGAAAGTATACCTCATCTGACCCACTTGGACTTCCACTTTAATGCACTGTTTACAAGCCAAGCCAGGGTTTTCCACCCCTAATGCAATCTGTGGACACAAGGCGGTAAATGCTTTGGATAGTGCAGTGCCGTTTTTCCTTAACAAAGGTTTAAATGCTGCATTCATGTTTAGGAGTATCTTAGTGTCAATCATGTACGGGAAGCACTTATGAACAAGCGGCACATATTCCTCCACAGTCATAGGAAGTGAACCCAAGAATTTGCTGTATATGTGTGCAAGATCTGTATATTCCAAAGAAGCACTTAGAAATAGATACCATGAAAGTAGCTTCTTCCAAAATCTTGAAAATCCATACCTAAAAAGCAATTGTGCCCAACGATCAGCTTCTGTTCTGATGAAAGGAGGTCAATTACATGCCGAAAGCCAACGGCAGCTTCAATCTTCATCTCGGCATCTTTGCGAAGGCTTTTCTTCACTTCTGTCTACAAACAAAAACTAATAATCAGAAGAACAAGAAAGAAATATCCCCAAAAAATAAAAATATACTAAGATGAGGGTAAATTATATCCTAAGATGCAAAAATTCACACAAGCTACTGCATTAAATTTATATTTTGTTTTTTCCCAAGGCCATCATGATTCAAGACATACAAAACTTGGATATTTCAAATGAAATAAAATTGTCAAATATCCATTAAAAATATCATATCTTTCCTGATACATTAAGCCAAAATGAAGTAATCAAGGCCGATTTAGAACAAGAGATTGTATCTGAAAAGAACATAATTTGATATCGATGGATGACAAGTTTGAATTGTAGCCAAACGTGACAACAGTTATGCACTTTTTCAGTAACAGCCATTACCCATAAAAGAATAAAATTAACCCTTGACTAAAAATAAGCACAATCAATAATTTCTTAAGATTAAAGTTGTAGCTTACCAGGAGCAAGTCCCTGTCGGTTTTAGATTCTGTATAGACAACTAAAGGCTGAAAGCAAGAGTCTTCATCTTTCAACTGAATGAAAGTAAGATCTTGGAAATCTTTTTCAGTAACCTGCATGATTCCAGTTCCATGCATTAGCAATAATAAAAGCTATAAAAGCAAACGATCAAACTGAATCGTAGAAAATAAACAGCTAGCTTAAACAAGTGTCAAATGAAGGAATATACTTGCAAGATCCTAAAACAAGAATGATGAAGAGGTGCATAATTAATCATTACTCAATAACATAATGGGTGATGTGATTTACAAAAGGGGTACTGATTTCAGTTCAGTACAATCTCACATTAGTCACATGGGAAAATATAATTACATAACTTTCGGTAGAGATGTTTTTGTAAACTTCGCAAATTCGAGAAGAGCCTTGATACTTGCTTTTTATCAGAGCTTGAAAACGATTAACTAGTAAGACATTGCATGTGGCTACTTTATGTTAAAGAATCTGTAAATTATTAAAGAGGTTGAACTATTCCGGATAAACTATTCCAAGTGGCAAAGCAGTTGTTCTTTCCACCCATCGGTTCATAGTTGGACTAGGGCATCAGTGACTGCACATGCAAGTATAAAAGGAAAAATGGAGGACCAACACTAAAAAACTTAACGACAAAGGATAAGTTTGATGGAGAAGTTGATAAAACGTGTAGTAGTTAAAAAAAAATAAAGGGTGATTTTGTAATGAGAAAAAGTATGAGGGTTACTTGTGTGGAGATTCGAAGAATCCAAATGACTCCTTTCCCTTAGTTTATAGTAAGATGACGAAAATATGAGTTTTGATACAATACAAACATGAGTTTATGTAAGGTGTTCAAGACAACAAATAAAAACTATTACCGACTGAATTAACCTTAGCTGGTGGGCACTGAACCCATTCAGTTTAAGGGCTGGACGCATCTCAAGGAAAATAGTTTCAAACTTCTGATTGGAGTCATTTGAACCCTCCTGAGCTTTAAACCCTGGATTCCCAACCGTTGACAGCCCACTGTGCCATTCACTGATTCTTTCCTTCAATCTCACAGTGAAGAGAACATCTGCAATTTTGTCAAGTGACTTCTCTCTATCTTCTTTGTTTTTACACACTGCCACCGACAAGTCAGCTTCATGTGCCGAATATATGCGCCTTAGTGCAGCATCTTCTTGTGTTCTGGATAAATAAGATATTCCTGAGATTATCCAATATTTTAAACTCTCGAAAATGGAAGTAATAAAGACGCATAAAGGTATACCAGGACAAACTCTACGAAGAGAAGCTCATAAAACTCAGGACACAAACATGAAGAAAAAAAACAGAGTATCAATGTCAATTTAATATTCCCTCCCTTCCTAGCAAAGAGTCCTCATTTGACTGTTCTTGGTCAATTGATTAGAGTTTAGCAAAGGTTTTACAGTATTATAATAGTTGCAAATAATAATATTTGTAAAGCAGCTCTTAATGGTTAAAAGTTTATTACTGAAGATGGAACAAATGCATGATGCACAAGTTAATTTGATGAGGACGCATTTTCACTCTAAAAAGGGACATTTTCAGGGTAAGGGAGGAAGCTATACAACTCCCTCTATCGTGTATTTTTAACAATATTGAGTCTGAATATGCTGTAGCACCCATGTTTCAGCAGGGAAGACCCCTGCTTTTACCAAAGTTCTTCTATTCAGGTCTAATTAATCCTAGAGTTTGTTGTCCAGAAGACTATTTACTGTCATATTCCATGCCTACGAATATCAATTACATATATTTATGCAGAGAAAATTAATCTGATCAAGCCAATAGAAATATAATTACAGAGATAGAAGTGAACTACCTTCATTTATACATAAGTTGAAATCAAAATGGAACTTAGCCAAGAAATCAAGTGAGCTAGTCTGGCACAGGAACTCGTAGGATTGGTCATCACTCGCAACTTCTTGACGCGGAAACAAGTAGAAGTTGTGTCTGTCAAAAGACACCAAATTGCAACGGTTAAGTGCTACACGTTCAATCTTTAAACTTGTTCCATTAGCACAAACTTATTATTATAAATGAAATTGGTCTATGCTATCAACAAAAATGAAACACAAAATTTGGATTTTTTTTTTTACCTCCAATGGCATTTTTCAAAGTCAATTTTGATTAATTCTTCTCAAATGTGGGTGTGTTAAATGTGTAAATGTGAGATATTCAGAGAGCATAAAATAGGAATGAGAGTAACTAACGGATGAGCTACAAATGATTGCTTGGAAGAGTCCCACCGGAAGGGACAGACGCCGAACTGAACAACGGCGAACTTCTCGGCAGAGTCCTTCACTTTAAGATAACGAATATCGAAGCGGTCAAACACCAAGGAATCTCTCCAAGGAGCACTAGTAATCCCGGTCATTTCCAGGTCGATGGCGACGAAATCAGCGTCACGGACGTGTCGCCGGAGGTCACTGAGAGACGACTCGAAGTTGGATTTCGTGACATTTTTAATGGCGAAACTGGATGAAGAAGATGAGGAAGCTGATGAGCAGAAATAGCATTTGAGAAAGTGCGTTTTGGGGGTTAGGGTTTGGAAGATTGCACTGACCATGCAAAGCTGTTTCTTCATTTTCTCTCTGACAATTCATGTCAGGGACTCTGTGTAAGCGAACTCTGTTAGTAGTTTGGGCCTAGATTGGGTCAGGTGAAGTTTTGGGTTGTGTTAAATGTTAGTTTGGGCCATTTTGTATTAAGCGTTAATGAGGCCCAATTATAAAAAAAAAAAAAAAGGGCAAACCTCGTTGCACCATGCGCTTCCCGCCTTGCGGGGGTTGGAAGAGGGAACCATTTGCTAGAGTCTTTCCCTGACAATTGCCAAGAGGCTGTTCGCCACGAATGCGTGACCTTATGTTTACCAAAAGAGCAACTTAATCGTTGCGTCAAGGCTCGCCTACTAGTAAGAGGCCCAATTGGGCCTTTATTTTTACCAATTCCAAACTTGATTATTTGATGGGCTTTAATTGCTGGGCCTATTTGAATCATTTGATACAGAAAACCCGACCCGACTCGTCGACAAAAATGGCAAAACCCTCTCCGCGACAAGAGATTCTCAGTTGGCAGCTTCAATGGATTCTTCCACCGTCGATGTGCCGGTTTTCGCTGACACCAACTTGGATACCCACTTCGCCGTTGTAGTCTCGCCGGACATTACTGCCGGAAAGTTCAAAAGTAAGAATGGGATTTACTCTCTTCATCAATTATTTCTATTTTCTCTTTACTCTCTAATTTTTGCACGCATATTACCTTCTGAATGTGGGTCTTTTATTTAAATACTTCTCTTGTGTACAAAAGCAGCTAAAGATTTGATCTTTTTCTGTGAAATTGGCCAAATGGAATATGTATTTCTGGGTTTTTTGCTATTTTTATGTATTTACTGTTTGGCTAAATCAATTCCAAGCAGTTAGAGATCATATTGGAAGAGTGTTTGGAATTTGCGTTACCAAACATGCCCTAAATGTTTCCCTGAAATTTAGGGTCCGCTCCCGAGTCTAAAAATGGAGGGGGAGTGAAGGAAAAGGGAGGAAATGTGGGAGAATTTCCTCACTGATGGTGCTCCTGAGTTTTCTTGAGCAGGGAAAGGGAAGGAAATGAGGCGCTCATTTCCGTCCATTTCAATCTTCCCGTTTGTGCGCGGATTGGGGAGGAAAGAAATGCTACCGCCATTTCCTCCCCCTCCCTTCCCTTCACCTCCCTAAAAAACTCAGGAGCGGACCCTTAAACTGAATACTCCCTTCATGCCCAGAAAGGATTTTGACTTTTCAAAGTCAATTTGATTTTCTTGCAGATGATATGAAAAATAAAACTACTCCCCCCTTCCCAAAATGAATGACCTATTTTTTTCAAAATTTGGTGTTGATCAAGAGAAAATTTAATAAAAAAAAAAAGAAATTGGTCATTTATTTTGGGATAAAAGTAGTAGAACATTTCTATACTAATAGTGATATAAGAACATGTTCAGTGGTTCTTGGATGACAAGTTACTCTAATCATAATCAAATCGTCTAGTGGAAAAAAGTCAAATTGATTTTGAAAAGTTTTTGATTCATGGAACGGATGGAATATTTGGTTAAATGTGGATTTATGTTCAATCCTCAGTAGTCCTTTTTCTTTCTCTTGTGGTGAGCTTCTTCAGTCTATTCACAATTCAATGATTATTTGCTTGGTATTTCAGTTGATTACCACGCAACTTCTTGGTTTTTTTTTTCGGGGGAGGGGGGGTTAATAGGTTTCCATTCTGGAATAGAATAACAACGACAAACTGTACAACCGACAATTTTTATGGAAATCTATTAATAATAATGGGATGTTAATCTCTGCATTACAGTAGGAACGACAAAAACATCTGTACATATTGTCACCGTCAGTGGCGCCATATTTATACACTCACATTTCTCGCAAAGAAGAATGACTGAAATTACTCTCATTAACCATTGAATTAGTCTGAATAATGGGAGTAGTATTCAAATTTCCTCGATGCATCTTAGCGTGAATACAACTGACTAAAACAAAGTTAAGGTTGATGTTGATCTCATAAATATGTTCCATCAAACACTAAAATGACTTCCCATTCTAAAGTACCTATTTCCTTTCTGGTTTGTCCCAAAAAATAATATTGTCGGTTCGAAAAAGTCAATATTTGTGTAATCTCAAGAAGGTACGAGCATGCCGAGCTATATTCTTAAAAATCATGACTTGTCAAATGAGTCTATTTTTGGGGGACAACGCGAATTCTTTATTTTCTCAGTCTGCTTGGTCAGCATAGTGTGAAAGTAATTGTTATTATTTTGTTTTTGTAGGAGATCTTGAAAGTCTGCATTCCAATTATTTCCCTGAAATTGGAAATATCAGAGTACGTAGATTAATGGTATGTTGTTGAACTCGTCAATCATCCTCCCGCTGCCCTCCCAGCACAGCCCTCTTTTTTTTAACCCTCTCCCCCCCCCCCTCCCCTCCAAAGAAAATGATGCTCCTCCTTCCCAAAATGATGTTCCCAATTTTTTAGTGGTTAACTTGATTGAAATTTGATGAAAGATTTAGAAAAAAATATTTGTTGATGGTGTATCAATAACAGATTTTATAATATCATTGGGATAACTATTCTTTCCTTTAATTTTTCATCAAAATTCAATCAAAGTAACTACTAAAAAATCCGGAACATCATTCCGGAACGGAGGGAGTATAAAAAAGTTTGAACTTTTTAATTGTGATTGCTCAAAATAGGTGAAGCGAAGATCGTGTTTCTATCACCTGCCTGATACGCTTCCCATAAAACATGCTTTCCATGGAATGAAAGGAACATGGTTTATAAGCTTGGAAGCATATCCTGACGAGAGTTGTGAACACAAGTTACCCAAATGTGTAGCCGAAGAAGTTCAAGGCCACGTTTCTAATAACAATGTTACGGGCACTAAAAGAAAAGATACAAGGTGGAAAAGAAAGAAAAGGAAGAGAAAAAGATTTTACAGCCTGAAATTTGTATTTAAAGAGCTGTTTAGATCTGTAAATCTCCCAAAGAAAACTAAGAGAAGGAAAATGGTAGCCAAACGTCTTGAAAGAAAGGAAAACGTGCATGTAGAAGAGCGGACCCACCCTTGTTCTTTGGTGGCAGCGCCTAGCAAAACGTTGTCAGAAACCGTATCAGTTTCCGGCCTTATCGAGAAATACTTTTCTTGCTATGATGAGGTAACTTCGAGATCTTTTGGGCAATTCAGATCTAGAACAGATGTCAGATGCTTAAACATAAAAGTTGACAGAATACCAAAATGTGCAGAAAAAACACCTCCAGCAATGATAAATTTGCCATTTCCCGCTGCTAACGGAAGATCCAGACCCTCGAGTGATGAGCTTGGAAGTGGTAAAGTTGGAAAATCACTTGTTCTGGCCTCCGGCAGTCTTGGAATTTGTGCTGGCAAGCAAAAGCCTACGGTCTCTCTATGCCGTTTCAGCGAGAGAAATGTCTCAAACAATCTGTTTCTCAATCCTTCCACCATTGTCAGAAGTCTAGCTTTTGAGATTGATGATGAGGAAGACTGAACAATTTTCATGGAATTGTATGCCATTGCAATAGCATGTACTCCCTCCGTCCCATTACAAACCACAAACTTTCCTTTTTGGTCGTCCCATTACAAACCACAAACTTCCTAAAATGGAAAGGAATCTTTACTATTCCCTCCACTCATTCTCTCTCCTACATTATTTTAATACTCACAACACCATTATAATTCACTATTCTCTCCACTATAATTCACTTTTCCTTAATTCCCGTGTCTACAGTAAATTTGTTCTTACTAATGGGACGGAGGGAGTATATGTTCTTGAAAATGCCATGGCTTAATGCTCCCAATGGGAAGATGCCTCCTTGCATTGTTCACTGGTTTGGGAATGATGTCAAATGGGGTTATTTTGGTATATTTGTAGGCTTGTGCTGTATTTAAGTGATTGTTTGTTTTACTACCTCTGTCCTAAAATCCTAAAATGAATGACCAAAAAAATTACAAATTTGACGTTGAGAAACGCAAATTTGAAATTTACTTGGGTCATATATTTTGGGACGGAGGGAGTAAGATTTTGTGGTTTTGTAAAGACTGAATTAATTACATGTAAATATAAATTTATGGTTGTTTGCTCCCTAAGAAAGGAATAGTACGCGTTTACAGTATTTATGCTTTTCTCCTTATAATTGTAAAGCAACAAGAAAGTAGAATCATTACTTTTTATTTAAACATATATATATATATATATATATATATATATATATATATATATATACTGTATATATACTTCTTTTAATTACAAATCATAATAAAATTACAAAAATGCTAACAATAAAAATAGAAGTGAAGTATTTCTCTAAATATAGCGCAACTCAAAACAATACGAGCTACCCAAATTTAAATTCTCAAAAAAAATCTGAGAATATAATACTCCCTCCGTCCCAAAATGTTTGTCCCATTTGACTTTTTTGTTGAACTTTGACCACAAATATATGACAATTTAATTATGTTCATGAAATTCTAAAAATTCCTATTGATTAACCATTAATAATATTATCAACAACAACTTTTAGAATTTCATGAACATGATTAATTTCTCATAAATTTGTGGTCAAAATTCAACAAAAAAGTCAAATGGGACAAAGATTTTGGGACGGAGGGAGTATCTTTTTTTTGGTGTTTTTTAGGATCAACTTAATTAAACTTTAACAAAAAAAATAATTTATAATTTTATAAAATTATTAAAATGAGTAGGTATTGTGTAATACACGTTTTTTCTAACGCTTAAAAAACCGAATTAATCAAAATGTGAGTGTGATCCTCGCAAATGCCCGTGTTAATGTTGTTAAAGTTCCAAAGTGCCTTAATTCATATTGTGACTTAAAATATTTAAACTCACACTTTTAACACTTGTTAATAAATGTTAATAAATGACAGTAAAAAAAAAAGTGTCAGAAGTAGTGTTAAAGAATATTGGTTCATGTGATAAAGAATGTCAATACGTGTGTTAATAAGTGTCAATGCTTATGTTAAATAGTGACAACGTTGGTATTAATGAGTGTTAGTGCTAGTGCGAAATAATGTTAGTTTTAGTGTAAAAAAAGTGTCAATTTGTATGCTAGAGAGTGTATGTGGTAGTGTCAAAAAGTGTTATTGATAATGTTAATGAGTCCAAGTGTGTTATAACTAATTTTGTTTATTTACAAAAATGTCATCTCGCATTTCAAAATAAGTTCGGGTTATTGAAAATATGTCAATGCATGTTTTAAAACAAATTTCTATTATTTGCAAAAAAGTTATCGCACGTTTTCGTAAATCCATTTTTTAATCTCTAGAAAAAACACGCTTAACCTTATTATACAGTATTTTTTATATTTTTACCTAAAAACAATTATTGATAGTATTATTTATTATACATTAAACCAGACGGATTGTGGATTTGGCCATTTTGAATAAGTTTTAGGACATGACCACAAGTTTTGCAAGCAAAATCGAAGTTTTATCAATCACCTAGTCGATTACTGATAGTAACGCTTTATCGACAACGTTAATGATCAAATTTGTCTGTTGCGTGACAGGTGACAACGGAAATCGGGTTGGTTCCGATCACAAAGACGGAGATGATGGGTAGTACAGGAGAGGTGGTAAACTTGAATCTCGTTCCCATCGGCAATGAACTTGAGCTGTTTGAACAGATAACCTACCCATTAATCATCCCACAAAGGCACGTTGTATTGGGTGTCTCCCATTTATTTTTGTTGCACTTTCTGTGTTGTTAGAAATATTATTTCACATTAAAAATTGATAAAATCTTGCTTATAATATATAAAGATTGTGGGTCACTCTCCTTAAAACCAGGTGGAACCTCAGACTTTAAGACCTTCTTGTCATCAGATCATTTAACTTCTGATGATTTGGGACCTCTAAAATTACAGTTAACTCACCCATTAACCATGTGTTTTTGTGCATTTAGCTCAGTAATACGAAAATTATCATCAATTTGTTAAAGAATTAACTGAAAATAAATAAAACTCAAAATTAATGAAACTGGAATGCATAAAGTAGAGGCTTGTGTTGTACACAATCTCCATAAGAAGTAATTGCCTCACACTGGTGCGAACGGTTACTAGCAATCTTCTCGTAAGATGCAACGACTTTAACTGCCGTTAATAGGAACACTCCAAATTAACGACTTCAGATCGTATATATTTGGACCGTCCGACCTGATCCTAATCAAGGCACCAGATTGAGCGAAACGGCACATGCCCATTCGAGGAGACGTGGATCCTCTATATGAACCGACCCATGTCCATTTGAATGTATACATCCGCCGAGTACACACCCGTTCGGCCCATCGCACCTATTAGCCCCAGCACGCGGCCCGCCCCACCTGGACTGCCCAGATCGAATCGAGCCGGCACCTTGTCCGAACCAATGCAAACCCGAATCGCCCACAAGTACCCGAGCTAGCTGAGCCACGAACCTTGACTAAATTTCTCAAAACTTTAAAGTTCCACAGCACCAACGACCGATGGGACATTTGCGCGTGCGCGGGCTCAAATGGTGCTTCGCACCATCCTTGTGTTCAAATTTGAGCTAGTACAATTGAGACACATTCACAAACTATTCATAAATTCATTTTCAATTATATACTTTGAGCATTAATTTCTCATCCACTATAATTTGATTTTGAGAGAATAAATAAATCACATTAATCTACTCCAAATGTAGATTACAAATATGCAATTTATTTTCATTTACATAAAATGAAATTACATTTAAATTTGAATCAAATATTGATCAAATCTAATATTTGAAACCAAATTCCAACACAGACGGCTTAATAAAACATGAGATGTTTTATGATTTTTTGAGAAAGTGTTTTTTTTTTTACTCTTATACGTTAAGGTACTAGTATTCTCTTACCTGTGTCACTGACACGGTTACAGTACATAAATTAAAGAAATGATGAAATCGTCTTCCTCTCATCAAAATATATATATATATATATATATATATATATATATATATATATATATATATATATATATATATATATATATATATATATATATATATATATATATATATATATATATATATATATATACCCAATACCCTGATGAATACTTTGTTCCATAATTAACATTTGATGGAGGGTGGTTTGTTTGTGTAACTGTCGAAGAGAATATGAGGAAGTCGATTATTCGGGACCGTTATCCATTTAGGATTAGTAAAAAAATATTTTATTAATCCCCATTTTACTATTATTCTTTTTTCGTAACCCCAGCCCAACCCATTAATCATATAAATAATTAATACTCCCTCCGTCCCAATAGAAGTTGCCTGTTTTTTGCCTTGCACGCAAATTAATAAAATGGATGGGAAGAAAAAATGTTGTGAGTGTAATTTGAAAATATGAGAGAGAATGAGTGGAGGGAATAGTAAATTATAATGGTGTTGTGAGTATTAAAATAATGTAGGAGAGAGAATGAGTGGAGGGAATAGTAAAGATTTCTTTGCCAAAAAAGGAAAGTGGAAGCTATTAACGGGACACCCAAAATGGCAAAATGGGAAGCTACTATTGGGATGGAGGGAGTAATAATTATAATCAATAACCCATCCCCTATCCTATTTTTATCCAAGGTTCGAAACACAAAACTTAATTAATCATGACGAACGATTTTTTAATTGATTTAGGTACAAATATTTTTCTAAAATCAGTTTTTTTTTTAAGAATCTAAAATCGTTCAAAAACTTAATTATATACTCCCTCCGTCTCACTCCAAGTGTCACTTTTTACTCAAAATGGCGTCCCGTTTGAAGCGTCACATTTCCTAAAAAGAAAATGTTTTATTAATATTCTATTTTCCCATCCACTATTCCCTCCACTAATTCTCTCTCCTCTACACTCACAACACTTTTTAAATTCACTATTTTCTCCATTAATTCTCTCTCCTATTTTTAAATTACACTCATAATATTTTTTCTTTTCCCTTTTTTTCTTAATTTGCGTGTCACCCCTAAAAGGGTGACACCTCTTGGTGGGAGTATAATAGTAATTATTATGTTAAGATACACTCCTTAAATAAATGATCCTAATAAAATAAAAGAGAAAAATAAATAAATCAAATTAAAATACACATAAATAAAAAAGAAAAAAAATACCAAATTCAATTTTTTTTAAAAAAAGAGTATATATAAACCCTAAACGTTATTTTAAGGAGTATACTAAATAATTAAAAAAATGATCATAATCTTTTTCTATTAAATCTGTTAATATTAAAGTAACCGACCCTAACTTTTCCACTAATTCGGATTTTATTCCTAAATATCATCTAGAAACGAATTGTAGTCCAGCTTTAATTGTATTGTACCTCGTACGTTGTCGTTTCCATTAGCAAGAGTCATCATTGTTTCTTAACAACATCAATTTCGTCCATTAATAATTAAATGACTAAAATGCCCTACCTATTGTTTTTCATACCCTTATTTAAAAATTAAATAATTAAAGAGGCATTTACAAAAAAAAAATTTAGAAAGATGAAAATTACAAAAAAAACACATAAGTTCGAAATTACAAAAAAAAAACTTTTTTTTTTGGATTTTTTTTTATCAGTTGTTGACCAAAACTGATAACTGAAATTATCAGTTATTGACCAAAACTGATAATTTAAGTTATTTGAAGCACAAATTACTCTTCAACAACTGATAACTGAAATTATCAGTTGTTGATCAAAACTGATAAAAAAATCCAAAAAAAATATTTTTTTCCAAAAAAAAAAATAAGATTGTAAAAAAAAGTATTTTTTTGTTTTTTTTTGTAAATATCATCTTTTTGAGTGAGTTTTTTTGTAATAAACCCATAATTAAATAGTACGGAATATAAGAGATTTTTGTTCCAAAAGTTTATATCAACAATAAAAATTGATAACGTTCGTCTCAAATAAATTTATATATAAATATATATATATATTTATAAATATATATATATATATATATATATATATATATATATATATATATATATATGTATATATATGCCAAAAACTTGTAAAAGACGCGTTTTATCATAACTTATGAAAAAACGTGTTTTAAAATTACTACCGGTCTCTCTCTCTACTCGCAGTCTCTCTCTCACTAAACGCAAACAGCGGCCTCCGACCCAACAACGTCAGTCTTCTCCGATCTCAAATCTCCCTCGCCGAATTTGATTCAAGCCATACGGTGAGTATTCAGATAACTAATTACTCTTATGTATTTGAGAAAGATTAATAGCATACCTTAATTTAATCTTGAGAGAGCTTCTTCTCACGAATGGAGGAAGGAAATTGGGATGGGTATGCCGAGCAGAGAAGAGAAGTCGCCCCTTTTTCTCCCTTTCTCTCTCTAATCCTTCAATTTGTATTTTGATTGATAATCTTCAATTGTATTTTTGTTATTGGTGGTGGTTGTTTGATTTGGTAAATTGAAAGAATGGTGTGTAGGGGACTGGATAAATTAGATGCCAATGTATGTATTTTGAAGTGCCAATCCATGTGTTTTGGAGTGCCAGGATATGTGTTTATGAGTGCCAGTGCTAGTGTTTTTGAGAGCCAGCAAAAATTATTACCAGTGTTTTTAAGTGCCGGTGTAAGTGTTTTTGAGTGCCAGTGTATGTGTTTTTGAGTGCCAGTCCATGTTTTTTTGAATGCCAGTGCTTGTGTTTTTGAAAGCCAGCAAAAATGTTAGTGTAACAAAGTGCCAGTTAGTAGACAGTGCCAGCGCAAGAGTGTCACGCGTATAAAAGTGCCCGTAAAAGCGCGTGCCGCTTAACAAAGTGCCAGTGCCAGTTTACACTGGCACTTTGTTAAACTGGTACTGACACTTTTTTCACTGGCTTTTTGTTACACATGCACTGACACTTTGTCACACTGGCACTTTGTTAAACTGAAACTGGCACAAACGAAAAAACACAAAACACGTTTTTTCTAAGTGCCAGAAAAAATGCATTTTTTATAAGACTCTCTCTCTCTCTCTCTCTCTCTCTCTCTCTCTCTCTCTCTCTCTCTCTCTCTCTCTCTCTCTCTCTCTCTCTCTCTCTCTCTCTCTCTCTCTCTCTCTCTCTATATCTATATATATATATATATATATATATATATATATATAGCTATCTTTTTATCGACATTTATATTAAAACAAAAGGAATATCTGTTTAATCGAAGGACATGCTTGAATATAGTAGCATGACTAATTAATTTAACAACAAATGCATTTAAATAGAAAATTTAATATTGGTCTTATAAAAAACTAGTTTTTTCTGACACTTAGAAAAAACATGTTTTGTTTTTCCCGTTTGTGTGTCAGTTTAACAAAATGTCAGTGTGACAAAGTGTCAGTGCATGTGTAATAAAGTGTCAGTGTAAAAAAGTGTCAGTGCATGTGTAACAGAGTGCTAGTGTAAACAAAGTGCCAGTGCATGTGTAACAAAGTGCCAGTGTAAAAAATATCAGTGCCAGTTTAACAAAGTATCAGTGTAAAAAAGTGTCAGTGCATGTATATTAAGTGTCTGTTTATAAACTAACACTGACACTTGGTTACACTAACACTGGCACTTTGTTACACTAACACTGGCACTTTGTTAAACTAACACTGGCACTTGTTTTACACTAACACCGACACTTTGATACACTAACACTGACATTTTATTACACTAACACTGACACTTTCTTACACTGGAACTGACACTTTGTTACACATGCATTGGCACTGAGTTTCTGGACAAAGAGAGCTTTTAACTGGGCACTTTTTTAAACGTGCACTGGTACATTTTTACCATAACCCTGGCAATGCAATTTCAGGTGACACCAAAAGAGAGTACAACAATACATAGGGAAGAGAGTACAACAATTGAATGCTCAATTCAACCCACCCAACCTCAATTATAATCCCAATTGACAATTATAATGGACCAAGGCAATTTGTTGACTGGTTCTTTTGTTCAAGATATGGGTAAGAGAGAGAAGAAGGAGGGAGGACAAGAATTAGGTTGTTGGTGGTGCTGAGAGTGAAAATCAATAGCGACGCAAGGTCAAGTCATCACCTGCAAAGGTAATCCTCCATTCTCGCTCATTGAATTCATACATAATTAATTCTTCAACGTCTCGGCCTGTTTGTGAATCATCTACAATCGATTAAATCCTAACCTTTTGAAATTTGATTGTGATTTGGGGGAAAAGCTGCGGTTGCTTACGAGCCGAACAAGCCATTGGTGACAGAAGATGTGCGCCGCAAGCGAGGGAAAGAGTCGACGTCTTCTAAAAACGCGTTTTTTGTGAGATTTTGACAAAAATTTAACCCTTATAATGGAGCCAATATATATTAAGTAATTATCTTTTTCTTTTTTTTTTCTTAGCAAATGACAAAATTAATTACATTCATATTAAAAAAAAAAAAAAGATACACTTCACACGAGCGAGCGGGAGGCTCATTCAAAAAATCAATAACTATGTTCATACCTTAACCTACAAGACTAACCATTTCGATCTAAATCTTGAGTTTCGAATTACACTTGTAAAACTTGGACAATGTTTAAATCCAACATTCAATAAAAAAAATCCCACTCGAATAATATTTCGGTTGGAGCACTCGATATACCAGAGAATTTGAATTGGCGAAAGAACGCCCACCAAACATTTCGAAATTCATGAAATATCATTTTGCAGTAAGAACAATGACATCCTGTTTATTGAGAGAAAATACGAGATTCACCGTAATTGTAAGATAAAAAAAAAGACATAATCTTTCGATGAAACGAGAGAAAGCAACAACTCTAAACGAATATAGAAAACTTATATTATACGGGAATTGTAAAAAGTTATGCAAGATCGAAATTTCAAATCAAATGCATTTGAAAACAACACATTTTTTTGTATTATTAACAGCAGATTGAAAACAACACAATTTTTTTGTATTTTCCCATCCATTAAAAAAAAAAAAACTAATTTTTATTTTTGAAGATAAAAAATTTCATTTTTATTTTTGTGAGAAATTTACCTTTTGAAGGGTATATTGGTAATTAAAAAAAATAAAGTCCTCCTCCCCACCTCCCTCTTCAATTGCCGTTCCTTGTATATGTAGGACACTCTCTTTAGCTTCCGACTGTGTATTTCATTGCCCTTCCCCTCTCTCTCTCTCTCTCTCTCTCTCTATTCGATTTTTCTCTCTCCGATCAATCCCCTCCCAGTTCGAAGCAAACCCTAATTATTCCTTAAATTATATCATCCCTCTTAATCTCAATCCTCCACCATCCGATCTATATCACTTCGAATTACAGTTAGAGTATTGGATACAGTAATCGCACGATCACTTTCTCGTCGTTGGTCGATTCTTCCGCCGGGGTCGATCGATTATCAGAGTCTCCGGTATCCCGTTCAGGCAATGCTAACATCTGGTTGATTCAATCATGAAGTTGAAAAGAAGGAGAGCCTTAGAAGTGGTTAGTTTATCTGTTAACTCACTCCATGTCTTTTTCCTTCCTGCTAGGGTTTGTTAGGTTTAGGGTTTATTTAATTATGACTATTGTTTGCTGTACTTATCGTCTGCCATAGCTGCAAATAATTATAAATGTTTGGATACTTATATCTAGGGTTAATTTGGTGAAAGATGGATTTTAATTGAATCATTTTTACTTGTTTTGCTATGATTTATCGGTTAAAGTCTGATTATTTGATGGTGTTTGTGTTTGGGAAGTCGAATTGAACACTCTATTAATCATGTTTCGTTCTGAAAATACTCAGTTTAATGGAATGGTTTCAAAGATGATTGATGAATGACCTGGTTGTGAGAATAGTTTTCGGTTTCTTGCCTCCCTAAAAAATTGAGTATTTTTCTTTTTGAGTTTATTCCATACAAAGTGACAGCATAAAAATATAAGTTGTGGATTTTCATTATTTTCAGGGTCTTTTTGTTTATCTAATGCAGTTCCTTGTATTTTTTATTTTCATTATTCCATACATTAAAAAGTTACAATTTGTGTGCAAAAAATTTAAGATGATACACAGAAGTGAAAGTTCAGTTTTAAAGTTGACTTATTAAACCCGACCTTTGCCTTTCCTCTAACTCTTGTTGTTCCGGATGAAGGGATCATTATACATATGATCTCATACTTCCGCATTACTACTACTACTACTATTATGGTAGCTTGAGGGGTTCAAGACCTCTTAAGAGGGTTTTGTACTTCATGAAGCATCTCCTCTTTCTTCTGTTTCGCTTCAGTATCTTTTGCAGCATTTTCCCTTTCTTACCTCTCTCTCACTTCCAATTTCTTAGTTAGTCGACCAGAAGATACAATGTGATTAGGATTGTTAGAATGTGTCAAATTTTTAAAGTATGCGATGTTTTTCCGGACAGATATTTATTCCCAAAGGACCCAACTAGCTAACTGTTTACGAGAACAGAGTAAAAAAAGGAATACAAATCTCAAGATTCTTTTCTGCTGGGAAGCTTTTAGGTTTTGTGTAATTTGATATGTTGGCAGGCTGACAGAGTGCTTCTTCTTCACCGACATCACGTCAATGCGCTACGTTAGATTAAAAACACATTTTAGCGATCCGCCCTGGATAGTAGATTAATGTCTATGGGACATGTGGGAATGAAAATAGGAGCATCTATTATGTTTGTACTTTTTATTATTATTATTATTATTATTTTTGATGAGAGACTTCAGCTTACAACCTCAAAAGGGAAGCAATGTTAGCTTTTCCGGGGAATGATCATCATTTTAGCCTATTGAAGAAAGAGACTCCTGCAGGTTTCAGTACATAGGCGGAAGCGAATATAGCGACTTCCACCATCTCTTTTCCCCTCCATATATTGCAAGCATACCTCTGCATCTATTGCAGAAGTGCGCAATGTGTCAGTGAGAAGATCACAACTGTAGGCTATGGGCAGTTGGGGTCCACCTGCACTGTCCTTTTGTTTGTTTAATAAACGTTGCGATGAAGATGTGTTTCATTGCGGGTGATCAATGTTAGTTTGAAAATTTCAATATAGAAGTCATACGATTCAGGGAACATGAGAAGTTACAAAAAATAGCTGAGTGAGAGAAAGTCGTGGGACTACTCTTAACACAGATCAAGGATACCATTTAATATCAAATATGACCAAAACAAGATATCTTCAATAATAAATATAGGTAAACAAAACGAAAATGGATTTGAGTTTTCAAAGTGGACACCTTTCTTGGAACATCCCACAGGTCTGTCTCGGGTTCAAAAGCTAGTTGCTTGCCCTGGACATTGCTCGGTTTTGCTGGCAAGGTAGTTGGTGTAAATGCTGTTTTTTTAATCCCCATAGCCCATAGGCGAGTCCTACGTGGCCCTGCTATATATATATATATATAATATATATTACTCTTTTATTATCGAAGTTAGTGTTATCTTAATCTTGAAAAGTTGAGTATTTATAAGCTAGTAGAAAAGGAGAGATGGCTATTTTTGTTAGGTTGTTTCATAGAGAGATAAGATTGTGTGTGTGTGTGAGAGAGAGAGAGGCCAAGTGTGATGAGTCGAAGGGGGGAAGATATTCCAAGAGGCCAACCTCCCCTCTCCCAGTATTTACTGTTCAGAAATATCTGGGGCCGTGTTTAGCAGCATGTATTCTCCATCCTTCACTCAACTTGTTGGCTTAGGAGTACACAGTATTTTTTCTGCATGCCAATGCTGTAATGGTAAACCTGGATCTGTTAGCAGGTAAGTCTGAAAAGGAATTGTTTTCCTTTGGTAACGTAGACATTAAATTAGGGACTTGTATCATGTTTTGCTTCTGATTATCTGGGAATATTTAGTGTCACTTGATTAACCTCTAATTAGAAGTGAGGTTCTGTTGTCATTAAGCTAAGAGAAACCTGCAATTCTCAATATCTAGATAAGAGCAAATGACATGTTCAGGCAAGATTGGAGATGGAAAAAAAATCCTAACCATAAGTGTGTACACACCAGAGATTAGTTCAATTCAAATTGCTTCATACATCCTGGGAATCGAGGAGGAAAATGAATCAATGGTTGTAATTTACTCAATTTTCTTGCTGTCACTTCTATAAGGCAGCCTCTAGAGACTTACTGCAAATACTAGTATAGGCCTTCCCTTGTCTTTTGAAGTTCTTGTAACTTCTGAATATTATTGTCTTCTAATTCCTAATTCCTAATTCCTAGGTATTCTAATTGGACTCATTGAAATAGAATCAAGTTATGCCGGAGCAGCATCACAGTTGTAATAAGCCATATAATATATTGAATAGGGATGTTGGGTTTGCAACAGTTAATAGTAGTAGAGCCACTTCAGACGTCGGCACTAGTATCATTTATAGTTTCATGCTTGGCAGTATATTCTAGAATGCTAGTGTGTATTTTGATCCAACGCCTCATCAGTTTTCGTTATATTGGTCCATATGTCTCTGGGAGGATGCAACTGACAACATGCATGCTTAACAAATAAAAACTCGTTAGCTAGCTTGCAAGAAATTGGTTTTATGTTATTGGAGACTCCCTCCATCCCAAAATGATCTTCCTATTTTTTTTGTCGTTTAACGCGAAGTTACTTTGAGCAATAATATTGGGTTGATTTTGATTATCCAAATGAACATCTGAAAATTGTTATTGATAGTATTTATAATGGCGTATCGATAACAAGTTTTAAATTTTCATTAGGATAATTAAATTAACCTAAAATTATTGCTCAAAATACCTTTGTGCTAACGACAAAAAAAGTAAGAAGATCATTTCGGGACGGAGGGAGTACTTTTTAGAATGAGTTACTTTCTCCTTTCTATGGCAGTACCACTTTAATTGAGTTACCAGGTACGCTGAGCATAATGTTTTTTGAAGTGCGACGCTCTGTCCCTTCCATGAGCACCTGCATATTTATCATGGGAATGGGAAATGTAGAGACAATTGTTTATATGAGATGCAATTGAAGCTGTATTTTGCTGCCGGTTTTTTTTTTTTTTTTCCAGTGTGATATATCCTACTTAACTGATGATCCGCATTAAAAATCCAGCCATCTTTATGTAATTGTCACTGTTATGCTCTTCCTTTGTATTTTGCAATTTTTGCTTCAATTGTCTGCAATTGTTTAGTGTGTTACGTTAAAATATGATAACACACCTTTGTTTTTTTTTTGTTTCAGCCTCCCAAAATTCGATGCTTCATCAATGGTGTAATTGCTACCCCACTTGAAAATATTGAGGAACCTTTGAGAAGTTTTACTTGGGACTTTGACAAGGTGGCTTTCACAGTCTTTATGCCCTGATGCATGGGCCTATTTTTGCTGTTATACATTTGACTGATAATGAATTGTTGTTGCTGCAGGGTGATTTTCATCACTGGGTTGATCTGTTTAATCATTTTGATACCTTTTTTGAGAAGTACATAAAAACAAGGAAGGATTTGCAGGTTGAGGATGACTTTTCAGAGTCGGATCCTCCGTTCCCAAGAGAGGCTGTTCTTCAGATTCTCCGAGTTGTGAGAATAATATTGGACAACTGCACAAACAAGCACTTCTATAGTTCATATGAGGTAATTGTCTTAATCTAAAGGAATATTCCTTGCTTTATGTGTTGTTTATTCTTTACTGTAGTTCAGAGTCTTATGAATCATATGTTATTCCCTGAATATTTTCTTAAAGATGTTCGGCAGAAGCTCACCGTGTGGACTTTACACATATATATCTTTTGCCACATTTTCCCTTTACAGTACAATTTTTATTTCTGATTATTGATTTTAAATCTTGCTACTGCAGCATCACCTTTCTTCTTTGCTGACTTCGACTGATGCTGACGTGGTTGAAGCCTGCCTGCAAACTTTAGCAGCATTCTTAAAGAAGACAATTGGGAAGCACATTATACGAGATGCTTCTCTTAATTCAAAATTATTTGCTTTTGCTCAAGGATGGGGTGGAAAAGAGGAAGGCCTTGGATTGATTGCATGTGCTATAGAGAATGGTTCTGACCCAATTGCTCATGAGTTAGGAAGTACCCTCCATTTTGAGTTTTATGCAGCAGATGAGTCTTCAAGCGAACTCTCTGCGGCCGAAGAGCCAACCCAAGGTTTACAAATAATTCATTTGCCCAATGTCAGTGCTTGCCAAGAGTCTGATCTTGAGCTTTTGAGCAAGTTAGTTAAAGAGTATAAAGTGCCCCCTCCTTTAAGATTCTCTCTTTTGACAAGATTGCGCTTTGCAAGGGCTTTCAGCTCCTTAGCTTCTCGACAACAGTACACATGCATTCGTCTGTATGCATTTGTAGTTCTTGTTCAAGCTTGTGGTGATACTGATGATTTAGTCTCTTTCTTTAACACTGAGCCTGAGTTCATCAATGAATTGGTTACACTTCTGAGCTATGAAGATGCAGTTCCTGAGAAAATCCGGATCCTGTGCCTGCTATCCTTAATTTCTCTTAGTCAAGATAGGTCACGCCAGCCAACAGTGTTGACAGCTGTAACTTCTGGTGGGCACCGTGGTATCCTGTCTAGTCTCATGCAGAAAGCCATTGATTCTGTTGTTAGCAAGTCCACAAAGTGGTGTGTAATTTTTGCAGAGGCTTTACTATCTCTTGTCACTGTATTGGTTTCATCCTCATCAGGCTGTTCAGCCATGCGGGAAGCAGGTTTTATACCAACTCTTCTACCTCTTCTGAAAGACACAGATCCCCAACATTTGCATTTGGTCACTAGTGCTGTACATGTTTTAGAAGCTTTTATGGATTACAGCAATCCGGCTGCTGCTTTGTTCAGAGATTTGGGGGGATTAGATGATACCATTTTTCGGCTAAAGGTAGAAGTTTCTCTTGTTGAAAACAATTCAAAGCAGCAAGGCATTTCAATTGAAGTAGAAAGCTCTGCATCTAGTAGTTCTCAACCTGTAACCAGTACTTCTGAGCTTGATAGCATGCAGCCTCTTTATTCTGAAGCATTGGTTTCTTATCATCGGCGATCATTAATGAAAGCTTTACTGCGTGCTATATCTCTTGGAACCTATGCACCAGGAGTTACTGCTAGAGTTTATGGTTCAGAGGAAAGTCTGTTGCCTCATTGCTTATGTGTGATTTTCAGAAAAGCCAAAGATTTTGGGGGTGGGGTCTTTTCACTTGGCGCGATTGTCATGAGTGATCTTATTCACAAGGATCCTACCTGTTTTTCTATCTTAGAAGCTGCTGGTCTTCCTGCTGCATTCTTAGATGCTATTATGGATGGCATTATTTGCTCTGCAGAAGCTATAACATGCATACCTCAGTGCCTGGATGCATTGTGCCTTAGTAATAGTGGCCTCGAGGCTGTGAAAGATCGCAATGCTCTGAGGTGCTTTGTGAGAATATTTACTTCTAGAGCATACCTTCGCGTCCTTACGGGTGATACTCCAGGGTCTTTATCAAGTGGTTTGGATGAGCTAATGCGCCATGCGTCTTCACTACGGGGACCTGGGGTGGATATGCTGATTGAGATTTTGAAGACCATTGAAAAGATTGGGTCTGGGCCTGAAGCTTCTTCCTCAGTAACTGATACACCAAGTCGCTCGGCTTCTGTCCCTATGGAAACAGATGCTGAGGACAAGCATTTGGCCCCTTCCGAGGATGGGCAATTGTGCAAGCTTGATAGTTCAGAACATCTCCCTGAGCAGTCTTCTGATACTTCACTGGTGAATGTTGAGTCCTTTCTTCCCGAGGGTATTAGCAATGTTGCCCGATTGCTTGAAACGATTCTTCAGAATACTGACACATGTCGCATATTTGTTGAGAAGAAAGGAATTGAAGCCGTTCTGCAATTATTCACTTTGCCATTGATGCCCTTTTCTGTTTCTGTTGGACAGACCATATCTGCTGCATTTAAGAATTTCTCTGCCCATTATTCGGCGTCACTTGCTAGGGCCTTGTGTTCTTTCTTGCGGGAGCATTTGAAATCAACAAATGAACTTTTATTTTCCATTGGGGGTATGCAACTTACTCACGTTGAGGATGCAAAGCGATTGAAGCTTTTGAGGTCTCTCTCCAGTCTCGAAGGTATCTTGTCTCTTTCAAATTCCTTGTTAAAGGGGACTACTACGGTTGTGTCTGAATTGGGCACTTCAGATGCCGATGTCTTAAGAGAGCTTGGTGTGGTTTATAGGGATATACTTTGGCAAGTTTCTCTGTGTTGTGATGCTAAGGTAGATGAGAGGAGGACTGCAGAAGTAGAACCTGAAAGTGCTGATGCCCCTTTGGTTGCTGGTAGTGGTGCTGGTGGTAGCACAGTTGGAAGAGAGAGTGATGATGATGTGAACTTTCCAGCGGTGGTGAGGTACATGAACCCTGTCTCTGTTAGGAACGGTTCACAACCTCAGTGGGGTGTTGAGCGTGATTTCCTTTCCGTTGTTCGTTCTGGTGAAGGGTTTAGTCGTCGTAGCCGACATGGTTTGGCACGTATAAGGGGCGGAAGGACTGGCAGGCATCTGGAAGCTTTCCATATTGATTCTGAAGTTTCGCTGAGTAATTCGGAGACTTCTTCTTCTCACGATGTGAAGAAGAAAAGTCCTGAGGTTCTTGTTTCGGAGAACATCAACAAACTTGCTTCCACTTTGCGTTCTTTCTTTACTGCTCTTGTAAAAGGACTCACACCCCCCAACCGTAGAAGATCTGAAACTGCAGCGCTAACTGCTGCTTCAAAGAGCATTGGAACAGCCTTGGCCAAAGTTTTTCTTGAGGCGTTTAGTTTCCAAGGGTACTCTACCTCGGATGGGACTGATATGTCGTTGTCATTGAAGTGCCGATATCTTGGGAAGGTTGTGGATGACATGGCTGCTCTCACATTTGATAGTAGGCGACGTACCTGTTATACTGTGATGATTAACAACTTCTATGTAAATGGGACATTTAAAGAGCTGCTTACTACTTTTGAAGCTACAAGTCAGTTATTGTGGACATTGCCTTTCTCTATTCCAACGGCTGGCATTGATAATGAAAGGAGTGCTGAAGGTAGCAAATTGTCTAACAACTCGTGGCTACTTGACACATTGCAGAGCTATTGTCGTGTGCTCGAATACTTTGTTAATTCATCTTTTCTCCTATCTCCAACCACTGCATCTCAGACCCAGTTGCTTGTTCAGCCTGTTGCAGTTGGTTTGTCAATTGGGTTGTTTCCTGTTCCTAGAGACCCAGAAGTGTTTGTTCGTATGCTGCAGTCTCAGGTTCTGGATGTGATACTTCCTGTCTGGAATCACCCCATGTTCCCCAGCTGTAATTCAGGTTTTATCACAAGAATTGTCTCACTTGTTACCCATGTATATTGCGGTGTTGGAGATGCAAAGCGAAGTCGCAATGGTGTATCAGGAAGTACCAACCAACGATTTATGCCACCTCCACCTGATGAAGCTACTATCTCTACCATTGTAGAGATGGGCTTTACAAGGGCAAGAGCAGAGGAAGCACTGAGGAGGGTGGAAACAAATAGTGTTGAGATGGCTATGGAATGGTTGTTTAGCCATGCTGAAGATCCTGTTCAGGATGATGATGAATTGGCTCGAGCACTTGCATTGTCTCTGGGAAGTTCATCGGAGGCATCTAAAGTTGAAAGCACTGAAAAGTCGGCGGATGTCCCAACTGAAGAGGGACAAACAAAAGCACCTCCTATTGATGACATTCTTGCTGCAACTATGAAGTTGTTTCAGAGTAGTGAATCAATGGTTTTCCCATTAACAGATTTGCTTATCACCCTTTGCAGTCGGAATAAAGGGGAAGATCGTCCTAAAGTAATTTCTTATCTTATTCAGCAGTTAAAGCTTTGCCAGTTGGAATTCTCAAAGGATACAAGTGCATTGTGTATGACATCACATACTTTAGCATTGCTTCTTGCTGAAGATGGCAGTACACGGGAAACTGCTGCACATAGCGGCATTGTCTCTGTTGCTATTGATATCTTGATGAACTTCAATGCTAAAACGGAGACAGAAAATGAGCTTCTGGCCCCAAAATGTATCAGTGCTCTGCTTCTTATCTTGGATAACTTGTTACAATCTAGGCCGAGGGTTGCTTCTGATAGTAACGAAGTAACTGCAGCAGGCTCTTTGCCCAACCCATCTGCAGAACATGCTTCATTGTCAGTTCGACAAGAAGGTATTGTAGAAAAATCAGATCTGGTGGCCGTGAAGAAAGACACTGGCAGTACGTTTGAGAATGTGTTCGGAAAATCTACTGGTTATTTGACTATCGAGGAAAGTGGAAGAGTATTGACTGTTGCTTGTGATCTAATAAAACGGCATGTTCCAGCTATGGTCATGCAGGCAGTTCTACTATTATGTGCTCGATTGACGAAAACACATGCTCTAGCACTGCAATTTCTTGAAAATGGAGGTATGGGTGCTCTCTTTAGTATTCCGCGGGCTTGCTTCTTCCCCGGGTATGACACAGTAGCTTCTGCTATCATACGTCATCTCATTGAAGATCCGCTGACACTGCAAACAGCTATGGAGTTGGAGATACGGCAATCTCTAAGTGAAGCCCGTCATGCTGGGCGTGTTCCTCCACGGGCATTTTTGACATCAATGGCACCTGTTATATCTAGAGATCCTGAGGTCTTTATGAGAGCAGCGGCTGCTGTTTGTCACTTGGAATCATCAGGAGGGAGGACTATTGTTGTTTTGTCGAAGGAAAAAGAGAAAGAGAAGGACAAACCGAAAGCACCTGGGGGTGAACTTCCAGTATCTTCTAGTGAATGTGTTAGAATTCCTGAAAGTAAGCCCCTCGATATGCCAGTTAAGTGTGCCAAAGGTCAGAAAAGGATTCCTGCAAATGTCACTCAGGTAATTGATCAGCTGCTTGAAATTGTATTGAAATATCATCCTCGGAAAACTGAGGAAGAGGCTGCCAGAAATGTAAATGCAATGGAGGTAGATGAACCTGCTATCAAGATCAAGGGAAAATCAAAGGTTGAGGAGACACAGAAAATTGAGTTAGATAGTCTTTCAGAAAGATCATCAGGTCTAGCCAGGGTTACTTTTGTCTTGAAGTTACTAAGTGATATACTTCTGATGTATGTACATGCTGTTGGAATTCTACTAAAACGAGATCTGGAGTCATGTCAACTTAGAGGATCTAATCAGCAAGAGTTTTCTGGTCACGGCGGGATAGTGCATCATGTTTTGCATCAGCTTCTTCCGCCACCTATTGACAGAACTTCTGGCCGCGATGAATGGAGAGGCAAGTTGTCAGACAAGGCTTCCTGGTTCTTGGTGGTCTTGTGCGGACGTTCAAGTGAAGGGCGACGACGGGTAATTAATGAACTTGTGAAAGCTTTGTCTTCATTTTCGAACCTGGAGAGCAATTCATCCAAGAACAGTTTACTGCCTGATAAAAAGGTATTTGCTTTTGTTGACCTGGTGTACTCCATTTTGTCCAAAAATTCATCCTCCAGCCACTTGCCTGTTTCTGGGTGCTCGCCGGATATAGCTAAAGGGATGATAGATGGAGGAATGATCCAATGTCTATCCAGCATTCTTCAGGTGATGGATTTAGACCACCCTCATGCTGCTAAAGTTGTGAATCTCATACTTAAGGCTTTGGAAAGCTTAACACGAGTAGCAAATGCCAGTGAGCAACTCTCAAAATCTGAGGCAATAAACAAGAAAAAGTCACTTGGCTCTGAGGCAAGGTCTGAAGGTCAAGTACTGACACCCTCAGTCACGCAGATAGTTGAACCCAATCAGAATAGCAGTCAACGCGAAGCCACTAATGTTCAAGATGCTGAGCAACAGCCTCAAGATGCACTTCAGGATGAAGGTGGTCATCGTTCAAATTTGAACCAGCCTGCAGAACAAGGTATGAGAGTTGAGGTGGAGGAGACTGTGACAGCAAATCAACACGTGCAGCTGGACATGGGTTTCATGGGTGAAGAGATGGAAGATGGAGGTTTACAGAACACTGACCAGATTGAGATGAATTTTCATGTTGAGAATAGAGGTGATGATGATGTGGGTGATGAAGATGATGACATGGGAGATGATGGTGAGGATGATGAGGATGATGAGGGGGATGACGACGATGAGGATATAGCAGAAGAAGGTACTGCTCTGATGTCTTTGGCGGACACTGATGCGGAAGATCATGATGAAAATGGCTTGGAAGATGAATACAATGATGACATGGTTGATGAAGAGGATGATGATTACCATGAGAATCGGGTCACTGAAGTATGGTGGAGGACAGCCCTTGATAGAATAGATCATTTGCAGGTTCTCGGGCAACCTGGGTCTGACAGTGGTCTTATCGACATTGCAGCTGAGCCCTTTGAAGGGGTGAATGTTGACGACCTTTTCGGTCTCCGTAGACCCCTAGGCTTCGATCGTCGCCGTCAGACAAGTAGAAATTCCTTTGAGCGCTCTGTTACGGAAGGCAATGGTCTTCAGCATCCTCTTCTATTGCGATCATCGCAGCCTGGGGATTTGGGCATGTCGTGGTCATCAGGTGGAAATTCATCCCGGGATTTAGAAGCCCTGTCTGCTGGAAGCTTTGATTTCTACATGTTTAATGCTCCTGTACTTCCCATCGATCATGCACCCTCTAGTGCATTAGGTGACCGACTTGGTGGTGCAGCACCACCACCGTTGGCTGATTATTCCATTGGTTTGGAGTCTTTGCGTGTGCCAGGAAGAAGAGGACCAGGTGATGGTCGATGGACTGATGATGGTCAGCCACAAGCAGGTGGTCAGGCTGCTGCCATTGCACAGGCAGTAGAAGAGCAGTTCATGTCTCAGTTACGCAGCATTGCTCCCGGATCCAGTCCTGCTGAAATGGAGTCTCGTAATACGGTATTACCGGATAGAAATTCAGACGCTGCCCTTACCAATGACAGTCAACTGGGGGAGGGTGTCAATAGTAGTGCTCAGCAGATTGAACGGCAGTATGGTGAGAGTGGTTCTAATACTGTTCATGGTGATACTAATATTATGGGGGAAAGTGTTTCCTCTCAGGAACAAGTTAACCCACCGGTGGTGGTGGAACAAGCAGGTGAAGACCAACAAGCACGTGAACCCATTGATGCAGCGGTCAATATATCCAACAGCGATGAGAGCATGGGTGCTGGGGAAGGAATTGCAGAGGCGAATGAGCAGGCAGAGACTACTCCCGACTTCCCCACTGCTTCTATGCGTTCTCAGGGTGTGCATTGCGAAAGGAATTCTGAAGTACAGGCAAGTTTGGATGATGTACTAATTCCAGGGATGGGCCATAATATAGCAGCTACAGCTGATGTGCAGACCGGTAATGATGCACCGGGAACTTTGGGTGTAGATGTGCCTAGATCTGGTGATTTTAATGCTTCTTCAGCTCAGGAAAGTGCTGATGTTGAGATGACTCCTGCTGAGATGGAAGGAGATCAGACTGGGAACCTTCCTTCTGAAGTGGTTATAGAGGAGCCATCATCGAGGCAGGAGAGACTTAATGCTCAAGAAACTAGCCAAACTGATGAAACTGGGATGAATAGTGAAGGTCCTAATGCAAATGGTTTAGATCCGACCTTCTTGGAAGCACTTCCTGAAGATTTAAGGGCAGAAGTTCTAGCTTCACAACAAGCCCAGTCTGCACCGCCTCCAGCTTTTACCCCCGCTGTTGCAGAAGATATTGATCCAGAGTTTTTGGCTGCTCTTCCTCCAGACATTCAGGCTGAAGTTCTTGCCCAACAACGCGCCCAGAGACTTGCACAGCAGGCTGAAGGACAACCTGTTGACATGGATAATGCTTCAATCATAGCTACTTTTCCTGCTGATTTACGCGAAGAGGTTCACAATCCTTGTCTATTTTCCAATAAGTACTTGATTAAATGTGCAAAGTGCTAATTATATGTTATGCTCGCTTCTAGGTGCTATTGACGTCTTCCGAGGCAGTTCTTTCAGCACTGCCTTCTCCCTTACTCGCTGAAGCGCAGATGCTAAGGGATAGAGCAATGAGTCACTATCAAGCTCGTAGCTTGTTTGGAGGTAGCCACAGGCTTAGTAATCGGAGGAATGGTTTGGGGTTTGATAGGCAGATGGTGATGGATAGAGGCGTTGGTGTTACAATAGGACGAAGAGCATCATCTGCCTTTGTGGAGAGCTTGAAATTGAAGGAAGTAGAAGGGGAACCACTTTTAGATCCCAATGCTCTGAAAGCATTGATCAGGCTCCTACGACTAGCACAGGTACTTTCTGAACTTCAGGATATGGCATTGGTCTTAGGTATTAATTGTTTGTAATCTTTTTTAGCTGAGGTTGTTACGAGCTTTGCATGTGTTGATTATTGAAACATAAATTGTCTACTTTTTTTAAGCATGTACTACTTGAAAATAATATCAAAAATTATGGTGAAAAATATATTTTTGTATCATCATTCGAGAAAACCAAGAGGAATATTGTTTTTATTTCCTTCTATTGGTTGCTATTTTGAGAATCTGCATTCAAACGTTTGTGCATAGATGCTTCTGCATTGAGTCTCGGCACTGTATAACTTTAATTTTCATGATTTGCGAGTAACGTTATGACATTAGATTCTGGAGCTTTATTGGTTGTTAGAATCTTTAACAAATTTGATTGTATATATCCTTCAACTGTTTCTATTTGAAGTTGTGATGTTTAGCTGAGATAATGACTGCTTAACCTTTTGTTTTAGCCTCTCGGGAAAGGACTTCTGCAGAGACTGCTGTTGAACTTATGTGCACACAGTTATACTAGGGCAATTCTTGTTCGTCTTCTACTCGACATGATCAAGCCTGATACTGAAAGCTCGGTTGGTGGGTTGACAGTTGTAAATTCCCAGAGGCTCTATGGTTGTCAATCCAATGTTGTTTACGGCCGGTCTCAATTATTGGACGGTATTCTTTCTCTAAATGTAGCCTCTTTTGGTACTTTGTTTGGTCTTGATATTTACTAGAAGCTTATTTGTTCTTGGACTTTACAAGAAGTTTGTTGGTTTACAGGTCTTCCTCCTCTAGTGTCACGTCGCATCCTTGAGATTCTGACTTATTTGGCTACGAATCACTCTGCTGTTGCCAGTCTCTTATTCTACTTTGATTCTTCACTCGTTCCTGAGTCTTTGCACCTAAACTATATGGAGAATAAGAAGGATAAGGGCAAGCAGAAAATTGGCGAACAAGGAGATTTATCTGTTGGAATTTCTGACGCTGATGTTCCTTTACTATTGTTCCTAAAGCTCTTGAATCAACCACTTTTCTTACGCAGCATTACTCATCTAGAGCAGGTATTTGGTTGTCCTTGTTACTTAGCTGCTTAAAACCTCAAGTACCTTTTCACTTTACTGGTTGCAGTTTCATTTTCTTTGTTACATTATATGGTTTATGATGCAGGTCATGGGTCTGCTTCAAGTGATAGTGTATACTGCAGCGTCCAAATTAGAAATTCAGTCTCATTCTGAACAGGTGGTAGCTAGTTCCCATAATCTCTCCGGCAATGAAGCTGGAACTCATGTTCAGAAAGATTCTCCTGTTGCAGAAGATTCAGTTCCTGATGATAAAAGTGTCAATGAAGGGTTATCCACATCAGATGGTCCTAGAAGTGTCAAGTTAAATGACATCTTTTTGCAGCTGCCTCAGTCTGATTTGCATAATCTGTGCAGCCTTCTTGGCCATGAGGGGTAATGATTAAGTTCTACTGCTTGTTTGAGAGTGTTGTCAAAATACTCCCTCTTTTTCTGTTAAACCCGATTTTTATCTTTCTGTTCCAATTACACCCTTAATTTTTCACTCTTACATCTCCCAACTATTTACTCGGTAAATGTTCCTTGGTGCATGTTATAGTAATTAATAATGCCGTTCTCTCTCTCTCTAATATATTTTCCTTATCCTTCTTTACTTTGGCTGTTGTTAAATACACAACAATTACTAGAATACTATAATATGTAGACTTTCAGAAAGTGACAGCAGTTACTCTGTTTTTAATTGGGGGGGGGGTAAATTTGGAAACAAAAAAGTTTCTTAATCAGCGTGTCCAAACAAAATAGGACATTTATTTTGGGTCAGAGGGAGTAATATTTATCACCTTCTTTCTGCACTCTATATGATATTTATTTTTCATTTTCAGTTGGTTTTATTAAAATATTTTGCTGATTAACATTCAATGATCTGTATCCAGGCTATCAGACAAAGTTTATACGCTTGCTGGTGAGGTGTTGAAGAAGTTGGCCTTGGTTGCTGCACCTCATCGAAAATTCTTTACCATAGAGCTTTCAGATTTAGCCCATAGTTTGAGCAGTTCAGCTGTCAGTGAGCTTGTTACATTGAAGAACACACACATGCTGGGTTTGAGTGCTGGATCAATGGCTGGTGCTGCTGTTCTTAGGGTACTTCAGACCCTGAGCTCTCTCACTGCACCCAGTTCCGAGGAAAATAAGGCGACGGAAACTGATGTTGATGAAGAAGAGCGTCTTACTATGTGGAAGTTAAATGTTGCACTTGAGCCCTTGTGGCGAGAACTGAGCGATTGTATAAGTGTGACTGAGACACAGCTGGCACAGAGCTCCTTCTCTTCAGTAATGTCGAATGTGAATGTTGGAGAGCCTGCTCAGGGTTCTTCATCTTTATCCCCTCTTCCTCCTGGAACTCAGAGGCTCTTGCCTTTCATTGAGGCATTCTTGGTTTTGTGTGAAAAATTGCAGGCCAACAATTCTCTTTTGCAGCAAGAAAATGCCTGTGCAACGGCCCGAGAAGTGAAAGAGTTCTCTGGGAGTCTAGATCCTTCACCGATGAAAACTGGAGTTGATTCTCAGAGGGTTGATGGCGCTGTTACATTTTCTAGGTTTGCTGAGAAGCATCGTCGGCTGCTAAATGCATTTGTAAGGCAGAATCCTGGCCTTCTAGAGAAATCACTTTCGATGATGCTTAAAGCACCACGACTGATTGACTTTGACAACAAAAGAGCCTACTTTCGCTCCAGAATCCGACAGCAGCATGAGCAGCATCTGTCCGGTCCACTGCGGATAAGTGTTCGTCGGGCATATGTGTTGGAAGATTCTTATAATCAGTTGCGGATGAGACCGAGTCAGGATCTGAAGGGACGCTTGAATGTCCATTTTCAAGGTGAAGAGGGTATTGATGCTGGTGGTTTGACCAGAGAATGGTATCAGTTACTTTCAAGGGTAATATTTGACAAAGGAGCATTGCTTTTCACAACCGGGGGTAACAATGCCACCTTTCAACCAAACCCTAATTCTGTCTACCAGACTGAGCATCTTTCCTACTTTAAGTTTGTGGGCCGCGTGGTAATTACTAGAATCAATTTGGCTCTAAAAGATTTAATGTTAATTTAATGAACTCGAAAAGTGTTAAATGCATGTGATATAATCCTTCTGTAGGTTGCCAAAGCGCTGTTCGATGGGCAGTTGTTAGATGTTTATTTCACTAGGTCCTTCTACAAGCACATTCTCGGAGTGAAGGTGACATATCATGATATAGAGGCTGTTGATCCTGACTACTACAAGAATTTGAAGTGGATGCTGGAGGTAGGTGGTCTTAGTGATACAATTCGTATCCTGCATTTGTATGGATGTAGGACTAATTGATTTGTCCTCCTTTTTCCTATATCAGAATGATGTAAGCGATATACCTGATCTGACATTTAGCATGGATGCGGATGAAGAAAAGCATATTCTCTATGAGAAAACAGAGGTATATACATTATAATCCCTGTCCGTCTTATGTGTAACTGTCAACAATCTATTTTTCCGCTGACAAGCAGTTTAGTCTAATAGAGCTTTAAAATTGCATCTCCTCCTTTCCTTACACACCCTCTTGCTGGAATGTTATGCAAGAGCTACATTTTTCTCCTCTAATCCCTGAAATTTTCTTGTGAAAAGGTTACTGATTATGAGCTCAAACCGGGAGGAAGGAATATAAGGGTCACAGAAGAAACTAAGCACGAGTATGTGGACCTTGTAGCTGAACATATTCTGACAAATGCAATCAGGCCTCAGATTAATTCATTCTTAGATGGTTTCAATGAACTGATACCACGGGACCTCATTTCAATCTTTAATGACAAAGAGCTTGAGCTACTAATTAGTGGGCTTCCAGAAATTGATTGTAAGTTTTTTCCTTGTCACTTAATCTAGTCCATATAGTTCCGTTGTGCATATAATTTATGGACTAAATGATGCCATTTTTCTTGAAGTGGATGATCTGAAGAGCAATACGGAATATACTGGTTACACCATTGGATCTAGTGTTGTTCGGTGGTTCTGGGAAGTTGTTAAAGCTTTCAACAAAGAAGATAGGGCTAGACTGCTGCAATTTGTAACTGGTACTTCAAAGGTAAGTTACTGCTGGAAGAGTGTTGTTGTAATTTTCAATTTATTTTTTTACCTGTAATTCATTCACACCTTTCCAATAATATGCTTTTAAATAACCTATCCATACGATGACTGGAATTTTTTAAGAAAAAAAAAAGTTAGTTCTCCTTCTAAAGTTTAGCTAATTCTCAATATCAATTTTATTAAAGAGTGTTGCTATTAGTATCATTATTAAGTTTTTTTTTTTTGTTTGTGTTGCGTGAAATTTGTGTCGGTTCACGTGCATTCTTTTATGCTAAGCTAAAAAGCTTCTATTGGTTGGCAATCAGTTCTAAGCCATCAAAACACCCTTACTTTTGGTTCATAGGTTCCTCTGGAGGGTTTCAAAGCATTGCAAGGCATTTCTGGCCCACAGAGGTTTCAGATTCACAAGGCATATGGAGCTCCCGAGCGGCTTCCATCTGCTCATACCTGGTGAGTATTTCTAGATAAATGTATTAGAAAATTCAAGTACTGCTTATTACAGAAGGCCTTCTAGCTTTAGAACTTAAGTGCAAGGATTTAATTTTGTTTTCTCTGTTCTCCAGTTTCAACCAATTAGATCTTCCTGAATATAATACCAAGGAACAGCTTCAAGAGCGTTTACTACTGGCCATTCATGAAGGAAGTGAAGGTTTTGGGTTTGGCTGAAATGGTATCTTTAATGATTCTTCAGCGCAAGCACTGCCAGCACCCGGTCCCGCCATTTTATATACATGTAAGTCGTTCCTTCCTCTTCCCTTTTCACTTCTGGGTGTGTTATTATTCACACAAATTAAGAAAGATTTTTAGTTAATCATTTTTTTGGTTAATTATTCTATATTTTTAGCAACTTTTCCTGAATTTCCTCTATTTTTACACCACTACATTCCTTGTTGCTTAACTAATGAGTCAAAAAGCATGACAAATCAGGTACTTAATGAGTGTAGTAGAGGCATCGTCAAACTAATTAAGTGCTTCACTTTTAGAAAAGGGAGAGTGACCGGGAAGTTCTAAAAAAGTATCATAATTCCCGAGAAGTTCCTTCACCATGTTGTATTATAGATGCAGTATTATATTCACATATGAGTGAATATAATAATATTGCATGCAGTATTATATATTACTGCATAAGAACTTCCCGGCCATTTCGATTTAATGAGGAACTTGAGGGGAAGTGATTTGTTCCAAAAGGAACTTCCCGATCAAATTCCCTTTAAAAAATGGACAATACGGAAATATTTAGTGACCCAGAAAAAAATATTCCGGAGGGAGTATAAGATTTTGCCTGATATGAGACAGTAGTTAGCACTGAATGTTTGATGAGAAAAGAAAATGCAATGGCCTATAATGGGGTTGTATCATTGGTTTGCATACATGTAATTTGTTTTGATTATTTTGCAGAGAAGTGGTGACTGTGGTTTATTATTATTAATATATTTTGCGGACGGAAGGATGGGACCTACCAAGAAAAGAAGATATCTGTATAGTTAATGACAAGATCGACAACTTCACCTGGAGGAGGGGGGAGGGGGTACCTAAACAGTGGCAAGAACAAGCATTGTAAGCCACGGCTACCTATATCTATGTGCAGAGAAACTGGGGGGATTCTTTTTGGGTTCTGCATTGCTACCAATCCAAATTAGAGAAGAAGAGGGGGTGAGAGTGACATAATCTATTTTAGAGGGCTTGCTTTTGTATATCCATAGTTTTTGCATTTTGGTTAATTTGGTCCTTAATATTCTGTACTTCGTTGGTCGGCCAATACCTTTTGGATTATTGACCCTTAAATTATCTTCTGTATTTCTTAGCTCCGCTCGCTCGCTCGATGTCTTAAATATTTCCTTTGTCTATTTGACAATATTGTCTTAAATTAACTCAAGTCTTCATTGTTAAGGGATGGGTTTGTCTCTTGAGAATTTACATTGTTTCCTTACCCCTACAACAATAAGGCATGATTGTATTGTCATCGGCATGGCAGACAGAATAAAGCAAATATATATATATATATATATATATAATATATATATATATATATATATATATATATATATATATATATTATTTTTTTCTTTCAGGCGTTCCTTCCCACCGTCCCTATATTTTTAATAATTATATTTCTCTTTTGTTTATTTTAATGCTCCAAATTTTGTCAGATTGTTGGTCATCGATTTAATCAAAATTTGAATATAAACTAGATTGATTTTCAAAGTATGAGTGATTCAGATGGCCATTTTGTTTGATCCTTCACACATCAAATTAGATTGAATCAAATTAAATCACGCGGTTTGAGTTTTGTTTTGCATTATTGAATATTCATTTTATTCTATGTTATCTTCCTTGCACAGCGCATAATTTATCAAGTTTTTTTTTCACGATATTGCGTAATACTACGTTCTCATCCTTCCTTCGGTATTTCTTTTTATAGTCCATCTTTTCCTCTAACTTTTCCTTTTTTATCCTTCATTCCGCATTTTTCTCACTTACTCCGGGATCACAAAAACTTTTAAACAAATCTGATAATTAATTATGATCTGAAGCGTCGTTTGAAGCATACTCCCTTCGTTCCGCCTGATGCTTCACCATTTTGGTGAAACACATAAATTAAGAAAAGTGATGAGTAGGAGAAGGGTCGTGAGAGGGAAGAAGTGAGTGAATATGACAAGTGGAGCCCACAATTTAAATATATGAGGGAAAAAGTTAGTGGATATGACAAATGGATCCCACAATTTAAGTATGTGAGAGAAAAAAGTGAGTGGGGTAGACAAATGAGACCCATATTTATTACCATTTTAAAAAAGGTGAAGCTTTTACCGAAACACCCATTTGAATAAAATCGGATGGGACGGTGGGAGTATCTTGAATCGTAATTTGAAGTTTGAATTGTACTCTAAATTAATCTTGATTATTAAATCAATCAAATCGTTAGAATAAATTGATGTAAAATTGGGAAAGTAAGAAGATCCAACCAAATGTGTAGCCCCAAAATATAAGGGGTTAATAGACACCATTCCGTTACCTACATTTCTTGCTTTCAACTTCCATCCAAAAACTCACACACACAGTAACATATTCCTCTTTCTACTATCCGACATTATCATACGCACAATTCGTCTCTCTCTCTCCTTGACTTGCTTTGCTTTGGCGTTTCTCCGCGAACAAATATCTTGAATCATCGAATTCATGACGGTATGCAACCCAAATCCCTTTCTATAATATCGATTGTTATTGGATAAAGGAAAATAATTTTTTTTTCCTTCTAAATTTGCTATATCTGTTGAATCTGATTTCATTGTTAGGCGATCCTTGTCTGTCTCGATTCGGTATTCTCGATTTTTGTTTCGTTTGATGCTTATGTTTAACGATCGTTGTCTCTTTGATTTGTCGTTGGATTTTATGCTGTACGGTGGTTGATTTCATTTGTATGTTTTTGAGATTGCTTCGATTGATCGTTTGTTTTTGTTTTTGTTTTTGTTTTTGTTTTTGTTTTTGTTTTTGTTTTTGAGGATTTTCGCTCAATTGGAGGCGGACGGTGTTAAAATGCGTTTTTGCTTTTTTATTTGTGCTATTTATTTTAAAAAGTCCAATTTTTATTCTGAAACTTGTTTGCAATTTTGGTTGAATTATTTGTAAAGCTTGGCTCTTTTGTTATGACATTTTTTCAAATTTGAAAGAGGGTCTTTTTATTTTGGACTTACTAGTATGTCCTGATTTATGAAACTAACTGGAGTTATGAAGCTCGGTTTGGGGAATGTAGTGGTTTTTTTTTTTTTTTTTTTTGTTTAAACACACTTTGTTTATTAATTAAATGCCTTAAGCTATTACAAGATTGACAATTGAAGTGTCTTTGGTGATACTGTCTAGTAGAAACAAACTAGGGATACAACTTACCCCTGTGGGACTTGTCGGTTTCGAACCCAAGGCCTCCTCTATGGGAACCGCTTGATCAGAAGGTCTTTGGTATTGGTTGACTTTGTTGTATCTTAATCAACTTGGAATGGAATTTTGGATATTTAGATGGGTAATGCCGATAACATCCTCTTTTAAGGACCCTTAGAATTGTACATTTTTCTCTCTCAGACAATACGGCATGTCTTAATTTCGTATGTGGGGGGCAGTAAGGGTGATCATGGTCGATTTTATAATGTAATCAAAGCTAAGGGTGATTGAAACCTGTGAAGGGTAAAACAACGCATAATTACTCTGTGTCTTTGAGGAGAGGTGCTCGATCTCACAACGTCAATTTTCTTTGGTTAAGGTGCTTGAGCTTCCTTCAAGGGTAGAACCACGAGTAATCTCATTCTATAGTAGGTTTCTGAGGTATCAAGCATAATATACTCGAAATGCACGATTTATTCGTGAAGTGTCTAAGAAAAGTGAACTGAAGACACTTGAGGATGCACATAAGTCTAATTCCTCTAGGAATGCCTTCTCTTTTTATGTTTCTTTTGGGAATCTATTTCAAGCCTCAAAGAAGATGTGTAAGTTTTTTAGGTGGAATAAAACTGACCATTCACCAGTTCCCCGTTCTTTGCACTCTTTTCCCTGAAATATTTTCAATTCGTTCTAGGGTTTTCTAAGAATGTCCATAAAACTTCGACCTTCAGTTTAAAATCATATGTTCATGTGTTTAGTCTATGTGATTTTTCTCTTGACGTGTAGCTATCAGATTATGAAATTTACCTTGGCATCTTTATAGATAATTAAGTATGAACGATAACTAGAATGCCTATGCCCTTTGAAACTGATGACTGATATTGTACCACCTGTTTTTTTTTTCCCTACATTCATGATCATTTACAGTGTTTTTTTTTTTTTTTTTACTTTTTGAGTGACCTTTCTTTTCAATGGAGGGGGGGGGGGGGGTTACATAGGATGATACCTATCAGTATTAATAAACGTTTTTATAGGCATAAAAATTGATTTTGAGTTGGCTGAAAATATTTAAATTATTGTAATGCTCAGATCATGGGACTCGTAATATAGGCTTGACATCAGATGTGATCGATAGAGTTGGCATTTGTTATGAGTCACCTTTAAACAGCTTGGGAAGACCTTATTTTCTATTGGCCTTTATGGGTTTTCCACCTGCCCTTATTTTGATTCTGTGTTTTAGGCATACTGAACCCATCCATGATTCTTGTGGTTTGTTTATGGACATATTTATTTCTTCCATGCAAAATTAACATCAAAATGTTGGTCGGGGTAAATTGATTGGGCCTTTCTTTTTTTGTTCAATTAGATACTTCATACCACTAATTTAGGTCATTTCTATAGCATACAGACATTGTTTTATGATTGAACTTATGCAACTTACTTTGAAATGACATTTCTATATAGGAGAAGGGTCGGCCATTGCCAAAGTTTGGCGAGTGGGATGTAAATGATCCTGCTTCTGCTGAGGGTTTTACAGTGATTTTTAACAAGGCCAGGGATGAGAAGAAGACAGGTGGCAAGACTGAGTCACCAACCAAACTGGACCCTAATCATCACAAAAGCCCCGTGGATCCTGTGAGGCCTCAGGCTGTAAGTGTTTTTTTTTTTTTTGCTGCTGGACTAACAACTTCGAAATAGTTAAATAGGACCTCCTGTTGACATAGCATTTTTTATCTAGCATCATTTTGGTAGCTCCATTTATATAATCATGGTTCATGCTACTCCTTCACATGCTTCATCTGTGTGCATTGCCGTTGTTGTCAGTGTGCTTTCTAACCTGGGGGTGGGCGGGCAGTTATTATGCCAGAAATATATCACAACGCCGGATTTGCAATAGCCCCATATGAAAATTTATGGTTTTGACCAACCATAACATATATCTAAATATAACATTAGACAAAGGCATAAGAAATACTCCCTCCATTGCGAAAAAATTGTAGCACTTCCAATTTTTATTGTACCCAGAAAAAGGCATTTTTTTTACATAAATTGACGCTTCATTAATGTAAAAAAATATCAACCTTTTGATTTCTTTTTGAAGGTATGATATTGTATCTAACATAAGAAACAGAGAAGTACTCCCTCCGTCCCATTTGAAGCTTCACCTTTTGCCAAAATGGGTATCCCGTTAAAAGCTTCACCTTTCATAAAATGGCAAAGAATCTTTACTATTCCACCCACTCATTCTCTCTCCTATTTCACTTTTATACTCGCAACACTTTTCAAATTTACTATTCTCTCTACTCATTCTTTTTCCTATTTTACTTTTACACTCACAACACTTTCTCCACTTACCTTTTTCCTTAATTTGCGTGATTTCTCAAAAAAGGGTGAAGCATATAATGGGACGGAGGGAGTATACCATTTTGATTCAATTTTACTGAAATACAAAATAACAAAAGTACCATATTAGAAAGTTTGACTTGTCAAATGCAACTCCTTTTTTTTTTGGGATGGAGTAAGAAACAGTTTGCGACAAGGGTGATGGTTTGTGTGTGGAGTATATTATCTGTAGGGTTTACCCTTTCTTTTGTCTGTGGCCTATCATCTCTTATTTTCTTTCCACTTCTCTGAAGAATTCTCTGGCTTCTTGCCTTCCGAAAATCGACCTTTATGTAAGCAGATACTTGAGTATTGGCTGGTAATTGTAGTTTAATCATAGTATATTTTTGACTTGAAAATAATTTTTAAGGTTATTTGATGGGAAGGCGTATTGAATACTCCCTCCGTCCCGCCCGAAGGGGCACAAATTTCCTTTTTAGGCGTCCCATTTGAAGGGGCACAACCCAAAAATGAAAAGTTTTTTATTACTTCTTTATTTGTGGGATCCACTTGTCATACTCACAATAAATATCCACTAACTATTCCCTACACCGCTCTCTTTCCTGCAGCAGAAGAAATGGTTTTGCTGCGTACAACCCCCCCGGACAGAATCTTGACAAGGATATAACCCTTGTAAGTGCTCCATAGAAGAGCATATACCCATAATGGGACCCCCACCAAGTTTCTTTTTTTATAGGAGCTGGTAAAGTTATGGATGAAATGCCATTTCGTGTGCTATAGAATTTCAATGGTGGGGACAAAAGAAAAAAAAATGAGAAGGACAAAAGTTTAGATATGTATCTAATATATACACATTTTGGTGGCTTTATTGTTGGAAGCCATTGTTCTTTGGCTTTCTATACTTTCTTGTGCTGTGGTTTGTTGATATTTGTTGTACTGTACAACTCTTTTTCTTTCAATGATGGTGTTGCTCATTTACTTGCTGGTTTAGTGGAGTGGTTTAATATAAGTAATACTCCTAAGTGGAGTGGTTAGTACTTTCTTTTAGTTGTTGCAACCCTTTTCCCCCTCTTTTGTGGGCTTTGAGTCATTGTGCCTGGGGCCTTGGGGTGACCGTGGATTGGTTAAAACCGCAGTTTGAGTCGATCTGAGTTGAGCTAAATCGTATGAATTGGTTCAATTTTTAGACATAAGTGATTTAGCTCGACTTGAGAAATTAACAGACTATGTGGTTCAGCTCAGCTTGTGATTTAACACTCCTAAACGGAACCAGATCGAACCGCAATTTGAAATCATGAAACCGAGCCATTAAATAGAAACGTGAAACCAAGTCATAAATTGAACCATGAAATCGCAATCTTGACACAGTCTCTTCAAAATTTTAGTTAATCTCAGTTAGAAAATTGTAATTTTTAAATATTTTATACTCCCTTCGTCCCACCTCACTTGACACCCAAAAAGTGGACACAAGAACTAAGAAAAAAGAATAAAATAAAAAAAATGTGTGATAGAAAATGAAGCGAGAGAATGAGTGAAATAAATAGTAGAGTTGGTTGAATAAATTGAGTGATGGAAAATGAAAAGAGAGAATGAGTGATGGGGTATAGTGAATATAAAATTATAAAAAGTAGACTATTTTGAAAAATGTCAAGTGAGCTGGAACGGACCAAAATGAAAATAAGTGTCAAGCGGCAGGAACGGAGGGAGTATTCATTAGTCATAAAATAAAATGATTAACAAAAAAAAAATTATGATTTGAAATGTCATTTGAACTATGATCTAAATCGCGGTTTGGACCGTAATCTAAACCGCAAAATCAAACCGCAATTTAGACCGAACCTAATCGAACTATAGCGATTTGTTTAGCTCGATCTGAATTTTTTTTATGATTTAGATCAATCTGAAATCTCTCTAAACCAATGCTAGCGATTTGACTTCTAAATTTGTCCAAAACCGAGCTAAAAGAACCGTTTTGATGCTGCCATGGAAAATGGTGTTGATCAGGAGTTGAATCTTCAACTGCTTCAAAGGATACTCCGGCTAATCTTCTTGGGATGGCTCGCTATGGGACCTACACACATAAGCAACAATAAGCTAAACCGGGGGTGACTCCGGTGAAACCCCTCCGGCGTGAGAATCAGTTCTTTTCTTTAGATTTTAGAAAGGATCTCTGTTGTAATGGGAAAAAGAGAAATTTAGAGAGAGAAAGTAGACTTACTTAATAATGGAGAATTTTACATATTTATACCACCTTGTAATCATGGACCATACTTGGAAGGACACGTGTCAGTCATCTATGCTAAGTCAGTCAACTACCCTCAGAGTTAGTAAAAAAGTACTGACATTCCCATCATGCTACACTGTTTTACATTATGGGGGTGGGTACCACGTGTCAGTTTACTCAAAGATCGGACCATCAATCACATTTGTCGCTAGGCGACAAACACTTTTATTGCGACAAACCCTTTTATGCGATAAAGCATGCCCGGTTACTCGCCATAAATTATCCCCTTTGGTATATAAGAATATGGGGACGAATTAATATTCCCGCCAGTTACTCTTCTCGCCTTCTCTTGACTTCCTATATATGCCGCACGCTTGTCGCATATTGTGCTATCTTGATCTTCTATGCCAAAGTATCAATTATTGCTTAATTTCAAGTTTATTATCCTCCTTACTTGATCTATCGGTTTTATCGAACTGTCCTAACTGTTCAGGCCTAACCCATTTATGATAACCATTTCAGTAGCCCCCAATTTCAAGACCTGGATCATTCATGTTCCAGGCGAGAAATTTACGTTGCCTCTCACATCCCGCCCGCGAGCAACCATCTCGCAAGGCGTCTATCCGATGACGTCATCCAAGGAACACGTGGCACACTCCTAGGTCCTTCCACTGACTGATGGTTGGTGTGACATGACATATGAAAAGACTTTTTGAATTTTGAAATCATTTAATGGGGGGAATTTCAAAATTTTGGGAGCCAATTAAAGTTTCTAGTTCTCAAACACCGTTTCAAATTCCCCTAATATAAATGACCTCCCTCCTCCTACATTCACTTTTTTCCACCCTCTTCATCTCTAAGCCCTAAAGCGATTTCCGGCAACCATTGAACTTTTCCGGCGACCCTTCTTCCATCGTGCTCTAGCCTCCCTCTGACTGAAACCTAGTCCTCCTTTGCTCTTCACTCATAAAAAACTTATTTTCACACCTATCTCCCTCCTGAATCAACCTGGAAAACCAATTTTTCGGTAGTTCATTGGAAATTCCGGCCAACCTTCGCTCGATCTTCAACTTTCTCAACGACCCTTCGTATTTTCCAGGTAATTACTTGGATCCCTTCTATTTCCTTATTTTCTTTAAATTTTGTTAGTCGCCATGGCTAGGGTTAAGAATTGCCTTAGACAAATTAGATATGGCCAGTGTCAAAGGTCAGGGGGTATTTACTACTTGACTAGAGGGATCTGGGCAAGAATTCCGCGAGATGACTTAGTAAATTGTCTAAGAATTAATAGGGTAGATCCCGCCATAATTGATGCCGTAGAAGTTAGGGGTAAATGTTTTCTTCATTTTTCATTTCCATGTCCAAGACATTTTTCACTTCCCGCGAACTTTGCGAACACCTATGTCGCTTCTATGGTCCTCCCACATATTCTGATAGCTCTGACACTGACTTTCTCGCTGCGAGATCTTTAGTTAAGAGGTCTCGTTATAAACAAATTGTTTCTTCTTCTGATTCAGGCGAGATGTCAAACTTGGGAGCCCCGGCGCTTCTACCTCAACCAAGCGGAATAACCCTTCCACTTCAAATGAGCGAGATCTGACACTTCTCAAGATCCCCACATAACTCCCTACCATACCAAATACAATATCAATCACCTAGACTACCATATTGCCGCCTATGATGGCGAGATGGCCCTTTCTGTCATTAGGCATAGACAAGATGGCGTCGTGGTCTTCCCGTCCCAACTGGATGCCGGACTTAGGATCCCCGTAGATCCCTTTATCGCACTTGTCCTTTTCAAAGCCCAGGCGGCAATAGCCGAACTTCACCCAAATGCAATTAGGGTGCTGACTTGTTTTATCATTATCTGCCGCGCCCTTCGGCGAGAACCCACTACTCATCTGCTCATGGATCTATTTACTGGCTACAAACAAAAAGACAGCAAAACCCAAGAGCTTCGCATGTCGCTTAAATACAAAAAACCCAAGATCCTTACTCCCCTTCCTTCTAAAGTTCATCATTGGCAGAACGACCCCTTGTTCATAGTTTCCCGCATTGGTTGGGCTCTTCCCTCAGATTTGAAAGGGATTCATCCTAAGGTTGACAAAAAATGGTCCCTAGATGAAGATGAGAAACGCTTAAAAGCCAACATGGTCCGCCTTCTCGCCGAAGCTAATACCACAGATCCTTCCCCTGCCCTTTTCTCCATTCAACAAATTCTTGCAGATCAATCTCTTCTCAGTCAAGTGGGACTTTCCTTTGACTTCCCGCCAATTCCCCCACGAGTGGCCATCATCTTCCCAGAATCTTGGCCAGGATGGGAACGTCATTCAGGAGATAAGTTTGGTACAGATTGCACCATTTGCGGGAATGGCCAAAACATGTGTCCCGCAATGCGACAAGTGCAACGTATGGTTTCCTTTGTTTTTATTTATTTATTCATTGCAAGTTTTATTATCTCTTATGTACTTCCCGCTTTTCGCGGTACACAGAACGATGGATATGAACCAAAGAGACTTGCTCAGGGAACGTCCGAACAACAAGCCAAACGTCTGGCTCTTGCTCGGAATGCGAGTTTAAAGTCTCAAGCTGCTAATCTTACTATCCCGATTGCGAGAACGGGTGAGGAGGAAAAAATTGCAAGTGAAACATCCCGTAAGAGGGCCCCTGCAAGCACTTCCCGCCCCCAAACGGCAACGCAAGGCCGCCTCTGTTCCGCTCTGAAGAACAAGTAGAGACACTCCACTTGGTGGATGAAGAAGAAGAAGAAGAAGAAGAAATGGAAGAAGAAGGAGAAGATGATCTCACTAACGAAAGGGAAGGTGATGCTCCCCTCGAAAATCCGGGGGTTGAGAATGAGGGGATTCATACGAGATATCCGGCGAGATCTGCCACTCCGCCTTCCTCGGCTCAACCGCACGATCGGCCCAACACTTCTCCCACCAACCCCTCATCCTCTCGCTCTGCTCCCGTCGCCGCGCCCATTTGGTTAGAGGAAGGATTCCGTATTCTGAAGATGAACCGGGCATGGTGGCTCTGCTTAGAAGCGAATGCCATCCCTAAGCGAAGGGCTTAATCATTTGAAGCGAGTTGGATCTTGTCTCACTGCTTGTTGGGTTCTCTTGCCCTCGAAAAGGGCAAGTGATCTTGACCAAGTAGCCTACGTGGAAAAGGAGAATCCCGCTCACTCAGCCTACCATGCGGGAATTCAACTTTCCTTGGTAAGTCGCACTATCTCTCCTATTACTCCTTCGAATTTTTCACTTTACATTTTCCCTAACATTTTATTGTCGCCTTACTTTTCGCAGGCTAGCAGTACTCTCTTGGGTTTGAGCAACAAATGCATCAAACTTGAACAAGATCTTGCGAGGTGAGCGCGAGCGGAATGTGTATAGGCGAAAAGTGTCCGGGCGGGATGTCTCTATTCGGGAACTTCAAAGACCTCAAAGACAAAGCAGATGCTGAAGTCGCCACGGGAAAAACCCTTTTGGAAGAGTTGGAGCGGAAAAACAAGGAGGCGGAGGAGAAACTAGCCAGCCTTGTCGCCGAGAACAAAAAACTTGAAGCTGATGCGGCCAAGCTTGCCGACCTTGAAGCCGAGAACCAACGTCTTAGAGACGAAGATTTTGTCAAGGCCAACCAAGTCAGCAAGCTTAGGGAAGATTTGAAATCAGAAAAGGCTAAGTCTGAAACGGCTGAGATGGATGCATTTGATAATGCCATCCTTCACACCTTGAGAACTATTGCCGCTGAAGCCAATCCCGCCATAACCCCGGCCATGCTAGCAAGATGGGGCTCTGAGACTATTTTTAGTGACAAAAGCCGCAAAGGACATCCCCTGGTGCCCTTCAGCGAAGAAGAGTTAGCCCAACTTGCTGCAGAAGATGCAGTTCTTGGTAAAGCGGCTTGGCCTATTCCTGAGACCCGCAGCGACAATATCATTCCCGCCCTTTTTGACCTTATGCAAAAGAACAAAGATGCTCTCAATCGCCTCTGATGGCCAGTGATTTTATTCTTGTACTTTATGGTTGTTGCTAAACTTTTTTCATTTGCCCCTGGTTTGTAACAAACAATATTTCTTTTCTGCATTTTAATTTCATTTCTCGCAACTTTAACTTGGGTGATTGGCCTTGGTGCCCCAACTTGTACTTATCTAATTGTCGCACTTTTGCAACCTTTATCTTATGCTCTGTTTCTCATGCCTTATCTCCAATCTTTACTTGTTTATCGTTGACATTTTCATGTCGCGTATCTTTCTTTTAATTCATAATGATTTTGCTTCGATAGTTCATCGAAGATTGTACTCTCCATCTTATCTCTATATACATACTACTCCCTTCAAAAAAGTGAGGCTTGTCTTTAGGCAGCCTCACTCCCAAGTGTAGATTATTGTCAACTATTTGATGCGACAATTTTCTGCGTAGCCATTCGGCGTATCCATTTGGTATCTTGGTTTCTAATCCAGATATCTCAATTTAGGCGGCTTGGTTTCTAACCAAGATACCTCATCCATTTAGGTGTCTTGGTCTCTAACCAAGACACCACATCCCTTTTGGGCGACTTGGTCTCTAATCAAGCCGCCACATCCACTAGATGCCTTGGTCTCTAACCAAGACACCACATCCTTTTTGGGCGGCTTGGTCTCTAACCAAGCCGCCACATCCCTTTTTGGGTGACTTGGTCTCTAACCAAGCCACCACATCCCTTTTGGGCGACTTGGTCTCTAACCAAGCCGCCACATCCCTTTTTGGGTGACTTGGTCTCTAACCAAGCCACCACATCCCTTTTGGGCGACTTGGTCTCTAACCAAGCCACCACATCCGTCCCTTTGGGTGACTTGGTCTCTAACTTGAGCCACCACATCCCTTTGGGCGACTTGGTCTCTAACCAAGCCGCCGCGTCCACCAGGTGACTTGGTCTCTAACGAGCCACCACATCCCTTTGGGCGACTTGGTCTCTAACGAGCCGCCACGTCCACAGGGTGACTTGGTCTCTAACGAGCCACCACATCCCTTTGGGCGACTTGGTCTCTAACGAGCCGCCACGTCCACCCAGGTGACTTGGTCTCTAACCAAGCCACGTCCCTTTGGGCGACTTGGTCTCTAACCGAGCCGCCGCGTCCGATGGGTGCCTTGGTCTCTAACCAAGACACCACATCCCTCTTGGTGAGTGTTGACGACTATTGCTTCTCACGTTTCTTTGCGCGCCTCTCTTGTCGCCTCCTTTATCCAAGCTCTTTTCCTTTGTTAAAACGGCTTCCTTGACCGGCGTCGTTCTTCTAATCCCGCCGTTCCGATAAGCTGTTTCACAAAACATAACACTTGTCAAATTTTAATGAAAACGGTGATCACAAAACAATATGTATTTGAATAATTCCTTCCTTCTTCATCACGTCGACAAGTTACATCATGCTAGATTGGCAAATTTTACATAACTTTCCCGTCGATGCGATGTACACAAAAACACATGACCCCGAGAAAAAGTTACGTATCTTTTGTCATCTAGAACCAAAATCAAAAGATGCAACTAAAAAAGGTTACTACAACTTCATTGATAAAAACGCTTCAAATGATCGACACTCCAGGCATTCTTCAACTCTTCGCCATCCTGCTTTCTCGGTAGATAGGTCCACTTCTCGAACAATTTGTGATACACAGAACGGCCCTTCCCATTTTTCATTCAACTTGGTGAAGCCTGGTTTGGGTCCCGTGGCTTCTGCACTCCTTAGCACCCAATCGCCTACATTGAAAGACCTCTTGTTAACCCTCTTATCATGTTGGGCCTTCATCCTCTGCTTGTAATGTACCATCCTCATTCTCGCTTGTAGCCTCCTTTCATCAACCAAATCAAGGTCGTTGCACCGCTCTCGACCATTTCTCGCCTCATCATAATAAGTCACTCTATAAGTCGGCGAGGCCGTCTCGGCTAGGTGCCGTAGCCAGAACCCGTAAGTTAAAGCAAATCTTTGTTTCACCGGTTGAACCCTTTATTGTGGTCCTTACATACCATAATGCAGTAGATAATTCTTCTAACCATGCTCCGCCCCTTCCTTCCAAATTCTTGCGTAATGCGGCAATAATTTGCTTATTTCTTGCCTCAGCGACCATTGCGGCTGCGGCTTTGTATACATGGAGCATCGATGCTTCACATTCATCCTTTGACATTCCGCGGCAAATTTCTTACCAAAGCGTGTTCCATGATCAGAAATAATGGCCACTGGGTAACCCGTATACGCACCAGATGTTTTCTTGCACGAACTTAATCACATTATCCTCGCTTATCGTCGCCAAGGCTTTCGCTTCAGTCCACTTCGTAAAATAATCTACTGCAACGATTACATGCTGGCATCCTCCCTTGGCCTTTGGGAATGGCCCGATTAAATCTATGCCCCACATATCAAAAGGCCACGTTGCGACAATAGGCGTCTGCTCAGTGGCGGGTTGGCGCGGAATATTCCCAAATCTTTGACACTTCTCGCATTTCCGCACATACTCTTCAGCATCCTTTCTCAAACTTGGCCAGTAATAGCCATGAAACAGCACCTTCTCCGCTAATGACCTCGCCCCTGGATGCCCACCGCAAACACCCTCATGGATTTCAAACAAAACCTTAGCCACCATTCCTGGCTCTATGCATCTCATCAACGGCTTTGAAAAAGATCTTCTATATAGGAGTCCATCTTGCACAGTAAATCGCGGGAAGTCACCTTTACTAGTTTAGCCCTTTCTTCTTCAAGCGGCAATTCACCCTTCTCTAAAAATCTTTCATTTCGGAAACCCAATTTGCTTGTCTCTCCAATCTCCATTACCACTGGATCTATCAATTGCAGGCGTGTTCACATACTCCACCAAGGATCACACTGCTTCAATTTCCCACTTCCCTCCGACCTACTCGGTAGCATCCGCCTTTGAATTCTCTTCTCGCCCGATTTGTACTAACTCCCAAAACTCAAAATGACTCAAAATGTTTCTCACCAAATCACAATATCTTATTAAAAATGAATTCACCGTGCCATATTCACCTTTCACTTGCTTAACAATCAACTGAGAGTCAGAATGGATCACAATCCTCTTTACTCCAACATCCGCGCAAATTCAATTCCCGACACTAATGCTTCGTATTCACTTTGATTATTAGATCTTGGGAACTTGAACTGAATGCTTTCCTATACTCACATTCCGCGTCGGGGGACATCAAAACCATTCCGCTCCTCCTCTCGTCCTTTGGCGACGAACCATCAACATGTAGAATCCAACAATCCTCAGGCCTCTTCTTTTCTTCAATCAAACTTGGCTCGGCCCGGCTTTGCCATCTTCTTTTCTCGCGCTCCTCCGCTACATCAGCCTGTGATTTGGTAAATGAAGTTTCAACTATAAAGTCTGCCAACGCTTGAGCCTTAATAGCTCGACGAGATTCATAGTTGATGTCGAATTCCGTCAACTCAATTGACCATTTCAAAAGCCTTCCGCGAGAATGCTGGTTCTTTGCGGAATCTTTCTTAAGGGCGCGTCTGTCAACACTACAATGGTATGAGCAACAAAGTAGGCCCTCAACTTCCTTGCCGCCACCACCAACGCATAAGCCAACTTCTCGGCATTAACATACCTCGACTCAACTTCACTTAATGCTTTGGAAACATAAGTATACGGGCCTTTGAATTCCTCCGTCTTCCCTCACCAACTGCCGCAACCGCATGATCGGAGAGGCGCCAAATAAACAAACAATTCCTCCCCCTCCACAGTACGCTCAATATGATGGTGGCTTTCCCAGTAAGCTTTCATTTCTTAGTGCTCCACACTCCTCGCTCCATTCAAATTTCTTTCCGCCCTTCAAAACTTTGAAGAACGGCAAACATCTCTCCGCCGACTTGAAATAAATCTTCCCAAGGCAATGATCCTCCCATTTAGTCGCTGAATCTCGCGAATAGACTTAGGTGGCGACATGTCTAATAACGCTGAATTTTTACGGGTTGGCCTCAATCCAGCGCTTTGTTGACCAAGAATCCCAGAAATTTTCCCGCCGTAACTACAAACGTGCACTGACTAGGGTTTAACTTCATTGAATTCCTTCTTAAGTTCTCAAAAGTCTCAGCAAGATCCAACAAGTGGTTATTCTCTCTGGTCTTGATCACCGTATGTCGTCAATGTACGCTTCTATATTCCGCCCAATCTGCGACTTAAACACCTCGTTCACCATCCTTTGATATGTTGCCCCCGCATTCTTCAAGCCGAACGGCATCATTTTGTAACAAAAATTTCCCTTTGGAGTCCTAAACTGTTTTCGCTTTGTCTTCCTCCGCCATCTTGATACTGGTGGTATCTGAATAAGCATCAATAAAGCTGAACACTCTGTGACTGAAATGGAATCCACCAACTTATCAATCTTGGGCGAAGGATAGCAATCCTTGGGACATGCCGTATTCAGATCGGTAAAATCAATGCACATTCTCCCCTTCTTGTTTGACTTCAAAACCATTACGGGACACGCCAACCACACCGGATATTGAATTTTCTCGATTATTCCCGCCTTGACAACTTTTCCACTTCTTCCAATCTTGCCATCTCTTTCTCCGTGACAAATGCCTTACCCTTTGCTTAAATGGCTCCACCTTTGGATCGGCATTCAAACAATGTAGAGCAACACTCTCATCAATACCCTTCATGTCTTCCAGGTCTCCCAAGCGAATACATCCAAATTTTCCTTCAAAAAGTCAACCAACGCTTCCCGCTCATCCCGCGATGGTTGCTTGCCAATCTTCACCTTACGCTCGGAAAATAACAATTGATTTCCACCTCCTCCAACTCTTCTCCCGCCTTGATGTCTGGCTCATCCCGCACCTGCAGCGTCTCCACCTCTATTCTTTTCCTCTTCCTCATACCCATAAGAGCGGGCTTCTTAAGATCGGCAAAGACATTACCAGTAGGCCGCCCACAGGCGTCCTCCACCTCAGTGGCTTCATAATCGTCATCGGATTCGCTCATTAGTACTTTAACGTTTTCCTCAACCACTTCTTCAATTCTTGGCTCCTGCATACTAACAAGCCTTACAACCCTGGCATAACTTATATGGGGTGTGGCATTCACTATTTCCATCGCCCAACAATTTTCTTCACTATCATCACCCTTTCCCGCCATATCGGAGTCTACATCCCATGACTGATTCCCGCTCTTCCAACATACGTTTCTCGCCACGAAACTCGTCCACGACACTTGGTTTGTCGCTTCGCCACCCATAGCGGTTCCATTCTTCATACTCTCAGTTATGATCCAATGCGGTTCACCATTCTCCACCTCTACAATCTTAACCATATTTATCTTTAGTGGACTAGATTCTACTTTGGAAGTCATCGAAATTGTACTCTGTCTTAGCTTTCAACATCTCCTTTTGTTTTCTTATCACGGTAACCGCCTCACTCTTCAAGCAACCTATCCCATTTCTTTGTAGGATACTTCACCCTACGATGGGAATTGTGAGAACCATTTCAAAACTCAACATGAATGGGATTCCCACTATAGCATTATAAGGAGACACAAGATCAATTACCATGAATTCGACATTCTCGCATCTCGCCAGCTTTCCTTCACCAATTTCAACATCCAACATAATCGTCCCTTTAACTTTAACTGAATGATTAGTGAATCCCTCAAGATATCCCTTATGAGGTACCAAATTTGCTTCTGTATAATTCATCCTTTTAAAAGCATCATAATAAAGCACATTCCTACTTGCCCCAGAGTCCACCATGACTCATTGCACAATATTATTGCTGGATACATAGTGATGATAATTGGTGACTCCCGTGACTTTTGGTAACAGCCCAACTCTCGCTGGAAAAGCTGATCACCCTATCTTGGTGGCGGGAGGCGAGGAACATCAAACGTATGCGTCGAGGTCATGATTTGGGTATTCAAGCGAGACACATTTGGGTAAGGGGTCGTGAATGACATCTACCAAATTTCTCTCCAGGCCTACGTTGATCATCCCGACATTCTCCTCCAAATACTCCTGCGAGAAAACCCTGTCAATCTTCCCTGAATCAATCTTCTCAAATTATAACAATCGTCGAGTCTTGTGCCCCTTATCTTTGTGAAATTCACGGTAACTATTACGATCTCTAGACGGACCGGTTCTGGTGTAATAGGAAAAGGTTCGGGCGATTTATTTTCTTCATGATCTCGCTAATAGGAGTGTTCAACCGGCTATACTTGATGTCTGTCTTTGGCTTAAACTCTCTCTGATCCCCCGTGCGCCCTTCTCCACGGCCTCCGCTTCCTCCCGTTTGACTTGCCCCTCTATTGCCGCCAAACCCCCTTTTATCATCTCGCACTATCTCCGCCCTTTCGCTCGCCACTTTCTTGACGGCTGACTTGCAAGCTGTACCCCCTTGGTCTTAACTCTAGCTCCACTACAAAATCCTCGCACTCTTTCATACAACTCCACTGTAGTCTTTGGCAATCTCATCCCTAACTCCTGCTTGAAATGACCCGGCTAAGCGGTGTTATACAACATGATTATCTCGCCTTGTGCGATATCGGGAACTTGATTGGCCACTCCCGTGAACCTGTACGTGAAAGTCGCAATCCCTCCCCATCCTTTTGCTTAAGGCGCACAACTCGAGTCTTTTGAGCTGGTTGTGATCTGGCGCACTAAATCTCGCCAAGAACTTCTCCACTGAAATCTTGATACCCGTTATAGAATCTTGAGTGTACCAAGAACCAATCCAATGCATGATGCGCGAAGTGCTCACCAATGCTCGACATAAAATTGCTTCATTCTCGGTCACAGCTGACATGGTTGCTTCAAATCCTCCTACATGGAGTTCTTGCTCTAGACTTTCCTGAATAACTTGATAAAGTTGGCATTCGAAAACACAGGTGCAGGGCAACACCCTTGATATTTTGGGTGAAAGGAGCCAAAAAAGGCTTTTTCCCTTCCACTTTCTTTATTCCCGCCTCTAAATCCTTGATTTTCCTCGCCATCTCAGCCACCTCATTTCTTAACCTTTGTTCCTCTTCCTTCTTAGCCTTCTCTGCCTCACTAGCCTTGGCCAACTCTGCGGCTTTTATGGCTTCTACGATCTTCTCGGCCTCTACCGCCCTTGCCGCCTCTGCAGCTCTCCGCTCCCTTTCCTTGTCAAAATCTTTATCTTTCCTATCTTGTCGCCGTCGCTCCCTATCCCGCGGTGACCTCTCCCGATGTCGCCTAGCATCATGACGTCGCGATATCTGGGTCCTTTCCTTGCCGCGTCCCTCGTCGTGCGTGGAGCCACTAGATTCATTGCTGTCATATTCAAAGTAATAAGAATCTTCTTTGGAATTGCCTGGCTTATGGTGTATTTTCTTTCTTCTCTTCTTTCTTGCTTCCAAGTCATCATCTCGCCTTCGATTTTCTACTAGTCTCCTGGGCAGCGGCGTATCTACATTCTGTCTTGGTCTATTAGCCACGCTAGCGCTATCCTCCCGATTATGCCCACCAACATGGGACCTTCTCGCTTGCCCATTTAGCAAATTCTCAGGAATGTGGGAGGGCTCCACATGTAACTCCTTCAGTTGTTGATTATTGGCGAGGACATGCATCCACGCCTCATTATCCGCCCTTAACTTTTCAATCCTTTCTCTTACTTCTGCATTCTTCGACTTCGCGGGAACTTGGCCTTCATCTACTGCTTTGGCTCTTTCCACTCTCACCCTTTCCTCCTCCACCCTATCCCGCCTCACACTGGTGTTAGTCTCAGAAGTATGGACCTCCACCTCTCTTTCCGATCCTGCTTCAGCTCCCGCACGAGCATCCTTTGCATTTGGGGTTGCCAATGTTATGTTACGGGCCGCCACAGAAGGAGTAGCTTTTTCTTGTCCAACCACCATAACTTGCTTCCAACTAACTGTTACACTTTACATACACTTCAAGACAAATCACACCTTTTCACCATAAACCAACTGTTCTGACAACTTTACAAGTCACTTTCTGAAAGCAAAATGCCTTTAATGCATGTACTAATGAACTTACAACCTTTACAGTCAAAGACAACTTTATGACTTCCTGGAATAAATATCACAATCCAAAAAACGCCTTTAACAAGTACTATCTGAGAATCCTCCTTGGTTTTCTAATCAATTAGCCTTTACTCCTTTAACCAAACTGACAGTTAGAATCTTCTGGGCTCCACCAACAAACAATAACAGTGCTCCATCTTCTCTCTCACCTCCGGCCGCCACCAACAACCTCCCAAACTTCACCTAGCCACCTCAAGAAGAAAACGCCAGTCCGGCAGAACGGAACCAACTGACGCCGCCATGGAAAATGGTGTTGATCAGGAGTTGAATCTTCAACTGCTTCAAAGGATACTCCGGCTAATCTTCTTGGGATGGCTCGCTATGGGACCTACACACACAAGCAGCAATAAGCTAAGCGGGGTGACTCGGTGAAACCTCCCGTGAGAATCAGTTCTTTTGTTTAGATTTTAGAAAGGATCTCTGTTGTAATGGGAAAGAGAGAAATTTAGAGAGAGAAAGTAGACTTACTTAATAATGGAGAATTTTACATATTTATACCACCTTGTAATCATGGACCATACTTGGAAGGACACGTGTCAGTCATCTATGCTAAGTCAGTCAACTACCCTCAGAGTTAGTAAAAAAGTACTGACATTCCCATCATGCTACACTGTTTTACATTATGGGGGTGGGTACCACGTGTCAGTTTACTCAAAGATCGGACCATCAATCACATTTGTCGCTAGGCGACAAACACTTTTATTGCGACAAACCCTTTTATGCGATAAAGCATGCCCGGTTACTCGCCATAAATTATCCCCTTTGGTATACAAGAATATGGGTACGAATTAATATTCCCGCCAGTTACTCTTTTCGCCTTCTCTTGACTTCCTATATATGCCGCACGCTTGTCGCATATTGTGCTATCTTGATCTTCTATGCCAAAGTATCAATTATTGCTTAATTTCAAGTTTATTATCCTCCTTACTTGATCTATCGGTTTTATCGAACTGTCCTAACTGTTCAGGCCTAACCCATTTATGATAACCATTTCACGTTTCAACCCCTAACTCTGACCGTATTCAATCCCCTGCTAATATAACAAGACAAGAAAATGAAATTAAAAAAAAATATACAAAATAGGAAAAAGAAAAAAGAATCCTAAATCCTAATTAAGTGGTTGACTTGTAATGATCAGCTTGCTGGTTGACGCCGTGACACTTCTCGGCGGCATCACTGGAACCGTCGTCAATACTGCGACAGTCAGAGGCGGTGGTCGGTTTCCGGTCCGACAGGCGTTGGAAGGGAGAAACACCTTTGGAATGATCTGTGCTACGAAGTCGCTTAATGAATTCATCATCTTGTTTTAATTGTCGAACGACTTGCTCCTCTTCGTTGGTAATCCTGGCTTCTCTCTGCTGCTCTACGGCTATCTCCTCCGTCGACATCGCCGCCACTTTCTTCCTCCGTTAGGTCTTAATCAGCTCACGATGGTCTTCGTCAGACGTGGATTTGGTATTTATACTTGTTCACCGGTGGACACGTGTGCTTTATGTGATGAACTACAAATTGACAGGTGTAAACACAAATGCCACGTCTTGATGGGAGATTTTGGCTCGGTGCAAATGAATTCATGTAATTATTAGAATTTAACTAATATTTTCTTTAAAAATATCTATAGTATAAATGGAGGGTGTCTGCACAGTACAATAAATAGTAGCATCCGCCGACATTACCATTTTGCCCTCACTATTCACTCCCTTTTCCGTTTTGCCCTCCCACCTTTGTATGTCGTGTGACATACATGTTTTTTTTTGTTTTTTTTTTTTTTTTGTGATATATATAAAAAAAAAAACCAAAAACGTAAACGTGGCCTTGGACACGGGCTTAGGCTAGTAAACATATAAATAACAAATTTTCAATCTTTCATTAAATTAATTAAATTTATCTAAATTTATTTTTCAAAATAATTTCATAATAATTTTTTTATAAAAAGAACATTTTAAAACAAAACAGAGAAAGTATTATAATATTACTTCTTTGTCCCGAATAAATATTACTCCATCATATTGGAGGCTAGCCATTAATTTGGTATCGAGTCCCATCCCGCAGTATAAATGAGACGCGGATAAGATAGTAAATTCTAATTTCGTATAAAATCGGGTTTATTTTGGGATATTTTGTTTGAAACGTGGGACAAGTTGAAACGGGATGTGATGAGACGTCCCACATTTTTATAATTTTAATTTTTTTAACATCAAAGGTATTTTAGCACTTAATTCTTAGTTTTTTTTTTCAACCATCTATTGATTTTTTGTGTTGATTAAGATATTTTATGAATTTAAAAAGTTTTTATCTTGTTGCAAAAAAATTATCTTATATTTTCAATTTAATATTTTGGCATAATCTTAGTTAGATTTTAGTTTTATAATATTAGCGTCTTCTTCTTATTTCGCATTGTCCCGTATTGTTCCGTATCCCGAGTGGGATGGGACGGGACGAGGATTTTTTTTCCCGCGAAAAATTCGGCAGGTCCCGTCCCATAAAATTGCGAGATTTCATATTTCCGCATCGTCTTATCTCATATTCTCGAATTGACAGCTCTATCGAAGGTCTGACGGTGGCAGGGCTGGGCTTGATACATCAAATATTATCAATGATAGTTTTTCAATTTTTATTTTATTTTATATTTTTGAATTATATTAATCATTTAAAATAAAACAAAACCATCATCTTCACATTGAAATACTTTATTTTTGTTTTATTAAAGAGACGCGTCTAGGTTGACCCACACCTTGACCGACCCTGATTACTTTAGTAACTGTGTTAATGAAAAGTGTTACAGAGATTTATTAATTATTAATATCTACTTTAATCTAATCGAGTTGGTCTCCCATGAGAACAGCTATATCCGTCTCATGGATGAGACGAGTCAAAATGACCCAAAGCCCGGACCTATGACCCGACCTATAAATAGGTCGACCTAACGAAAACACACACAAACACATAGTAAAAGGTGAGACGCTAATCTAGTTCCAACAGATTCTGCCAAAACACCCGAAATTGTTGTTCTAGGGTTCCGAATTGCTTGGCTTTAAGGAAGAAATTGAGGGAAGGGAATGGTGTGTATGGGTCGAATTTTATGGGGAAGATGGTGGCGTTGGTCAATATGGGGTTATGGGGTGTAATTTGTGGGTTTTGGGTAGAGAGAGGTAGTCGGCCGAATTGGTGGTTTGGGGAGGGTAATGGGTGGCGGTTTAAGGAGGGGTCGACGGTTTTGGTGGTGATGGGTGTTAATGGCGGTGGAAAGGGGAATAGTGAGGAAGTAGGGAAGAAAAGAAAAGTGCATCTTCAATGGATTCATCGGATTCCCAACCTCCCTTGGGAAACAACATTCCTTTGCCTTTCCTTTGCGAACTAATAACCAGAACTTCCAATGCTTCTTCTAGATTATTAGGTGATATTTTCTTGTTGGTGGTAGCTTTAATTCTGTAAGGTATACATCTGCAGTATTCAAATTTGAACATCAATACCAAATTCCATTTATATCTCAGAGTGATATGATTATCAATTGCGTACCTATTACCTATTATCAATTGAGATGAATATGATAATTAAACTGAAGATGATCCAGATGGCCATAACTTTTGCAATAATAATATGAAGATGGAAGAAATTGGCATTAACAAACGAATATATGTACAGGAACTCGAGGAAAAATACTATTTTGATTTATGCAGATAACAAGTGTTGATGTTAATATCACAAGTGAGTCAAAGTCAATAATAATACAAGAGACCAATTAAAAAAAAAATAATACTATTACTTCACAAGTGTAGTACTATTACTTATAGCAATACCAACTATTACTTAAACAAATGAGAAGTATTACTCAAAATGAAAACAGTTCCTAAAACTATTATTAGTTAAAAAAAAAAACACACTATTACTTCATAAGTGTAGTACTATTAATTATAGCAATACCAACTATTACTTAAACAAATGAGAAGTATTACTCAAAATGAAAACAGTTCCTAAAACTATTATTAGTTAAAAAAAAACACTATTACTTCACAAGTGTAGTACTATTACTTATAGAAATACCAACTATTACTTAAACAAATGAGAAGTATTACTCAAAATGAAAACAGTTCCTAAAACTATTATTAGTTAAAAAAAAAAAAAAAGAACACTATTACTTCACAAGTGTAGTACTATTACTTATAGCAATATCAACTATTACTTAAACAAATGAGAAGTATTACTCAAAATGAAAACAGTTCCTAAAACTATTACTATTAGTTAAAAAAAATAAATACTATTACTTCACAAGTGTAGTACTATTACTTATAGCAATACCAACTATTACTTAAACAAATGAAAAGTATTACTCAAAATGAAAACAGTTCCTAAAACGAGTTCCCAACAAACAAATCTGAATCCAGTTCTTCGGCCTTTATGCAATAACCATGAATTTCCCTGCCATGTGATGACAACGACAAGTTGGTGCATGCTGAAACCACACTAGTAATGGTTGTTGAGTTTGGTTTTACTCCTCTCAAGACCATCTTCCTGAATATATCCAGTGCTTGGGGGTAAACCCCGTTTTGCACGTGCCCTGTTATTAATGCAGTCCAAGATACTACATTGGCTTCAAGCTCTCCCAGCCCTCCCATGTTAGATAGATACTTGGCGGCTTCCTTGAATTGCCCGGCTTGAGCATATCCAGCAAGGATTGTATTCCAAGTTACACGATCCGACAGTACACCTATTAGCCTCATGTCATTCACACACTTTAAGGCTCTTTCAAAGTCCCGTTTAGAGACATGACCGGAAATGATCATGTTCCACATGACAACATCCTTAGAAGCCATCTTCTCAAACAGCCGCCTTGCCAAATCCATTCTCCCGCATTTTATGAACATATCAAGATAAGACCTTTTGACACAAAGGTTCCCCTCAAATCCAATAAGCAACATGCAATCATAAATATCCCTCCCGGTCTGATAATCCTTGAGCTCAGCACATGCTTTGAAAACTTTAGGGAAGATGAAGTGATCGGGCCGAACCCCTTCATCAATCATGAGATGGAATAACTTGATTGTCTCTTGAAACTCACCAAAGTCTGAATACATTGCTAACAACGAAGTCCAATTAAAAACATTTCTTTGAGGCATTCTGTCGAAAAGCTTAAGTGCATCATCTGTGCAACCCAGCTTACAATAACACTCAAGCAGCTTACCACCAAGAAAACCAGACAAATCAACGCCGGAGACAATCAAAAATATTGAAATCAAGTTCAAACCCACAAAATCAAAAGCATAAACTGAAATTCAATTTCGGTCTCGAATATCTCAAAATTTTGGCCTGAATTAAAAAAAAAAAGAGTGAAATTTGCAGGTGATTTGTGGACAGAAGATAGCGACTGTGTCAATGGAGGAGAATGCGGCATTGACGATGTGTGTGGGTTAGGAGACAAGGCCGATCGAGAGAGTAGCGGTGGAATGGGATTGGGGGCGACGACGCTATAGTAGGTGAGACGACTTCAGAATGGGTTTCGGGTCGGGTGATGGAGCGGATTTCGGATCAAAATGACCTGTCTCATGAATGAGACGGGTATCCCTGTTCTTACATAAGTTTTTGTCTAATCTAATTTAAATAATGATAAGCCAGGTGTATGCCTCCTTGGTGTTTTTTTTTTTTTTGGTCTAATAATTGTGTAGTTTATATAATAATGTAATCATAATTACAATAGCATCTTTTAGCTGAGATTGCATTTTGATTGCCAAATTCACTTTTCCTTTCTTTCCTCTCAAAATGGTTATCTATCACTTTTAAAAACACTTGTTTTAGAACCAATTTAAAAATAAATAAATGAAACACTCACTTAAAAAATACGATATTATTTATGCAGGGCGGATCTAGCATGTAATTGACCACGTGAGCTTCAGTCCATCTCAAAATTTTGATTATTTTTTTGCTTAAGTCATCGATTATATGTAACTTTTTTTTATATATGAAATTATTTTTCACTGTTATTATTGTTTATAATATTTTTTAAATATCAAGCTCATACATAGAATCAGCAATGCTGCTTCCTTAATCGCTTGGATGTGTCCCGGGGAACTCCTAAGGACCCGAAACTCATGGCATAAATATTCTCACAAATAGATTCCCCAGGAAAAATCAAACCTATGATCTCCCAAAAAGAAATCCAATTAACATACCACAAGACCAGAGGCCTTAGGTGACTATTATGACCGTTAGTTTGATGATATCAAGTTAACGTGGTATAACTCATCGATCTTATTTTGGACAAGTGACTATTTAGGGGTAGAACTATCATAAAAGATGCTATCTCGGTTTCGATTTAATAAGTTTCTTACTTTTCTTTTTAATCTTTTTCAGTTTAAGATTTTTAGTTGTTTTATTACTTAATTATTTAAAATGAACAATATGACCCACTTGTTATTCTCACACTAAAAATTCAATATCCACTTTCTCTTTCATATTTTACTTTTTATACTTATAATATTTATTTTTTCTTAATTTCTGTATCAATTTAAACTAAAAACATTGAATCGGGACGAGTAACGTTGAAGAAATTGGATGATAATTTAAATAAATTAAAAAAAGGGTAAGCTTTGGAAAAGGAAGTTTAGTTTTGGAATGTGAGATGGTCTTTATATTTTATAAACGTTGGTTTGACAAAAGAGGTCTGAAAAGGCAAAGTAAGCTTTAGAAAATGAGGAAGCAATCAACATCTCATTCTCACCTCACGGGGGCCCCACATCCACATAGTCAGCCTGCATCTTCTCCCACTCAGAATCTCAATTGCTCACTTGTTTTAATGACCAACTTAATTATTTTACTTCAGTAAATCAATTTTTCTTTTAATACTCTCTCTTGGCTTTTGAATGTGCGATAATTAAAAAATTAAATAAATATTATGAGCGTAAAAAGAAAATTATGTGAGAGAAAGTATATAACTTCAAATAATACAACTCCGCATTCTTCGAAGATTGAGGAACAAGAAGAGATCTATTAAGAGAGATTTTTTTGAGAAAAAATCCTAAGTGATTTAGTTCTAGGTCACGTGACATTCAACCCTCGGCTACTCCTTCCATTTCCTATTCTTGTGATAACCTATTTAGCGAACCTACACACTTTGAGGAATGACCAGGTCCGCGATGGCATACTCTGTCAATGCCCCGGGAGGGCCTTATTTGACTCCAAGCTTTGAGCAGGCTTTCCTCGAAATGAAAAGGGAAAAACATTGTTTGAAGGAAGACAAATATATGATTGCAATGGCAGGGATTTTCTTAATTCACAACTAAGATTCAACCAAAACAGAAAGAAAGAAGTATTTTTATTCTAAGTATGACAAGTAAATCTAATGACTATTTCGAGCTAGTAATCATAATATTGAAACACAAAAAAAAAACAAAAAAAAAAAACTTAACAACATTGGGACGGTTGAAATATCTATTTTAAATATTGAGAGATACCATACTAGTAATTTTTACTTTAACAAATACTACATATGTTCCAAAATGAATCCTTGGCAGCCATGTTCCAAATACTATCGTACTCCCTCCATTTCACTTTATTTATTTGGCATTATTTTTTTTTTATAATAATTAAGAAAAAGTAGGAGAGATATTTAGTGAAATAAAGTATTTGTGAAGATGAAAAGTAAAAGACAGAATAAATGGAGGGAGAGGGAAATAGTAATTTGATTAATATATTGAGTATAAAAAAATTCATTTTGGATAACAAGTAAAGTGGGACAGAGTAAAATAAAAAATAGTGTCAACGTAATAATACATGTAATGCCACTATTTATACTGATACTTTGTTACACTAACACTAACACTTTTTTACATTGTCACTTAATAATACGTGCACTGTTACTATTTACACTGATATTTTGTTACACTAACACTGATACTAGCGGAGAAACAAAACACGTTTTTTTTTAATTTTAAGGAAAAACACATTTTTTTTAAAAGATTTTTGGCTAAACTAAAATAAATTATTAGAATGTACTCCCTCCTTCCCTAAATATTTATCCCATTTGACTTTTCAAATATTTTAATTTAGTGATTTTGAAGCTTTAATTTTGGTTATTTTTACCAACGCTTTGAAAATTATTGATAATATACACCGCGGTTATGTAATACTCCGTCCCTAAATGTTACAAGTTTTGAAAATTTAGTGATTTTGAAGCTTTAATTTTGGAAAATGAGACTATCTTTTTGAGACAAAGAAAAAGAGAAAATGGGACAAACATTTAGGGACGGAGGGAGTAATTAACATCATTATTAAATCGTAGTATTAATTTAAACAGTGGCATTTTGCTGTTTAATGTCCCTATCTTTACTGATTTGGTGAAAACACCCCCCCAAAATTTCAAACTTGTCCATTTCCTCCTTGTGCCCATTTTCGTTGGATTAGTTGTTCCTACTAGGGATGATCAAATCCGGTCCGGTTCCGGTTCCGGGCCTTGAACTGCCGGTTCCGGTTTGGCGAGGAGGTGAACCTTAACCGGCCCGCTTTTCTCACGGTTCCGGTTATCCGGTTCCGGTTTTCTCACGGTTTTGGTCCGGTTCCGGGCTTTTCCGGTCCGGTTCCGGGCCGGTTCTATTGAAAAACAACAAATTTTCGTCCGGTTCCGGGCTTTTTCCGGTCCGGTTCACCATTTTGGTGAACCTTAACCGGCCCGCCTCCAAACCGGTTCCGGTTACCCCGGTTCCGGTTTTCTCCCCGGTTCATGGCGGTTCCGGGCTTTTTCGGGCCGGTTCCGGTCCGGTTTTCCGGTTCCGGTCCGGTTCCGGTCCGGTTTGGCCATCCCTAGTTCCTACTTTGCTAACCCTCCTTTTTTATTATATTTAATTTTATTGAATAATAAATTGTGATGGATAGAATTTTATTTTAATTTTTAAATTTTCAATTTTAGCTTAAACAACTGTTCTTGGAAGAACTATCTTTGCAAACATCATTCAGACTCTTGAAACTTTTCTCCTTGTTGTTTCCCGTTTAAGAGATTCCTTCGGTTTCGTCGGAAATGAGGATCGCTGAACCATCGCCGGTACTGAAGATTCGGTTTTGTCGGACCACCTCCTCCGTTTAAGGTCTTTGATTTTGATTTTGATTTCTAGGGTTTCTTATGACTTTTGTCTGTTTGCTCCCAAGGGTTTTCGAGTGAATTTTATCATCAGGTTCGTCTCTCATATTTTTTATTTTTTTTATAATTGTAATATCTGTTTTTTTTTTTAATAAAAAAATTAGTTTCGTGGTAAAATAGAGATGTTCAGATTTGAGTTATTTGTTTTGCAGAGTATTCCGAGAATTTTTTTGTTGAGTGGAAGAGTTTGAATATCTGATTAAGTAAATATTGCACAAATTTGCATATTTTACTGTTTGAAAATTTTCACTTGGTTATGCTGAAGATGTTGGTGAAATGAGATTTGGGTCTAAAATTAATTAATTGGCTATTTAGGGTTTCTGTTTGATTACCTCATCTAATCTGATAAAAGTTTATCCCGAAAACTGTTGACTGCCATGAGAATTTTTGTTATTTTCCCTTTCGGACGATATTGGTAAGGTAGGCTTTCGTCGTGGGCAGTCGAGACTTGGTCTCTCATCTTTGGTAGTGTTTATATTGCTGCAAATTTATTATTGAATGATCACAAATTCTCAACAATAAAGCTATGACATCCTTGAAGGTTGCATTCATTTCTGGATGGTCCTTGTGATACTTTGTGCACATGTTTAATTGTTACGTTTAGCTTCTTACCCAATAGTTTTATGTTTTTAATCCTAAGATTTGAATTTTAAATGCTGGTTCGTCTGTTACTGATGATTATGAAGCTGTGCAAGTGTGATGTGTTTATTAATAATTTTGATCAATGGCTTGTTCATCGGGTGAGGTAGGATTATAAAGTTCAATGACTCATCATCTAGGTTATCTTAAAAAAACAGCTTAAAGAATAGTATTCCTCTTTATTTATTTTTTCCTTCTTGGAACTCCATTAAGCTTTAAATCAAAACCTCTTAAGAGGGGACACAATATCTATTTGGATAAAAAGTGAGATTTAAAATCACGGCGTAACATTAAAATTACTCTACGTCCGATGTTTGGACTCACCTGGGTGAATTCTCTTTCATTTACAATTAGAAGGGGAGTTACTGCCGTCCTCCATCTTTCCATTTTATCCACCCACTGAACTTATTTTTTTCATTTATGGAAAGTAATAATAATTCTAATATCAGCCTCCGAACCATCTGCTGCAGTTTCAGCCACTAATAAACTGTGATACGATTAATTCCCATTCAAGAGATTTTAGCTAACCTTCCATATTGGGATTTCTCAGTTAGATGGTTATTCTCCCAAAAGAGGGTGAAGGTGAACAAAGAACTCCATGTTTAATTCCAAACTTGAAAACAGTGGGAATAAGGTTGTTGGGAAAAATATCATAAATGGTGAATACCAGTTTGGCCTAATGGTAAGGAGATGCGTTCTGCTGGAGTTAAGTGATGGGATCTATGGAATCTTAACCTTCTTCCATTTACCCTATTGGCGGTAGGGAGAGGGAGGGAGGCCATAAATCGGAAGTTTTCTTAGTGTTGCAGTTCTTAAAAAGTTGATTTTTCCCCCTAAATCCAAATATATTGAGGAACTTGTTAGCTTCGTCTGGGAAGGTAAGCAGCCATTCATTAAAGATTCTCATCTTAAGTCCATCCAAGCTGGGATCAAGTTCCCCTGGCATGTGACGTTGGTTGTGCCGAGGTGAAAAGGATGCATTATAGGCAATTGGTGCCATCACTTTTGGTTCTTCCTTTTAAATTTGTGTCATTCGAAAAATATAGAAATTGCGTGACATTTTTTAATAATGACCAGTTTTTCATAAATGTTGGTTTATTGCTGTTTTTCGTTGTAGGAAAACTTCAGTTTCTTATTAAAAATCAGAGATGTAGATGGACCCCACATTATTCATCTGAATTTATGTAGTTTGATCAAAATTATTTGTCTGCTTGTTCCGGATTTTGAAAATTTTGTAAAGTGTATGTACATTTTGGGGGTTATTGCTGCTAGCAATTGTTTTCCTATTCAAATTGGTAATCCCATTTTTTTGTTTGTTATAGAGGTTTCCTGGCCACCTGTGTCCTGCTTCTGTGGATGGCTAATGCCTCTTGTGTAACTTGATGTCATCTGTCAATATCTTCTCAAGTGTTACCACTTCTTTCCTTCACCCAATATGTTGCGTAGGCTGTCAGCATTGTGACCAGCTGCGGTTTTCCTCTCTGTATTTCAAAGTTACTCCCTCCTCCCTAATTGAATGTCCAAATTTCATTTTAAGGGACATTCTGAAAATGTGTGCTTTTTATACATTTCAATGGCAAAGATTCATAAATAATCTTGTTATCCACTTTCTAAACATTTAGTTTTACAATAATAAAATGAATAGCGAAAAAAAAAAAAAGGTAAAAAAACGTTTAGGGACAAATATTTTTACAAAAGAGGCATTCATTTTGGGACAAAAATTTCTTGATGTTGGACATTCATTTAGGGATAGAGGGAGTACTAAATGTCTCACTCCGTTCGTCTTAAAATAAATAGTCCCATTGGACAGGTCAATCCTCTTATGAATGTAACTCTACATACTTGTACCTTCTTGAAATTGCATTAAAATTATAGATTTTCTAGAAATGGGACTTTTTCTTTTACTTTTATTCTTGGCACAAACCAATAAGAAAAATGGACCATCTTTTTGGGATGGGGAGGGAGTAATAGAAAATGTTGGAGGGCTTCTCAGGCTTTCTACATGGGAAGACGGAACATATTTAGAATGGGGAGGGAGTATTGGAAGATAAAAAATTGGACAGTTATGTTCGATGGCTGTAACAAATTTTGTTTTTTTATCCGAAGCTATTTTGATTTGAATAACGAGCTTTCTGTCTTTCTCATACTTGTTGGGGCTTAGTTCTGTCATTTATCGCATGTGAAGTTTATTTCTGTATGGTAGGAAATGGTTTTAATGATTTAGACTTCTGGTAATTATCTTCTTTGATCCTTTCTTCAGCTCTGTTTATAAGCTTAAAACTATAGTTACTGTTTCAACAGGTAAGCACCAAGTATTGCTCAAGGAAATATGGTCGCAAAGGACCGGCAAAATATAAAAGGATCTCCTAAAGTGGAGGTAGGAGAGATAGACACCAGGGCACCATTTCAATCTGTCAAGGATGCAGTTAATTTGTTTGGGGAAGGTGCTTTTTCTGGAGAAAAGCCTGCAATCAGGAAGTCAAAGCCTCATTCTGCCGAGGTAAGTGTGATTCTAATATAAAACACTGATTACTCTGTTTTCACCTTGTTTGACTCTTCTTTTTTTCGCGATCTTTTCTTTCTCTTCAGAGGGTATTGGCGAGAGACACACAGCTTCATATAGCACAGAAAGAGCTGGATAAGTTAAAGGATCGACTGAAGAGCACTGAAACTACTAAAGCTGAAGCATTTGTGGAGCTAGAAAGAGCTAAGAAGACACTTGAAGATCTGAACAACAAGCTCAAAATTGTGAATGAAGCCAAAGAAACGTCAATTAAATTAACTGAAGCTGCAAAGAATCAGGCAAGACAACTTGATGAAGTTACCGGAAGCGACTCTTCTCGGAAGCAAGATTTAGAAACTGCACGAGAGCTGTATTCTGCTGCTATTACTGAACTTGATGCTGCTAAACAAGAGCTACAAAAAATTCGTCAAGATTATGATGCTAATAGGGAAGTAAAAGTTGCTGCCTTTAAGCAAGTAAATGAGGCTGAAAATACAGCCAAAGCGAGCATGGAAAGAGCTGGGGAGCTGTCCAAGGAAATTACATCTGTTCACGAGGCTATTGGGCTAGTTAAAGTTGCAACTATGCAGGCCCAAAGAGAGCAAGCAAAGATATATACCGAAAAGGATGGACAGAAACAGTCGCATAAAGCCGCCCTTGAAGAGTTGGCGACGAAACTGATTGCTTTGAAGAAAGGGAACAATTCTGAGCTTACTGTGAATGTTGAAAGTCAATTAGCTTATACGATGTCTGAAATTGAAAAGTTGCAGAAAGAGATGGAAAGTGCCAGGGCTTCGGATCTGGATTCTGTAAAAACCGTGACTTTAGAGTTGGATGGGGCCAAGGAGTCACTGCATAAAGTGGCTGAAGAGGAAAACTCGCTTAAAAGCTTGTTGGAATCGGTCAAATTGGAGTTGGAAAAAGTGAAAAAAGAGCACTCGGAGCTGAAAGAGAAGGAAGCGGAGACAGAAGCCATGGCTGGAAATCTGCACGTTAAGCTACGGAAAACCAAGTCTGACCTTGAAGCAGCTTTTTCAGAAGAGGCCAAAGTACGAGGTGCTTCTGAAGCAATGATTACAACTCTACAGCAGCTTTCTGTAGAAAGTGAGAATGCAAGAAACCAAGCTGAAGAGATGAAGAAGCAAGCTGAAGAGTTGAAAAAGGAAGCTGAAGTTACAAGAAATGCTTTAGAAGAAGTGGAAAAGAGGCTTGAAATTGCTTTAGAGGAAGCTGAAGAAGCAAAGGCAGCTGAGGCTAAGGCACTTAATGAAATCAAGGTGATATCAGAGATAACTAGTGCTGCTCGTACATCTACTTCTGAATTGGGTGCACATATCACATTATCAAGGGAGGAATTCGAATCGCTGAGCCGGAAAGTGGAAGAATCTGAGAAGTTGGCGGAAATGAAAGTGGGGGCCGCCATGGCTCAAGTGGAAGCTGTGAAAGCTAGTGAGAACGAGGCAGTGAAGAAATTGGCGGCAACTCAGAAGGAGATCGATGACATAAAAGCTGCAACTGAGGCGGCATTGAAGAGGGCAGAGATGGCTGAGGCAGCCAAAAAAGCAGTAGAAGGAGAGCTGAGAAAGTGGCGTGAACGGGAGCAAAAGAAGGCAGCGGAAACCGCTTCTCGTATCCTATCAGAGTCAGCAGCCATATCAGCGGAATCTCCGCCAGCTGGAAACTACAGAAACCACCACCAAAGGCAAGTTCCTCCACCAGAAAGAGTTGTAGATATGAGGAAGTTGGAGAAAGCTAAAAGCACTGTTGCACCCAAGAAAGTACTTTTAACTAACCTGAGCGGCATCTTTCATAGAAACAGAAGCCAGGTTGATGGCGGAGCTTCTCCGTCGTATTTACCCGGTGAGAGGGCCGGTTGACGTTTTCCAGTGATCAAGATCTTTGTGCAAGCATGGATGAAGGGTGTTTGGGTGAAACAATGAATGGGTTTTTTGTATGTGTGTATATTTGAGAAATGAGGCTGTAAAATGGTTATGAATTTGTCTAATTTGAAGCAACCTTGGAAAAGAGTTGCTGTCTGTAGTAGGAGTATAGTTGTCTTTTTAGACATTGTGATTACAAAATAGTTATGTTGTTAGATGAAGTGAGGGGAAAGACTGTCTTGTCGGCCGGTCCGTTGGTGTGACAAATGATTTCCAATTTAATGTGCCACAAATTCAATTAGTAATAAAGTCATTAGTATGTGTTGAGCATGTGATCGGTTATATGTTACAATATGTTAGAGATATTATTTCACATTGAGAATTGACAAACCTTCCTTAGCACTAATTGGTTTTAAGGTGGAACACCAGACTTTAAGATGGTATCAGAGCTGGTCCTTACATGTGCAGGCCCAACGGTCCACGATGTTATTCCGCGTCACGATGTTACAATTATAATGATGGTCGTGGTGATGATGATTTTGTTTGTTAACCAAGTGTCACTATGAGTTAACGAATTTGTTAGAATTTTAATGTGTTTATTTTTTGTCCAGCTAGCCCCTACTAGGACAGTCCCGTTAAATTTTTGATGGGTGTTAGCCAAATAGGTTAATTTTACTAATTTATCATTAGTATGCATGTTACTTTTTGTTGTTTACCTGGTACGAAAAAGTTAAGGTGATTCTAGAATATTTTGGGGGTTAGTTTTATAATTTACTCATAAATTTATAATTGTAAGCGTAATTATGTGGAAAAATACTTTATATAAGTTCTAAAAAAGTATCATAATAAAAATAATAATGTATCATAAATTTCTTTCCATGTTTTATTATTCATGTTGTATGATTCTGTAACATCACATGACAATGTTTAATACTCCCTCCATCCCGACAGAAGCGTCACCATTTTTAGCTCGACACGCAAATTAAGAAAATAGGTGGGAAGAAAAAATGTTGTGAGTGTAATTTGAAAATAGGAGAGAGAATTAGTGGAGGAAATAGTGAATTTAAAAAGTGTTGTGAGTGTAGAGGAGAGAGAATTAGTGGAGGGAATAGTGGATGGGATAATAGAATATTAATAAAACATTTCCTTTTTAGGAAAGGTGACGCTTCAAACGGGACGCCATTTTGGGTAAAAAGTGACACTTCTAGCGAGACGGAGGGAGTATTGAATAGCAGAATATAATATTGCATGGACGGTGGCATGGCAGGCGACGATCGATTTTTAGCGACCATTTTAGGTGATCGGAGGGTAGCGGTCGGCACTGTGGTGGTGACACGCGGCAATATTGATGGTGCTGTATTATAATTTTTAATTAAAATATTTTATGTAGTACCCTTTGTTTCTAAAAAATTGTTCTGTTGTACATTTTGCAATTATTAAGGAAGAGCTTCACCTTTTTGTACCTTAGTAGATTTGCACTAACATTCATGCCTAAGTTTAGAAATGGGACATACTTTTTGGGACAAGTCAAAATGGTAAATGGGACAATCTTTCGTGGACGGAAAAAGTATAATATATTACTGATTTGTTACAAAAGAAATTACCTGTGTACGTGAGGAATCGTCTCCGGCCCCAAATGAGCAGGAGTTAGAAAACGGCACAGTCAAGCAGATTAGGGGATTTGGCTTTTTTTTCAACGTACGCACTGTACCATTGACCTCTCTCTTTCTCTCTTTGCGAAATTTCGTCGAACACTTTCATGGCAAGCAACAGAGACGATTCTCTCGCGTTCTTGAACCCATCAACGTCGTCTCCAGTCCCACTCACCGACGCCGATAGCTTTCTTCTCGATAACTCCCAGATTGGCAGCGCTTCTGGAAGCTTCCAGAACGAGGGATTTCTTGGCGGCTTCGACGCCGGAGGAAGTAGTGGCAGCGATGCTGAGTTTGGATTCACGCGATCTGAGTTCAGGCAAAGCCCTTTGGTTGGTTCGGTCGACTACTACGAGCGCCATGTCTTTCTGTGCTATAAGAACCCTCAAGTCTGGCCTCCCCGAATTGAGGCCGCTGAGTTTGATCGCTTGCCTCGGCTTCTGTCAGCCGCTCTCGTCGCTAGGAAGGGTGATATGAAGCGTCAGGTTTGCTCCTGTCCAATTTTATCCTATGTGTACTAAAATTTGTGTGTTCCTTTTTGGTGTACGACGTTGCTACTGTGTGTGTGTGTTTCTCCTTTTCTTTTCTTGTAATTTGTTGTGGTATTGAAGTTTTAGGGATCTAGGGTTTAGCATTTGCTGTTTTGATATGAGAGATGGGGTTGGAATATGAATGTGTTTGATGCTTACCTAAATTTAGGTCATTCCGAATGGTTGATGGGGTCAAGTTCAGATTAGCATTGACACTTGCCTTATCACCAAAAGAGAAATGGGAGATTAATGATTATTGTGTATTTCCAACAGAATCTTTCCATTTAGTTTTGTTAGCGAATAGTCATCTTATATGCATACTACTCCAAGGAGTTTGATTCTTATATAAGAGCCTGTCTTTCATTGATAGTTTGGTTGTTTTCCTGTTTTGAGCTTCCTTTTGGGGGAACTTGTCTTCCCAAATCATGTTTTCATTCAGTTCTTCAATAATGTATTTCTCTCTTTGTCAAAGATGCGTGTTTTGTGATTTTGTGAAGTTGTATCCTCCCTTGACCCGTTCCAAATAGGATTTTGGTCAACTTGGTTGTACTTTGACCAAGGCTTTATATAAAAGAAATAAGATTACAATCAAAATAAAAAAATTATGATTGTATCACGATTAATGATACTATCAATATTAAAATTTTCATTAGGATAATTATTTTGTATTTAAATTATTTGGTCAAAGTGTAATTAAGTTTACCAAAATCCTTCGAGCGGGACGGAGGGAGTATTTGTGATGCTTGGACTTTTGGTTTACCCCGTTGTACCCGTGTCAGACACAAAGTCTTGTTGACAAGGGTCCGGCGTGGTAAAACAAAGAATCCGAGCATCATAGGGCAGTAAAGATTTTCAGCATGCTCTACAAAAATGCTACATAGATACTTTGCAAGAGCCTTTTGGAGCAATTTAAATATTTGTGAAGGGCCCTGTGAACCCAAAAAGGAAAAATGTAAACAAGATGTAATCACACTGTTTAAGCCTATTCTAATTGATCTATTCATTTGTGTTTTAGTTTACCCTTTTTATTTGCTCGCAAAAATTGCGTCCTGATGTTTATTCTATTTGCACTTCCCCACTCTAGACCCGTTTAACGATATGCGAGGGACACGACGGGACTGAAACATCAAATGGGGATGTATTAATCTTTCCAGATATGATCAGATACAGGTAATTTTTACATTCTTTTAGTACAATCTAAAGGTTTTTAACTATCATTTTTTTCATTCATAACATTAACATACAATACTATCATTGCAAATAACGCAGGAGATTGACACATTTTGACGTCGACACTTTTGTGGAAGAAGTTCTTGTAAAGGATGGTGAGTGGCTACCCGGAAGTCCTGAACCGCTTAGGGGATCTTATATATTTGTATGTGCTCATGGTACAAGGGATAGACGATGTGGTGTTTGTGGACCTGCTGTGATAGCTAGATTCAAAGATGAGATAGACTCACATGGTCTTCAAAGTAAAGTATCTGTCCGTTCTTGTTCACACATAGGGGGTCACAAGTATGCTGGAAATGTTATCATATTTGGATCAAGCATCAACGGGAAAGTGACTGGGCATTGGTAAGTAAGGCAGCAACTTTTGAGTTCCTTGTTAATCTTACCCAAAAGAGGTAAAAATTTAATTTGATATTGTTTAAAACAATGTTGATCCTTGGCAGGTATGGATATGTTATGCCAGATGATGCACTTGTATTGCTTGAACAGCATATTGAGAAAGGAGACGTCGTAGACTGGCTTTGGAGGTAATTTTTTGTTTTCCCAATATTTGAATTTTGAATATGAATACTCCCCTGTCCCAGCTCAATGTGGACACTTACTATTGAGCACATGAATAAAGGAGGGAGTATATATATATATATATATATATATATATATTTAAAAGTATTGTGAGTGGGAAAGATGCTGTGAGTATGATAAGTGGGTGGGATTTGCTAGTTGGCCCACAATTTTGTATGTGAGCGACAAGTGGGGTAGGGTAAAATAATAATATTATTAAAAGTTGTCCATTTTAGGAAGTGAGACTTATTAATTAATGACACCCCAAAAGAGAATGTGTGCACATTGAGCTGGGACAGAGGGAGCGTAAGTGTTTTTTTTTTTTTTTTCAGAAAAACTTATATATGTTGGCTAGTGTTATTTATTATATATGTTCCTGGTTTTTATTTTTACTCGCATATGGAAGAAGTTTCTTTGAACTCTGTTGGAATGGTAAGCCATTTCGCTCTTTAGCTGTTGTATAAAATAAAGATTATGTTTAGGTTGATAGATGATTACTTGTAAAGAACATGTTAACTTTTGCATGCATCTGAGTAGTAAAAGCATTGAAGTTATATCTTGCTTGTTCCTAGAATGTACGTATGGTGTGGCTTAGTTGGTGAGCCGTGCCGATCTTCTAGTGATTGAGCCGTAAAGCCTTAATTAGAACTTGGAATGGAATTTAATCTTGGGGGGTCTATTTTTGCGGTGTGTGGTTGGAGGGGGAGGGGAGAAAACGAAAAAGGGGTGGTGGGGGTGGGATTCTTTAACATAAGCTGTGTATGAACAGTCAAAGACGAGGTAGCTTAAAGCAAAGAGCAAACAAATTGATTGGCGAAAGAAGCAATTAAATCATAGACAATGAGAAGTGGAAGAAAAGGAGACAATGAATGGAAAATCCTGGCGTGTCCATAAGAATATTTGTAGATTATCTGCTTCTACTACCATTCCAATAAGAAATGACATTTTGGACCAATCACGAATCCATGTGAAATTTCCACCAATGAAGGTGAATCTAAGTATCTTCAGGACTTCAAGTTTGCTGGACATGTAGGAGATAAAGGATTGTCACGTGTATCAACACTAATGGGAGGTTCTGTTATTAGGAAAATAGATGGTTAGCCTGGAAGAGCCACCCAGTGAGGTGGGAAATAGATGGTAAGCCTTGAGTAAAATGCGCTGCTGTTTATTTTATCATCTTGGGATGCAGAGTTATCCCTTGGTTGATTGACAGGCTCATTTGATAGTGGCTCTCCCTTATTGAGTTGTGATAGATCTCCTACGATTTAAGGTAAACAGTGGAAGATCTCCCTTATGAGTGGTGAATTTCTTTTCATATAAAAAATATTAAGAAAGAAAAACAAAAGTCATCTTTGGTGACAAATCTCCAGGAACAGCATGCAGGTTGGTTGCGTGAAGTAAGATGGAACTATCGGGAATGCTTGTCATGCCAAGGAAAGAGTGTTGATTCATGAATTAGTTTTTTATATTTGATGAGCCTGTTATTCAGATAAATGTTGGTTATATGAGTTTTTCAAAGAACACATTTTGTCTACTTTAGTAACTACTCCCTCTGTCCCAAAATGAATGTCCAAAAATTTCAAATTTGCTCTTGATCAAGAGGAGCAAATTTGATTTTTTTGGACATTCATTTTTTGGGACGGGGAGTAATAACTAGGTTATGTACAATTTTTTTTTTTTTTTTTTTTTTTTTTGTAGAAATCCCCGATTACATTGACTTGTATCAAGAAAAAGAGATTAGTTTATCTACTATTAAATTATCTCGGATTGAGTTAGATCATTAATAAGACCAATATATCTTGCTAAAGGGAAATTTTGGAATAAAAAGTTGTCTCCTTCAGCTACGAAATGCTACCAAACACTACACAACAACAACAAAGCCTTAATCTCAAAATGATTTGAGGTCGGTTAACATGAATCGTCGTATAAACTCGTCAATAAAGAGATGAGAAAAACAATGAAAAAATGGAGATATGGTTTTTATAAAAAAAAAAAAAAAAAAAGAAAGAAAGAAAGCTAAGAGTTTATTTAATTAAAGAAACGAGTGTGAGGAAAATTAAGAGAAACATGAATACCAAAAAAATGCTGAAAGATTAAAAAATAACCCATCATCAACATGGATTTTTTCCTCCACTCCGCCTGCTCCAGCGCCTTATCTTCTCCAAGTCTCCTAACCGGTGTATCACTTGGTCTCCATCTCATATTCCATGTATGTAACTCCTACTTTCGTCTAATCACCCCATTTTCTCAATGGATCCTTTTTTCGTATCATATACATCTCCGCCACATTCATCTTATGAACTGAACGTGACATTGTTCACGACCCAACATTCATCTTAGGATAAATTTGCGTTATCCGGCTATCAAACGAAAAGTAGTAAATATCATTGGTGAGGCAAAGAAGAGTATAATCTAAATCTTATTCATTTAATATATCTTTACTTTGCTACAACACAAGATTGCCGTCCTCTAAAGTAGTAAATGATGGATTACAAACATCTATAGAGTATGTAAATGTCCAAAATCTCGCGGTCGTATTTACTTCTAATATCCATATTATTCCAAGGAAAATTTTGTGAGGAATCCATTTTGGCTTCACAATTTTTAAATCTATATTGTGTAATTTGTCTGGTAGAAAGGGATGGTACAATACAATTATACCTTCATTTTCTCCAAAATTTACTCCACTCGAAGGTTATTTTTGAGCTCTTTTGCTTTTGGAATGGTTTATAATTACTGAAAATTGAGCATAGTTATCAATCCTAATAGAGGCATTAATATTAATAAATAGATTTGTATCTGTATGCAGGGGACAGATGGGGTTATCAGAAGATGACCAGAAGAAATGCCAAGAACTTAGGGTTCAAGCAAATCAAGGTAGCAATATGAATAGAAGCTTGATAGGAGGATTGGAACAAACAAATGAAAATCTGACTCTTGCTTGTGGACCCCATCTGGGGCGTGCTAGTTGTTGCCAAGCAAACGGAACTTCCCCTTGTTGTCAAAACACTTCCTCTCCTGGAAAGGCAGAAAATATTGGCCTCAAGGAGGGTAAATTTACTGCAGACAAAAACAAGGGAACTAAGAAACATGTTTCTCGAATTAATAGCGGCAAAGGTGGTGGCCCGCGCAAGGTATGTAGTATGCCAACATGGTATGAGTGCTGGGAGCGTGAAGATACATATGCAGTTCTTGCTGTCATTGGTGCTGCTGTCTCAGTTGTTGTTGCCTACAACTGCTATAAACAGTCGAGGTAAATGCGTTCTGTCAAAGATAAGGTGGCTGTGCGTGTTTCTCCTTTTGATGTCACATATTTTGTGGAAATATTCGTGTTGATGCATATGAATGGCGGAAAGTAAGGATGAAATTCATCTTGTAATCAGGGACCTCCTTCCCCCCCCCCTTCCTGGTTAGGATAGATATTTGGTTAATGTTTTCTATGTACAGAAATTTGTATGTTGTGATGTGAATGAATGAATCCAACTTCTGAAGTGTATTAAAAAGAGCACGAGTAAGATTAGAATCTAAGAACCAAATCGGACTTTCATAGCGTTGAAAATGTTTTCAGCAGAAACGGCGTTGGGAGGGGGAGGGCGTCGAACGCACGAACGCCGGCCTACTTGCCCAACCACTCCCTTGAACGCAACAATGGCTAAGGGTTCCATATTTGTTCAGGTGTCAGGTCTGCCATAATAGTTTGTAACGTCTGACATTGATTTTTGTGGGATATTATAACTTCTTGTTTAGTTTATTTAATTTTCTGAAATGTTGCAGACAGTTACACAAAGGTTGAAATACAAATTTCACATACTAATATAAAACAACAATACTTTGTAACCACTCTTCCATGGAAGATGGAGAAGCTGCCATTCCACTGTCATAAGCAAGCAGTTGGTCATTAGCAACATTCGATCAAATTCCTTCCTTGATCCGATCTTCGGAGCTATTTCCGGTAAGAGATCAGTGGCGTTCATTTACACTATCGGATATGTGGCTAGTTAGCGATTTCCATTCTGTTTCTCTAGTCTATGGAATTCAGATTCTATAGTTTCAGCGATGATGGTATCTTCTGGGTCTGGCTTAGGTAAACCCACATGGAAAGACCTCTGCTTGATCATTGGTCCTTTCGAGTCCACGGGCTTAGCTTGCTGTTTGACATAGTCATAGAGTTGTTGATGAAAGGGGTGGTCCAATGAGAAGCAGTTATCGTTTGTTCCGTTCCTGGAGTTCCGTGAAGATCCTGAACCTTCTTTTCTACAAAAATGGGGTAGCGATGCACATTCCATTATCTGCAATTCAAGTTAAGAGTGAGCCTTGTCAAAAGCCCTGAATAGTTTATAATAATTAAAAGATACTCTCTTCATTCCCGAAAGATAGTCTCATATGAGTTTTGACGGTCAACATAAGTAAATTTTGACCAAACATTAATGTCAATTTAATCGTACCAATGGCATTCTATAATATTGTTATGGGTCATTGCCCCATAAGTTCCTTTTTTTTAAATCTATGCTTAATAAGTTCCTTTTATGATGTTATATTATGATGTATTATGTTTCGAAAATACAACATCAATCAAGGCCATAATACTGCATTCCGGCGGCCGTCGGTGACCGGAGTCCGAAGCCCATGGACCGGCGACTAGATTCCGACCTCCGGCGACCGGCGGCCGAATTCCGGCCAAAATTGTCGGATTTCGGTGAAAATTGACCGAATTCCGGCAAAAATTGACCGGAATCCGGCATGCGGCGATAGCAGACGGCGGCGGCGGAGCTGGGCTGTGACGGAGGCGGTGGTGCGGATGCAGTATTATGATTTTAAACTACTGCATAACTAAATGTTGTATTATACATAATACAACATTAGAACTTATGGGGCATTTCGATTTAATGAGGAACTTGAGGGGAAGTGATTTGTTCCAAAAGGAACTTCCTTGTCAAATTCCCTATATGATAAATCGCTTACTGATTTATCAACCACATTTTCTAGAAATTCACTAGGATGATTATTAGATTGTCATTAATATTTGGTCAAAGTTAACTTGTGTTGATCATCAAATGTCAAATGGGGACTAACTTTCCTCGAAGGAGAGAGTATAACTTATGCTTTATTTTGCATCTATCAGATGATCTAAACTCTAAAGTACTCGAATGAATGCAAGTTCTCGGATTCAAGAAGTGGAGGTTGCTAGTAAAAGTGAGTTTTGTTCTGGTGGTATTACGGTTGCATTACCTTCAATAACTCGTCTCTTCCACAACCTGAAAGCACCTGAATTCTGTTCCTCGTTCTTTCTTGTAGAAGAGGCCTCACGACCTGCATAAGTTTATATTTTCAGGGCCCAATTAGAATTTCTTGGTTTATATGAAGATCTGATCTTGATAAGTTAGGGTAAGAAAGAACCAAACCTTCCAGCACGCCGAGAATACATATGGAGCATTGACAACATAATAAGTATCTGTCTTCTCGGGATAATTCAAGTCATCGATACTAGAAACAGCAGTCAATAGCTGCAATAAACATTGAATAAAAGCTATGAGTTCCTACACAGTTTTTGGCGAGATTGGCTAAAAGCTTCCGAGTTAATGCACACAAGTGTGCTTATATTAAAAAAAAAGTTCGCAAATTGTGGAAAATTCTGAATTATACTGAACTATGTAGAAGCCGGTTGAGTATATGTTTACCGAGCTTAAAAAGAAATTCAAAAATGTCCATTTTTGATGTTTAGACATGCCAATGGCCAATTTGGAAAATGGCCAATTTTGATGTTTAGACATGCCTAGCTAATACGGAGTAGCTTTTTGATGAATAGTTCATAGTGCAAGACTTATTCCCCCATTAGCTGTAAGCTAATTTTGAGTATGACCGAAACCAACTTAAGTTTCAATATTCAGCAAGTCGACTATTAAAAGTACAGATAATTTCAGGATGTTTTTTTAAGGGCAATTTTGTCTGGCTCGAATGATTGAAGTACCTTAATCTGGCTGAGGGCCGAAAGTTTTAAACCAGTCATATCCAGGACTTTCAGGCAGGTGTTAATGTGTCGTCCAAATTTTTTTGTTGCAGCAGGCTACAACAGAAGGGTGAGTCACTCTACAGGGAAAAGAAATGGAAATTAATATGCTCAAACTGAAATAGAAGTATTAACACAGCGTACTTACCAATATTACGCGGTCTCTGTATTCATTTATTTGGATGTGCGATTGAACATAGTAGTGAATCTAAAATTAAACAGCACAAGACCAGTAAATATTATAGGAGGATAACTTTCTGTTGCAGAAAGACATAAATAAAGTATATGTAGCAAAAGCTCAAGTTTTCACGTCATCTATTCTTGAAATATACTCCCTCCATCCTGGAATGATCTTCCTACTTTTCTTGTTGTTACTTTGAATGAACTTTGAACAATAAATTAATTATCCTAATGAGAAAGCCAAAATCTTACAAAAAACGCGTTTTTTTGTAAGCTAAAAAAACGTGTTTTGTTTCCCTCGCTAGTACCAGTGTTAGTGTAAAAAGATGCCAGTGTAAAGAGTGTCAGTGTTAGTGTAACAAAATGTCAGTGTAAAGAGTGTCAGTGCATGTATTATTAAGTGCCGGTGTAAAAAGGTGTCAGTGTTAGTGTAAAAAAGTGCCAGCGTTAATGTAAAAAGTGCCAATGTAAAGAGTGCAAATGCATGTATTATTAAGTGTCAGTATAAAAGAGTGCCATTATAGGGTAAAAAAATGTTAGTGTTTGTATAAAAGTGTCGGTGAAAAAGAGTGTCGGTGCATGTATTATTAAGTGCCGGTGTAAAAATGGTTTTTCCTTTAAGTTTTAAAAAAACTAGTTTTTTATAAGACCAACTCAATGAGAATACAAAACTTGTTATTGATACACCATCATAAATACTATCAACGACAAAATTTAGATTTTCATTAAGATAATTAAAATAACCTAAAATTATTGCTCAAAGTTCATTCAAAGTAACAACAAAAGAAGTATGAAGATCATTTTGGAACAAGGGAGTATTAAAAAAGTGCACCTACTAGCAGGAAAGGAAGCTGAGTAAAGGCTTCAACGAGACTGTACATATCTAAATGCATTCAAGCAATGGATAATCATAATAGATGCATATCCTTTCCCTTGGGCTATTTTTTATAAAGTAAAAGCAACTCTTTTAGGAATAGATAGTCTAATGAACAGGATAAAGTTTCAATTGTATAAAAAAAATTGTTTCAAGAAAAATTCAAGATAGCTTGTTGCAGATATTAAGGTAAATATTAATACTCCTACATGGCATCATATGTAGCATTTATATCCTTATTAATCTATAACTAAATTAAGTGATCTAAGACAATAAAGCTATAATATCCTTACAGATGCTTTGTCGTACGTGCTGAGTCCTACGCCAACAGCAATGATAGGAATGCCCTGGAAAATATTAAGGAAAGTGCAATGGATTGTTAGTCTGGACTGAGAAGGCCCACATTCTCCTTAGACCCAGATTACGTGTCTCCTGTGGAATGCACAAGCTCAAGACAATGAACCAATGAGCTGTATCTCATTTTTTTTACCAGATATGGCCAAGGTATAACGAAGTTAGCACACTTTAAAGGCATATAATGACCAGGTTTACGAATTTGACACCAATGCATTGATTGCGAGAGTGTGATATTTCAGTTGTGGACAGCCAATAAGAGATTACAGGATGAAGTTAGTACCTCTTTCGAATAACCTGACATTCCTATAAGCTGTGAATCTCGAACGCCTCTATAAAAATCAATAGGAATGATTGGTTTCTGCATAAAGAACACTAAAGTTAGACATTGAAAAGCATTAGGTACAGACTATGATCCTTAAAATTTTCAGTTCATTTGCTTTAGTGTGCATTTATAAACAGGAAAACCTGTGAGCAAGTCTACACTGAACTAATTTTGGAAATGCAGATGCAAACGGTGAAAGTTCACTATGTGTCTCATGTGACCGAATAATGAATGTTGGTGGGATCCATAAGAAGTACATGACCAACTTTATCGCGAAATAGAAAGCGGATGCTAAATAAAATTTCAAGAAATGATATATAAAACTCACCGCCAATATATTGTCAATCTCATTTTCAATCCTCCAGTTCAAACAATCTATCAGCTGGGAGGTCGAGCAGCATAATGAAAAATGGAGATACATGAGAAGATATCCAAGGCAACAATACTTTTCAGAATTTCTACTGAAACAAATTAGTTCTAACCATTTTATGGGCGTTGCAGACATTCCCATCCCTTGCTGTGAGAAATCGTAGCAGGGTCTCAGTGGGGTAGCCTTGATGCATATTCTGGAAATCAGGAAGAAAACAACCACACATCACATATATGGACTGCAAGATGAATATATATATATATATATATATATATATATATATATATATATATATATATATATAAGCACAACACACAAAGACTGTGATCCTTAAATTATCAGTTAGACACTGAAAGCATTAGGTACAGACTATGATCCTTAAATTATCTGTTCAATTTGTAAGCAAACATATTGTAGGATGCCACACAATCAACTTCTTCCTCCCCTCTGACATGTTTACTATCCTTGACTTGGTATCCTGAGGTGCTCCTTTTCCTTGTCTAAACAGCAATAAACAAATCCGCCATTTTATAACATTGTGAAACATGTATTTGATCAGTGAGGTAAAATGAAAAATCAGTCATAAGTCTGACAAATCTTTGGAAAATAAATATCTCTGGGGCACGGTTTTACAAGAATGAAGAGAATCAGAGAATTCCAAAATCCGTTTATTCCAGCCATTGATCAATCAATTAAAAAACCTCAAAGTGTGTTCAATTAGCAGGCTCTGTCAAATAATGGATGATGAACCCATTCAAATCTAGGATTAAGAACAGCCTAACTAAAAATAATATAATCCATATCGGTGATCAGTTTGTCCATATCAGCACATGGTAATCAAACTCAACCTAAGAAAACAATGTAATCATGATATCATATCACATTCAACACAAAAATCAAAATTCTTAGAGCAGATCCATCAAATTATCAAAACACACACTAAGTACACACACAGAGAAGCACAAATTAGAGTAAAATGGCGGGGAACCTGAAATGAGAGCTTGAGTGGATCATTAACTGCAAAAAAAGGAGGAAAAAACGTAAGGATCAAGTGTAATTCCATAAGAAACAGATCAAATCAGAAAAAAAAAAAAAAAAAAAGGAAAAACAAATTTGAAGTGAGAGTAAAATGAGGGTTTTAGAAAGGGAGAACGAACTGACTTGAATCCATCAATTTCTGGAATTGGTTGATCGATTCTTGCGATATGATCACCATTTTCGCGAGGGAAAATTAAAACTGAAGAATGTTCGATTGATTTATCAGTAATCGGTGTTTGGAAATTTTGACGGTAGAGAGAGATTGGATTGCTTTGAATGACGGCAAAGGCATACTACGAAATGGCGGAAGAACTTAAAAAACATTATTAAAGTAAATCAATTTACTGAATCATCTCTCTCGGTCCCATCCGAAAAGAAACAAATTTTCATTTTGTGTGTCCATTTAAAAAGGCACCTCCCAAAATAGAAACTTTTTAATACTTTTTTATTTGTAGTATCCACTTAACATATTCACAATAAATATTCACTATTTTCTACCTCACTTTTTCTTTCTTATATCATTTTTTATACTCACAACATTTACTGTATTATATTTCCTCCGTCCTACAATAATTTGTAAAAAGACATCTTTTGAACATTTCACAATAATCTGCAAAATCTCAAAATGAAAATGAAACTCACTTATTATACTCATAATAATAACACCTTTTTCACAATAATTACAAATTGTGTGGTGAGTAGAAAAGAAAAATTGAAGGGTGTGTGTGGGGGGTGGGGTGCCAACCACTTGGAAAAGCACATAAAGGTTCGTTGATAAAATAAAATAAAATAAAATAAAATAAAATAAAATAAAATAAAATAAAATAAAATAAAATAAAATAAAATAAAATAAAATAAAATAAAAAGGCAAAATATAGAGAAAGTCAAATGTGACATTACTCTAGTAAATAGGTGGACTATAAATAAGATGTCGACCCATCCACCTATCGTGACGTTACTTTCCCACATTAAACTAATTTATTTATTTATTTATTGACTTTTAATTTGTACCGTTGTCTCAAAATTAATTAAAAGCAAATTTAAATACTTGTTATCGATATATCATTAAAAATAAAAAAAAATATTTTTGATCAAAAACAAACTTGATTTTTTTTAATTAAAAGTAAACTTGATATTTTTTATTATTTATTACTCCCTCCGTCCCCTTCCAAATGTCTCAAAATGGGTTTGGCACGGAAATTAAGGAAAGTGATGTAGGAAAGAGAAAAAGTTTAAATGTTGTGAGTATGAAAAGTGATATAGGAAAGAGAAAGTGAGGTAGAGAATAGTTAGTGGATATTTATTGTGAGTATGACAAGTGGGTCCCACAAATAAAAAAAGTAATAAAAACTTTTCTTTTTTGAATTGAGATATTTTAAATGGAACGTCCAAAATGAAAAGTTGAGACATTTGAGACGGGGTGGAGGGAGTATATATTTTGAAAGAGAGGTAGTAGGATAATGCATGAGCTTTGCATTATTGGAAAATGGCTAACATGTTTTGTGCTAGTTATTGTAAGAGAAGGGAATATTTTAGAGCCACATGCCATGTCGGCCCATTTCTATATTAAGTATTAGTATTTTCTTTTTATTCAATAATATTATTCATCCAGTTCAAAATAAAATTATTTATTAATATTATTATTATTATTATTATTATTATTACTATTACTATTATTATTATTATTATTATTATTATTATTATTATTATTATTATTATTATTATTATTATTATTATTATTATTATTATCATTATTATTTGGATACAATTATTTGACCGTAATCATGACGAGAAATAAATATTGATTAATATTTGATAATTAATTGTGAATGTAGAGATCATGTTGGAAACTGAAGAAAAATAAGCAATGGAGGATAAAAATAAAGATAAAAGGACCACAAACTTGATTCTTCTGAAAAAAAAAGAGAGAGAGAGAGAGAGAGAGAGAGAGAGAGAGAGAGAGAGAGAAAAAAAGAAGAAAGATGTCTTTGCCTTTACAAGAATATATAATTATTTTTCTCTCAATTCTTTTCATGTTCAAAATATTATAATAATTTCTTTCATATTATCAAAAACATGATTATTAATATGATATAAAGTATAAGTAATAATATACAAAGGCATAAACGTGAAAAATAAAAATAAACAAAAGTGAAAATCATTGATATTAATATTTGAAAGCGAATATATAATAAAATTTTAAATAAATGAATAATTGCGGGGATAGCTCAGTTGGGAGAGCTTACCTTGTCATGTCCATGGCTGATAGTTACCGGAGTTTAACCTCATTTAGTTGTTTTGAGTTTAACCCTTTTAGTTAACGGAGTTTAATTGCTCCTCGGACAAGATCCGCAAAACAACACCGTTAGGGGTGCGGGGATTGCCTCGCTATAGCCCTAAGGCGTAAGGATCAGTATCTAGCCCGGGTCGATGACAGATTGCTGCCAAAGTCAATCGAAACGAATCCGCAGAAGATCAATCCGATCTTATTTAGGCATGGAAGACCTTGATGAACACAAATAGATTATGGATTTTCACCAGAAATATTACACCTTTTGCAATACAACAAATATCCAAGCTGTTTCAATTACAACAATTATACCCACAATCTAAGAAACACCTAAATCTGACACTTGCCGGAGGAATTTCTGTCTTTTTTTTTTTCTCAGACTGAAAAACAAATAGGGGATGGATGAGTCCCAGAAACTATTAAAAGAAATCAAATTCGAGATAATTATCAGAACCCTTCTTTTCAGGTGTGGAAGCTGTTAGAGCAGCTTTTTCGCTTGATGATGCTGTTGGTGGCTGCGGTGGTATCCGTTCAATCTCAACGGGTCTCGGGATTTCGGGCGGGCTTGCACAACGGATCAAAGCCCAGTTGATCCCTTCAAAGAAAGGATGCTGCTTTATCTCCGTTGCACCTCGTTTGTAGGCCAACCTATGCTGCGGCTCTTTCACTAGTAAGCCTCTTATAAGATCCCTAGCTGAAAAACTGACAACTGGAGTTTCCGGGAACCTCAAGGGCTGGCCCACCACGTTGAACAGGGTTGCTCTGTTCCCGGAACCCTTAAACGGAGTCTTTCCAAATAACAACTCGTACAAAAAGATTCCAAGCGTCCACCAGTCCACGGCACTTCCATGCCCTTCATTTTTTATAATTTCGGGAGCTAAATACTCGTGGGTCCCAACAAATGACATTGAACGAGCTCCGGTTGGTTCGGCCATGAGCTCTGGCAGTGGTCTGACTTGATTTCCGATATCGTTCTTGGGTTTTCGGTCTTTCTTGGATTTACTCGAGAAGAGGCGTGGGGAGAAACAAGATGTTGGGGCTACGCAAGATGGCTGGATACAAGAAGGCGGCTCGATGCAAGTAGGTTGCACACAGTAGTTGAGGTTCTTTCGCAATGGTTGACTTTCTAAGGATGAGGAGTTGACTAGTGTTGGACTAACAGAGCAACGTAGGGAGAGGTCAAAGTCAGAGAGCATTATGTGTCCGTCTTCCCTAACAAGTACATTTTCTGGCTTGAGGTCACGGTAGACAATCCCGAGCATGTGGAGATATTCCATAGCAAGAAGGATCTCTGCTACATAGAACCTGCAAAAATAGAAAAACAATTCAAGTAACAAATAAGACAACGTAAATTGCTAGAAATCAAATGATAGAATTCCCAAACATATAATTAAGGGTTTATATTTCACTCGTAGTATATTGGTTTATGATTTTGTATCGACAAAGTAAATATTGTTGTAAATGGCAGGTGTTGACTTGCCCACAGATAGAACCAGCAAACCCGTGAAAGAATGCAGCCACAAAAAAACAAATTGGAAGCTAATGATGATTGATGAAAGATGAGACCAGGTTTCCAAGGCACTTCCCCCCCCCCCCCCAACGCCCCAAACACACAAAAAAAATGGGGGTTGAGGCGTGGAAGAAGCTCTATCATACGAAGACATCAATTTGACTTGGCTTCAGATGTAAATCCTTTTTTTTCACATGAGCTCAATATCAAATGAGTCAAGGTTTAAATAAGATTGCACAAGGACCAAATAGATATATGAATAATAGTAATAACAAAATAAGAATATCAATATTCCATCACATCTTGACATCAAAGTTTCCATCTTCAGGCTTTCTGGGTCAACACTTAAACTTCCGATTCAAAAAGCAGGTAGTCAGACACTCAAGAAAGACATCAGCAGAATATAACAACTAGTCTCAAATATATGGAGTCGAGGAGTTCTCTCTCTCACACACACACACGCATGCAGGGAGAGAGAGAGAGAGAGAGATGCAAGCTAAATAGTACTCCGTCCATCTCTAAATGAGTATCCATTTTTGACTTGGGGGAAATCTAAGAAAGTTGACTTTGAACTATTTTAGTAGCAAATAAACATAAGTACGTTACCATCTACCATATTAACTTACCGTATTGTACGTGCACATTGAAATATGATAGTATTTGGTTAAAGGTGAATTTAATAACTTCCTTAAAATCAGACTCACTTAAGGACATTTTTTCTTAAGAAAAGGGATGCACATTAAGGACGGAGGGAGTAGTTGCTAAGAAAATGCAAGGACATCCCACTTCTAGCCTTTCTCAAGATATTTTACCCGCGCAAGTTAATTTTTACTTTAGAAGGGGAGTGGATAAACATGACCTAATTGAGAATGGGATTCTTTAGTAGGAGGAAGCACCACCACAACAGCAAGGTGGAGAATCTGGAGATTGAGTTATGAGCATGAAGAACACTGACAATATGCCTGACAGCCACGAGTCAGCAGAAAAAATCATTACCTCAATCCTAAAATTAATATCAGTTCCATTTTGGGACGAAGGATTATATGGGATGCTTTAGTAGGAATGAAATCATTATTCAAAATATGAATCAATATTTACAATTGCCTAGCAGAAATGGACTGATAAAACTGGAAAAAGAAAAAAGAAAAGCACAGGTTTTTTTACAAGACGAGGAAACTGAGAAACAATGGGAAACTAATTACTCCCTCAGTCACAAAATAAGTGTCGGGCTTTCCTATTTCGTCCGTCACAAAATAAGCGTCGCATTTCTAAAGGAAATAGTTTTAGTGCAATTATATAAGGTGCAACCAACACACAGACAAGTAAAGCACCGTCCCTAGAAAGTTTGACATGTCAAATGCGGCATTATTTTCGGGATTGAGGGAGTATAAGAATGCAGCAACAATAGTAAAAATTAGTTGATGCAATTATATAATTATGCATTCAAGAGCTTAGAGCAGGGATAAGTATCATACTTTACAGCTTGTTCACAAAACCGCTTCCCTGGTTGCCTCTGCCGCAGCGAGTGCAAGTCACCTCCCGGGCAAAACTCCATGACCAAACACGAGAACTTGTCCGTCTCAAAATGCGTGTACAAAGTTGGAAGAAAAGGATGATCCAACGACTGCAAAATCTCCCTTTCTGTCTGAGCACGAAGCAACTTCTTGCGGCTCTCCAAAGACACTTTGTCCATGACTTTCATGGCAAAATAACACTTTGTACCACTCAGCTCCGACAGATAAACACTTCCAATATCCCCACAGCCCAACCTCTTCAACAATCTGAAATGGCTCAACCCCAAGACTCCATCTTTTGCTCGAACAACTTGAATGGCTTCCCATCTCGAGTCATTAGCTTTATGGGGCTTATTAACACTGCTACTGAAGCTGCTACAACTACTTTCATCACTAACGTCAGTGCTTGTGCTTCCCCTGCACAAGCTGCTTTTTCCACTCTCAACAAAATCGATTCGATCACTTATTTTAGCACTCCCACTAGTTTTCGTGACACTGCTGGCAGAGGCTGAGCTGTCCTTGAAAGTTCCTTGCTCTAAAGTTTTCTTTTCTTGATCGGCTATAAGCTCATTTACGCCTATTGGTGGGGTTTTGTTCGTTGGTTCTTGCTTCGGTTGATCAAGAGTTAGGTGTGTGTCCAATCTCTCAACTAAAGAATTAGCGGACCCGTTTTCTTGCTTCTGGTTTGCTATTGCTTCAACTGTATTTTGCTTATCGGAAGAAACCACTTGATTGGGTGGCTCTGACTTACTAGCCTTTGAAACCTGCAAAGGCGTAGGCCTGCGAGAATTTCCATCCGATACCTGACTATCAGCTAACTTAGTCTGCTTCTCCAGGGAACTTTTCACAACAGGTTTCGATGCCATCGCAAAAAAATCAATATTTTCCTTAAATGAATAAGAACGGACAAACCCATCATGTGCGTCCAAGGCTCAATTCGTGACCCCCTCGACTTTCATTTCCTAAATCCATTCTATTCAACTCCATATATGGCCAGAAGGGTATCTGCGATTAACGACAAAAGAAACATTCCAATTTTGTCATCAAACGAGTAATTTTAGCGATCTAAATGAATATTAACCTATTTGCACATAAAGTAACCCTAATTCCAATGATAACGACAAGATAACACTTCCAATGTTAAATCAACGAAATTCTCAAAATAAATTACATAGCAACAACAAATTCAGCAAAATTTAATCTTCAACAGATCTAGAAACCTACAAAACTGGTGCAAAAACATAAACTTTAGACATGCAAGTAAAGCAAGGAGATGAAACCGTAATAAAAATGGAAACATAAGCAAAACGGTCCAGATCATGATCAATTTCATTGAATGCAATCAAGAAACCTACTAAGAAACAGTACCATCAAAGATCCACAAATCAATAAGAACCCATGGACGAATTCGAAACACAAATGCAGCTTCTCAAACAACTTCCAACAGTAATTGGAGACCACATATAGCAAGATGAGAACAAACCCATGAAGATAAGCAAGAAAAGAAGGGAAAAGAGGAAAAAGGGTTAGATGTAAAGCAGTCAATCACACGGATCTTGAATTAACAATTAACAGAAAAAACCCTACCAAAGGGATCCAGAAACCCCACAAAAGGCACAGGTGCTAAAAAACAAAGTAGAGGGGCATAAAGATGAAGAACCCACCAAGTAAATCAATCAATTGGAGTTAGTTAAAGGTGAAAAGGAAAGAATTGCAAAAGGGTACCTGAAGTTTTTGCAAAGATCAGGGCTTTAGGGTTTATGCTTTGTCGTAGCAGCAGCACTAACTGAGGTGTGTGGGGAGAGAGATTCAGCTCAACAATTTGGGGGAGAGAAAGTTAGAGAGAGAAAGGGAAAGGGCGAAGCTTTTGATGAGAGAGAAAGGGAGGAGTCAAAGGTCAAAGTGAAGCTTTATTGATTGTTGGCGAGGCGAAACTAATATATTGGTCACTCGACTATAGAGCAATTTTTAATATCCTCACTAATCTTTTATTTTTTTCACTTTTCTTATTATACTATCCCATTTTTCATTGTCGTCATTCCATTCATAATATCATTAAAAATTTAACGAAAGTTAGTCAGGTGACCTAATGCAACTTATTTAAGTTAAAAAATTTAACGAATCTTGCAATACTGTTAAAAATCCAGATCTAAAAATATTAAAATCTCAAATGACCACTTTATCCTAATTAAGAAGTACTCCCTTCGTCCCCCACCAAGGTTTCTTGATGTGAATTTCACACTTCTTAAGAATTTTTTTGAAAGTGGGTAGAAGATTAGAGGAGAAAGAATGTAAAAGTTAAATATGAGATAGGGAATAGTAGTTAATGATTGATTTTTTTGAAAGTGTGTAGAAGATTAGAAGAGAGAGAATGTAAAAGTTAAATGTAGAGTAGGAAATAGTAGTTAATGATTGATTTTTTTGTAAATATGTTAACTTTATAAGGGTATAATGAATGATTTTTTTTTGTAAATATATTAAAGCATAAGAATATAAATATATTCAAAACTAGCCATTTATGAAAGGGAATCTTGAAGTGGGACGGACCAAAAAGAAAAGTAGAAACCTTGAAGTGGGACGGAGGGAGTAGGTTTTAGTTTTTCTTTTTTCCTTTATTACTCCTTTTTTTTTCATGTGAATAAATGAAATTTAACGAAAATTAGTTTTGTGATTAACTTACGTTAATTTTTAATAAATTTTTTATATTTTTAATTATATAATGGATGAAGTAGTGATATTGCAAGAAGTCAAATAGTTTAGTGAGGAAAAGCAAAAAATAAAAAAAGAATACTGAGATATTGAAAATTGGGCTATAGTTCAGTGACCAGAATATTAGTTTCATGGGCTATTTTCATGTGTCTGAACATATTGGGCCTCCTGAGGTCCATCATCGGTTTATTACTCTCCAAAATAAGCGGAAAAAAAAAATCATTTTTTTTAAATTTAGAAAAAAATGTGTGTTATTTTTCTCGCTAGTGTCAGTGTTAATATAACAAAGTGTCAGTGTTAATGTAACAAAGTGCCAGTATACAAAAGTGTCAGTGTTAGTGTAACAATGTGTCAGTGTAAAGAGTGTCAGTGTATGTATATTAAGTGTCAGTGTTAGTGTAACAAAGTGTCAGTGTAAAGAGTGTCAGTGTATGTATATTAAGTGTCAGTATAAATAGTGTCAGTAGGATAAAAAAGTGTCAGTATTAGTATAAAAAAGTGTCAGTGTGAAGAGTGCCAGTGCATTGCATGTACTATTAAGTGTCAGTGTAAAAATGATTTTTTCTTAAGCTTAGAAAAAAATGCATTTTTTATAAGACCAACTCCCACAACAATTTTATTTTTCAAAATATTCATTTTTTAAGGATATTAATGTATTAATATAAATAACTTTTAAAAATATATTTAAGGAGTAAAATGAATAATTTTAATTAAAAAATTGGAAATTTAAAACGGTTTGTTAACTATTATTACAGTTATTAGTCCGTTGTTAAATTTCTCATATATTTCCTTTGTCCTTATAAAAATAGTCTTATTTTTCATAGTTGTTTTAAATGAAATTTAAGCAATAATTTAAGTTTAATTTAAGCTAAAATTTTACAAAAAACGTGTTTTGATTCCCCCGTTAGTGCAAATATTAGAGTAACAAAGTGTCAGTGTAAAGAGTGTCGGTGCATGTATTATTAAGTGACAGTGTAAAAAAGTGTCAGTGCATATATTATTAAGTGTCAGTGCATATATTATTAAGTGTCAGTGTTAGTGTAAAATAGTGTCAGTGTTAGTGTAACAAAGTGATAGTCAGTGCATATATTATTAAGTATTAGTGTTAGTGTAAAAAAATGTCAGTATTAGTGTAACAAAGTGCCAGTGTAAAGAGTGCTAGTAAATGTATTATTAAGTGTCAGTGTAAAAAAGTGTCAGTGTTAGTATAAAAAAGCGCTAGTGTAAAGAGTATCAGTGTATGTATTATCAAGTGATACATTGTGATAGTGTAAAAATGATTTTTCCTTAATCTTATAAAAAAAATCGACTCTTAATTTAATTATATTAATGAGAATATAAAACTTATTATAGATACGAAATCCTAATTACTATCAATAATAAATAATTATTTTTAATAGTTATCTTAAATTAAGGCTAGGTCATTTCAATACAATAAGTTTGCCTGATATAGCAAGATCATGGTATATAGAAAGACACAATTAGGTTATTGAATCTTCAAAAATCTTACCAATTACTCCATCCGTCTCATTTTCTTTCCTTTCTCTCATTTTTAAAACTCGGGAGCGCACCCAGAGAGCAAAAAAAAAAATAAAAAAAATAAGATGGGAAAGATTTACGATTATCAAATAATGCAATATTCTGCTATAATAAATTTAAGCGCCAAAATTTCCAAAAAAGTTGATACATGTGAGATGTTTGCAACTTCCACATAGAGCACACTCTGCTAAAAAAGGCGAAAAATCTTGAATCGGCATTCAATAAGATACAGGACAAGCTTCACTTTCTTCGCGAAAACTCGAGGCAAGCGGACTACGACACGATCCTCTGACAGATCATGAGAGCTCAGTTATCACCCGTTCACATTTTCCTTCCAAAATCTTCACGGCTTCCGTGAATAACACTTCAGGCGGCAATGCTCCTGTCGACTCTATATTGACTGGGTAGAAAAATACGAAAAAGAGCAGACTCAGTATAGCATACTTTCATCTGCAAGATGCTATCGATAAGTGTGTGTGTGTGTGTGTGGCGAGGAACAAACTTCGTTTTTTCTTTCATCATATTACTTACAGATGAAATGGTCTTTCTTTCGATGCAAAGCCACTTTCTTATCCCAACCATCCGGTCTGATGCATTCCCTACATAAAGTACAAGCCCTCGGCCGAGCAACCGTTGCCCTTGAACCTATTTCATAGACAAAATCATTCATCACAAAGTATATACGACCATTCAAATCAATCCACTGTGATATGGAGTAGAATACATGAAAGGAAATACTCCCTCCGTCCACAACAAATGTTACAAATTTCTTTTTTGAGCGTCTCATAACAAATGTTACTTGCCCAAAATGTCAATGGGACCCACTTGTCACATTCACAACAAAAATCTCTCTACCCCACTTTCTCTCTCCTACTTTATTTTTCATACTCACAACACTTACTTTTTTTTTATTCCCGCGGATTCATTTTGGTAACCATTGTTACGGGACGGAGGGAGTATAGGAGTAAATAATAGCCAGTGACGTGGTACCACATTCCTAGAGCATTGTACCATTGTAACCAATAATTATCTCCACATATATACCAAATATGAGTGTCCAAATAAGAAATTTGTGAGTTTACCTTTAGCTGTATCTTCTATGTCAAATACTTTAAGAGGGCAAGTATTTACAAGCTTCTCTGCCTCAAGGCCTTCAATATCTTGCAACAATACAACCTAGAAAACAAATTATAAAAAAAGTGGTAACTAAAACGAAAATTTTAAAACCAAACGCGTACTTGTACCACTTCCTTGAAAGTCTGGCTTATAGCTTTTGGTACCAGAACATAAAAGTTACTGCACTAAGGCATTTTATAAATCGGTAAATGAGCATTTAATTTGTTACCTCGGGCAGCATCCTATACCATGCAGTGGCTACTGGTGACCATTTCGCATGTGTCTTTCCCATGCCTTTAACAGCGTGAGCTTCTAGCTCAATTTCCTACCGTTAAAAGAGGAAAAAAAAACCACATTAGAACATTGAATCAATACAATAAGCAGATTTTAAATAATTTTATCTTTATTATTAATATTATTTCTTTTGAGAAGTTTACTTCGGCCATACATGGTCATATCAAAACCTAACAATCCATCTGAATATTGGCTTCCATAATAACATTAATGATGGTGCCAATGTTTATGATAGATGGATTTGTGAGTTGTATACTCCCTCCGTCCCGCCCGAAAATGCCCAAACCAAACCTCGCACGCAAATTAAGGAAAATGATGTAGGAAAGAGAAAAAGTTTAAATGTTGTGAGTATGAAAAATTAAATAGGAGAGAGAATGAGTGGTAGGAATAGTTAGGAGAGAGAATGTTGTGAGTGTAAAAGTAAAGTAGGAGAGAGAATGAGTGGGTGGAATAGTAATAAAAACTTTCCTTTTTGGGAAAGTGCCTTTTTAAATGGGACGCCCAAAATGGAAATTTGTGGCTTTTCGGGCGGGACGGAGGGAGTATATCTTTAAATTTCAAAATTAGAGATACGTGAAAAGCTAAGTTCATGTAACCAGCTCAAGCAGCAATTGCCTTATGTACAGAGACTATCCACAAAAGCCATTTGGACTTAAAACAGGGCTCTCTCTCTCTCTCTCTCTTTCAATCTAATAAAGGAACACACTTTTGCAATCATCAAGCAACACATAATGACAGGGGTAAACTCAAAAGAAGCAACGGATGGAGGATGCAGAATCATAAAGTGCATTAAAGAATTGGATGACGCTGAGAATTGTAAATTGCATCACATATTTGTTAAATTGACTCCTATTCGGATTCAAAGTGGCTAAGATCCCACAAGCATTGAGATAAGTACTCCGTATCATTTTTAAATCAGAAAGGTTCCCACACAAGGTTCTGAGACTCGTCACAAAAGATGACTAAAATTTATAGGGGAAAACTTCATTATTGTCCATCGTATTTTAGGATGTGTTTCACTTTTACCATCAAACTTTATTTTTTTCATTTTTACCATCGTACGTCAAACAATGGTGTCATTTTATAACAAATTTGGGTTAAAAATGACAATATTGTTTGTAGTGCGATGATAAAAATGAAATAAATTTGGATCTAAATAACGGATTTGAGTATGAAATGACACAATTGTTTGTAGTACAATGGCAAAAATTAAAAAAAAAAAAAAAAATCCGATGGCAAAAGTGAAACACGCCCCAAAAAAGTACGATGGACAAAAATGAAGTTTTTCCAAATTATAGTTCTATGACATCTTAAAATTTGAGATGGTATATTCCTCAACAACAACAACAAAGCCTTAACTCCAAATAATTTGGGGTCGGCTAACATAAATCCTCATATGTCATCATGAAAGGAAAGATGTAAGAAGAAATAAGTTAAAAGAAGAAATAGGTGAAAATAAAATTTAAAAAAAAATGAAAGGAAGAGAAGAGAAGGAGGGGGGAAATAGTGATATTAAGGAATAAAAGATAGGGGAAATGAAAATAAAAATAAAAAAAATAATAATAATATATATATATATATATATATATATAAATAAAATGATTTGATACCAATTTTTTTGAAACTTGGTATCAGATTACCCATACAATCATCTGATACCAAGTACTGAGGAAAATCCACTTGTAATTTATACGGAGTGTATGACAGCGTATCGTTTATGCGAGTAGGTTAACAGTGTAATGCTATTAAAAACATAACGTCAAGAATTCTGATTACCTGGCCAGCTCCAAGCTTTGCTATATTAATATCAGGATCCTTTAGCGTAATTGGATCGTTAGAAAATTCTGGCAAAGAGTCTTGGCTACAATTGAAATTTGTGTACGTCTTTGGTTTGGAAGTTGATTCTAAAGCAGATTTTTCTGGGGCCAGCATCAATTCACTACCATTTGGTAACCACTTAAGTTCATCCGATTTCACTGCATTTCATCCATTGCAGCAGCAGCAACTTCGTCATAACCAAAACAATAAAGCAAGGGCACAAAGAAAAGCAAACATTTTACCATTATATATATACGTATATATATATGGGTTTTGTTAGGATACCCTCTTCAATGGTAGCTTAACAAGTGGCCCCATATTTTATGACTAAAAATAAAGAAGGGGCATTTTAGTCAACAAAATATGGGTTAGTTGTTAAGGTACTCCTATATATATATATATATATATATAGGAGTACCTTAACTAAAATGCCCCTTCATATTGAACATGAACTAAAAATAAAGAAGGGGTATTTTGGATCCTAACAAAACCCTATGTATGAATATATAGGTAGGTGCTCAAATGAGAACCATAACAAAATGAGAACCGTGAGAACCACTTGTATACACTTGTTTACAGTAGATACTTAGCTACTGTATACATATACATACAAGTGTATAACCACACGTATACACTTGTATACAGTAGCTAAGTATCTACTGTATATGTATACAGTAGCTAAATATCTTTAGTATACAAGTGTATACAAGTGGTTCTCACGGTTCTCATTTTAAACGGTTCTCATTGGAGCGTGACCCTATATATATATATATATATATATATATATATATATATTAAGCATAATGGATGTGTATAACAACCCTACAAGAAAATGATTAGTACCTGTCAGACGTGGAGCACCTCGCGCACATCGAACATGGAGTTTGAAAACAATGGTGTTCTTTTCATTTGGCTCACCTTCTGGTGAAGTTAAGGGGGAATTAATCATTAGTCTATCAGAATATGCTAGAAAGTGGAAAATAACAAGATGTCATACAACAGCAAAGATGAGGTAAAACCTGACACATATTCAAACAGCCTCGGGTCAACCTTGATCGGAATGAGACCCAGTCGGTGCGCAAGCACTTCATCTTGGATAACTGATGTATTGTTTGCTATATAGACCTTCTCAATGGCCATTGTAGGCACCTACAAGCAGATAAAGGGACCCAAAAATGAAAAATATGTACCTCTAATAAAAACTATAATACCATGAAAATTGCCAACTTGAATTTTCCACAAAAATGATCACATTTCATTCAAGCTTTCCAAGAACCATAATAATAAATCAAAATCTTAATCCAGATACTTGTATGGAAACTTTACACAGACTTCTCCAGAAGCCTTAAGGCAACTTCAGTTATACCAAATCATGAAATTATTTCTCCAATCATGTAATTTACAAACACGAAAAATGACACCATGGTCTTCGTTAAAAAGATTGTCACAACGGAAAACATAGCAAGATTGCTTAAGGTACAGCACATAAAATCTCTATGCTCCCAGATCAAAGGGACACACGACTTGTGCAGAAAAGTATGCATCAAACTGAATTACAACCAAGGTTATACTTTCGTAGTAATGATTGATGTTCTAATGCAATCGATAACAATTCCTATTCAAATGAAATCTTTACAAGAAGAAGAATGATATTATTATTAAAGAGCTAATTTGTAGATATACCTCGGCAATGAGGATTCGGCGAAAGGCGTTGGCAATAGAAGGATCAATACCAATCAAGTCAAACTCGATATCATCTTCATTGAGTTTAATTACTTCAACTTTAAAATTATCTCGAAAATGGTCAAATCTCATGCTATTATCCACTCCCATAGCTGCATAAGCACCCGAATATTGTACATTCTCTGTCTTCAAATCTCAAACCCACCACAAAACTTTAGAAACATAATTAAAGAAAATTATACCCAAAAATCATTCCAAAGACAGGATTATATAAAAGGCGAAATCTTTGAAGGAAAATTAAAAAAAAATTACATGAGTTGGAGCATCGTTGTTGCAGAGGACGCGGGTTCTCTGGAGCTCGAGGTGTGGAGGGAGTTGTCCTTTGGGGACGTCCGGTAAGTCCCAAATTGGTACCAGCGGCATGATTTCTCTCTCTCTCTCTCTCTTTGTGTGTGTGTGTGTGTTCTCTGTAAAGGGAGAGAAAAACGATTTGGGAGTTTGGGAGAGAACGGAAGAGATGCAGGGTTTATATTAGGGTTTTAAGATAGGGACAAATTTTCACGAAAGCCCCTCAATTATCTATAACTTTACAAAAATATATACAAATAAGATAACTTATTCAAACATGCCCTATGTTTGTCCGATCTCGTGATATTTAGCTTTATAAAAGCAACTCCAATGGTGGTGTCAAAATTTGATTTTGATATACCCATTGTTAGAGCTTTAAGAAAATATGAAATATAATGTAAAATTATTTATCATGTTAAAAATAATTAATTATTACGTTAAAGTATTATTTATAAAATAAATAATTAAAAAATATTTATAATTTATTTGATTTTTTATATAATTATAAACAAACTTATTGTTTTGATTAAAAAAATAATTAAAATATCATATTCTGAAATTATTTAACATGTTAAAATATTAATAAAGTTAATAAGTATCAAAAATAGTTTTTTGATACCATGTATAGCTATCAAAATTAATTTTTGTACCGACTTGCGTGTATACGTAGTTAAGTTTATAATTTTCAAAATTGCAATTAATCAAGTAGTTGGTCTTACAAAAAACGCATTTTTTTCTAAGCTTAGGAAAAACCATTTTTACACTGGCACTTAATAACACTGTCTAACACTGACACTTTTTTACACTTACACTTAATATACATGCACTGACACTTTTTTACACTGACACTTTGTTACACTAACAATGACATTTTGTTAAACTAACACTGACACTTTTTACACTGGCACTTAATATACATGCACTGACACTTTTTTACACTGACACTTTGTTACACTAACACCGACACTTTTTTACCCTGACACTTTGTTACATATGCACTGGCACTAGCGGGGGAAACAAAACACGTTTTTTCTAAGCTTAAGGAAAAACACGTTTTTTTTTTTAAAGATTTTGGCTTAATCAAGAGCAAATTTGATCAAATTTGAAAGAAAAAATCGCAATCATTTGGGGAACGAGAGAGTAATTTTAAACATTTTTGAACGCGAATCACCAGCTTGATAATAAAATACTTGTAAAACAATATTAGGAGTATTATTCGTTTACATGACAGCACAAACAGTGTTCAAAGCAGGCAGCAGATACCCATCTCCCAAAGGGGATTCATTCAGGGCACCCAATTGTTAAAAAGAAACCTGACCATCCCTTCAAATACTGCTTTTTTATATCAAATTATACCAGTAAATGGCAACATAAATAACATCCCAGGCAGCATTGCGGATCGGGTTCTGTAAGCAATGATGGGTCCCAAATCCCAATGAAGCTTCGGTTGATTCGGGTCTGTTTATAAAAGTCAGTCACTGCGTCTGCCCTTCTTGCCGGTTGATTTCTTTTCCCTGTAGGATTGTCTGATCGCTTGTCTCTTTTCTTCCCTGCAGAGATTTTTACCATACAAAACAAATCAAGGTTAGAGTGATATGCAAAAGAGAACACCAAATAAGGTGGACTTTGTTTTTCACACACTTAATAAGATTGGTGTAAAAGTTTGAAAACTTATCACCCAAATGCTGTCAAAGCAAGCTAGCTTAAAATGGAATTAAGTCCCCGGGGGAGGGGGTACTGGGGTCGGTCAACTCTACAAGTCAAGGGAAAATCATCTGTTCGAAAATGACTCGGAAATTTGAGCTCCATAAGTCATTTTCAGACAAAGAAACTCTTGTTTCTTGTAATTATGTCTTTTTGTCAAGCACACAAGAGCTCTGTATAAGGATTTGCAGTAAATGCTTTGTCCATTATCTGGATTTCCATTCCTGTCCTTTGTAGCCACTTGTAATTGGGTTCTTAGAATAAGCAATTGCTCTGATGATTGAGAAAATTTACCTGGCTTTTGAGGCCATCTCAATTCTTTTTCTCGAAACTTTTTTAATCATCTCTCTGGGGGGAGCTTTCTTCCCCTTCCACTTTCCAGCAGTGGATGGTTTTTCTTCTTCCTTTTGTTTGAGCGCAACATTCTTTGTGCTCCCCTTTTCTATAACAATGTCATCCTTCTTCGTCTGCTTCTGAAGCTCCACTTCAGATTTTTTGTTGGAGGCTTCCTTTAGCTCAGCAACTTGTTCCTCTGGCTCCTCAGGTTCAAAAGGTGTTGAACGTGTCGTCGAGTTGCTCATTTTCTTTAACTGCAACACAATTTAATAAGAAAAATAAAATCAAACTACCTAGGTAGATGAGTTGATTTTCAAATATATTACTTTAGGGGATTAATGTCAACTAAATCAGGTCCATCCTGAGGGCAAATAGTGATTTGTGGCAAACTCCTGAGATTGACTATGCAGTAGTCCACGTACTTGTAAAACAAAATGCAACAAAATCCACGCCTCAACACCAATGAATTTAACCTCACGGTGCAGTTCAAATCTTCAGATTTGTCGGTTTTAAACAGTTCAACATGCCGCCCCACTAGAAGGGGCTTAATAATACTCCAACATTGTTCAATATATATCTGACTGTTATGAGCCAAGGAGTGTACCGCTCACCTTGGCCACAAAAAATCCATCCATGTTGTGGACATGAGGGTAGAAACGTCTTGTCTTGTCTAATGATGGGTGAAACCTCTTTTTCCCGAAAGCGAACAAACCTGGTTGACGAAAAGAATAATAATCAGTTCTGATGATATCTGATACTTGCGATCAACTTCAAATACTAGGAGATTGGCAATACCCTGGACGACCAAAGTCAAGTCCACATGGCACAAGCTTTACGTCCCTCCTCTTGAGTGCATAGTCTATAACATCTTCATTCTGCAAGATTTAGCAATTAGAAAGAAGACATGAAATTTATGGGTGGAAATGTGAAACTAGGCATCCTAAACAAACCTCAGCAGTCAAAATGGAACATGTAGAGTAAACAAGGTAACCCCCCGACTTTGAATTTGCATCCACCATGTCAATTGCTGCAAGTATCAGCTCCTGCAAGAAAACAAAAATGCTTTAGCTTGCAATACCTAACAAAAAATTTGTCATGGACAAAAAGACACCATTGCATGACCGTTATATATCCAAGAAACTCCCATCACATATAAATAAAGGATACCTTCTGTACACGCGTACAGTTCTGTATATCATCAGCATTTTTAGAGGTTTTGACAGATTCATCTTTAGATATAACCTACGAAACGAAAACCACTGGATTGTATCAGATACAACATGCCATATAACAGCATTAACCTCAAGAATGAGAATGTTTACGATAACCACTTACACCGGTACCACTGCAAGGGGCATCCAGCAAAACTCTATCAGCCGTATTGTGACCCAAAACTTTGGGTAGCTGAAGATCAATGGCAAAATAAATTAGTTACAACATGTAGAATCCCTGGGTACAACTAGACACTAGAGCAGACAACGAGTGCATTTGTATAGTTTCAGTGGGGGAATGAACAAAATAAGAGCAGAAAAACAACACAATTTTGAATGATCTATTCATATCTCAAGTTATATTAATCCCTTTAATCAAATAGAATGGGCTATTTAGTAATATTCCGACAAAAATCTAATATATATATATATATATATATATATATATATATATATATATATATATATATATATAAGGTAGCCAAATTAATCAAGGTTCAGTTGATTCAAACGTAATATGCGAAATGGCAAATCTAACCTCCCTTCCATCATAGTTGCAAACTATGGTGTTTGTAACCCCCATCCGATGTAAATTTGCTGTTAGTGACTTAAGCCTTGTCTCCTTCATCTCATTTGCATATATTATACCTGGCAATATTTGCATCATAAGTACTAAGAAATGAATGCTTAAAAAGAACATGCATTGATATTGGCAGAGTTACATACCACCATTCTTCATCAGAGCCGCAATGTAAGTTGTTTTCCCACCAGGAGCAGCCCTGCAACAAGTACAAATTACCATAAGAAGGAGAACCGGTGGAAAAGCGAAATTATATTGCATAAAAAGGAGAATATATCAATTATGCTTCTATCAAGTGAACTGTAATCATTTCCACAGATAGCATATGGATCAAGTTTTGAGAGGAAAAATGGCAAAAAAAAATACTGCCCATCAAAGAAACAAATATAATGGTACATGGATCGAGTTATTTGAGAGGAAAAAATGACATAAATACAGTCCATCAGAGAGAAATAAGAATAATGGTACTGCATGAAGAAATGTCCAAGAGTTTCTGAATCACTTGTACAGAGATTTAAGATCAAATTTTGTGGCATGTAAAAAGGTTCATAAAGGCAGTTAGCAGATACTCCCTCCGTCCCGGCAGAAGCGTCACCATTTTTAGCCCGGCACGCAAATTAAGGAAATAGGTGGGAAGAAAAAATGTTGTGAGTGTAATTTGAAAATAGGAGAGAGAATTAGTGGAGGAAATAGTGAATTTAAAAAGTGTTGTGAGTGTAGAGGAGAGAGAATTAGTGGAGGGAATAGTGGATGGGATAATAGAATATTAATAAAACATTTCCTTTTTAGGAAAGGTGACGCTTCAAACGGGACGCCATTTTGGGTAAAAAGTGACACTTCTAGCGGGACGGAGGGAGTACTTCTTACTTTGAAACAGATTGCAGTAGAATGTGAAAGGTACAGATAGAGCTGTTAAATTCTTACGCCATGTCAACTATTCGCTCCTTATCTTGAGGAGCGAGAGCCATTACAGGTAAGAAAGAACTAGCACTTTGCAGCTGTTAACAAACCAAAGGTTCAGTTATAAGCACTTGACTGATATATAAATAGTAGAATGCAGCTGGAATCAACTAGCAGGTCAAGATACCATGTAATGCCCAGCCATATATTCCGGGGTTGCACCAATAGGCACTTGTGAATCATAAACAACCAAGCCGACCTGTGGATTTATATAACACATAAATAAGGGACAAATATTACAGAACAGAAAATTGTTCAAACAGGCACCAGAATAAAGCTTACCTTTGACCACTTGCTTAATGGATCTAAATTAACACCTCGATTCAACAAGACACCAGCCAAGTCCCGTCTTCGGGTCTGCATTCACAGCAAAAAGTGATGCAGCATGGTGAGTAAAGGCCCGCGAAATAAGCAAGTCTCCTGACATCTTATACGCAGAAATAGATTAGCTCATGGCTTCCAACCTGGAGGTCATGGGTTCGATCCCCCCAGAAGTTAGAGGGAAGGCTTTCTCTCCCTAGGATTTATCTCCTAGGCGCTTCTGTGCGTGCATGTGTGTGTGTGTGTGTGTGTGTGTGAGTAGTGAAAAAAAAAAATAGATTAGCTCTCACCTTTAAAGTGTTTGTCCGTATTGATATAGGACGAGGCTTCTCAAACGCTTCAATAAGTTCCAAAAGCTCAACAACAGGAAACATCTGTAACAAATGTAAATTAAGCCCAATGAACACCTCTAGACAAATAAACATAACACACATAAACTCAGACTTCAGCCACTTAATTTGGAGTGGCTACACGAAACTTTGTTCACCATAATAGTTGGTCCAAAGCCAAGACAAACCACACTTGCTCATCTTCTTATTTATTGTTGTCTCTGTTAGTTTAAGTCTTCTACCTCTCTAGCATGCTTGTTGATATCGATGACTGCACCCTTCCTGGCAGGTCTGGTTTGTCACCTGGGTTGTATTTCTTCAAATCACCTCAAGTAATTTTCTCTAGTTCAATCTCCAGATGGGAAAACTTCTACTGTCTACCGAGTATGTTTAATTGCAATTTTATCGTTCTAGTTTTGCACAAATCGCTACACTTATCTAGTAAATGTTCTCTCCTAATAGCCCAACTTTCTGCTCCATAAACCCAATTCGACCTAATAATTCTCTAACACAGCTTTCTTTCGTAACAGGTCCACACTTATCACATAACACTTTTAAGTATGAACTTGATCTTCAACACCTGGTCTTATTCTACCACTAGCATCATCACCAACCTCACCATCTTTGTTAATGATTGATCCTAGGTCCTAACAGAACAAGATTATGCGTGTATGGAACATCAAAGATTAAATATTACCTCAACCAAAGCCTCAATTAGAAAATCATTGTAGCCATAATATGAAGCCAAATCCATTGTAAGTTGCTTGATGTACTCTTTTCTTGATGTCCCCTCATGCCTCAAATCCTTGAAATTTGAAAGAACTCGAACAACTGGATACCATAAATGAATATTTTAACACGTGAATGGAACTTAATTATGAGAAGGGTTAAAAGTTAACTTAAAACCTAAAACTCACTCTCTTTTATTCTTCTTTGGAGACTGGGGAGGTCAGGAGGTCCAAGTTTCTCTTCTTCAAGCTCCTACATTATTATACAAATATATAAATTAGCCATGGAAACTAATGTTTAACCAAACAAAATATTGAACTATACACGCATGCTTAAAAAATTAGAAGTATCCACAGGTTTACAATTATACCTTCTCAGTTGGCAATCTGAACTCATCCGCTTCTTCTTTAATGTTAAGCTGCAGTTCAGCTTCTGCATCTTCCTTTTCCCTCGCCATTCTCTTATCAAGAGCTCTTGATTTCTTTTCAATATCAGAGTCTTCCGAGTCAGAATCATCGTCATCAAGGGCCCCTGATTTCTCAGAATCAGAATCCATATCTGAACCCTTCTCTGCGGAAGTCAATAAATTAGCCCAAAACAATTACAACATCAATGGAAAATTGAAACAAGAAAGTGAGACAACATCAAGATAAAGGTAGAATTAGAGCCTTGAAAAGGCTATCAAGTGTTCAATTCTACAGTGAAGTCCCTAAAAAGTTCAACTAACCCTTTACTACAAGTCTACAACCATCATATAAGAAGATGGTGAAAAGGTTTTAACTTTTCAAGTTGATTTTCCCCCAAACAGCCTATTTTTCAACATATATGTTATAAATTTCCATACTTTTTTCAATAATATCATTGCTTCCATAAAACATGGTTTTGTTCTCATTTATCACAGAATATAGTGCAATTTGAAAGGTACGTGTTTGGCAACTCAAATCCAAGCCTTGAATGAGGAAATGGAGGAACAAAATGGATTCCGATTTTCTTGAAATTTCTCGGGGAAATCTTGATTCCACAGCTCATAGTTGAGTTACCAAACAAAGACGTGGACATTTTATAGGAACAAAGGAAGAAATCCCTCATCCACCCTCCAAGCAATTAATCATCATTCAAATATTACAAAACGAATAAGAATGTCAAATTGTAGTATAACGCAAAGTACCTTCATCATCATCACTGCCTTGCAGAAAGTTATCAGTAATGGGTTCTTCCCCGTCAGAGGAAACATCCGAACCCGAACCTGAACCCGAGCCAGAATTCAATTCTTCCTCATCAAGCTCATCCTCAACTTGTTCCAATTCATCGTCCGACCTATCCAGCTCACTCATAACAACATCTCGTTTCTTATTTTTAGCAGGAGGAAAAGCCTCTTTCTTTTGCTTCTTCCTACTAATAGGTTGCTTTTCCAACTCTCTACCTTTTTTGTTATTAACTTTAATTCCCGCCATTGTTTAAGCTACAAAATCAAAATAAAAAACAAAAACAAAAACCCAAGTTAGGATTTTGTTTCAAATCAAATTCTATGAAAACGAACCCAATAACAACAGAGCCATCATCTTTGCGGCCTTGGGTCGAACAGGTGGTGGGCGTTACTGAGAAATATAATACAAATAGACAATAACAAGCAAAATTAATCTAGTGGGAAGAAAATAGCTCACCGGTGATTAGGGTTTATTAGACTTTGGAGACTGGGGTGGTTTAGGGAGAGAGGATGAAGAAGAAGACGAACAAAGGGTTACTGCTGCTGCAGCTACTAGGTTATTATACAATCAACGGGAAGGTTATTTGGTAATTTTAAAATGAAAATGATATTTTGAGCCAAGTTTCAATGGGCCCCCTAATATTTTGGACAAACTATCCAAATAGTCCCTCAACTTCCACTCAAATCAAATACAGTTGGTCTCTTATTCAATTATGTTAAATTTAAATCGTTAAATTATGGCATGCACAATTTAAGTGATCTAGTAGGAATAAAATAATCTTTACTAAAATCAAGACCGATTGAGTAAAAGTATTTCTTAGGTGTCAAATGTCGGGGCTAAAATTATCTGTGCTTATATGTTTCTCCTTTTAACAGTAAATATTTTTCTATTCAAATAAAATTCAACACAAATAAATATATATTTTTGGAAGGAAGGTTTTCAACTAATATTGCGATCAAGTTCGAGCTTACGAGGAATCATATTTCATCCATTTTGAAGCCTTGTAAGAGTGTGTTAATGAATGATTTCAACGATGCTCGATATCTTTTTTATTCATCCATGACATGGTGGATTCTTTCTTTAGGGTAGCTTTTGATAATGCTAACTCCACTGTTTGGATCGAGATTTCATCAATTGTGAATACCCGACTTTAAACATTTGATCTTATTATTAATAAAATGTACTCCCTCCGTTCCGCTAAGGTTGTTACATTCATGTTGAAGCACGTAAATTAAGAAAGGGGAATAATGAGTGGTTGTGAGGAAGAGAGAGAATGAGTGGAGAATAATGAGTGGTTGTGAGGAAGAGAGAGAATGAGTGGAGAATTATAAAAATAATAAAAAGTTTTCTTTTTTGGTAATGTTGCAACTTAAGTGAAATGTCGAAAATGACAAAATGTTGCAACCTTAGCGGAACGGAGAGAGTATATATTTGCTTACCCTTTCTCACTTAACTTGAATTAAATATTCATTTCTTGTTTTGAATTCAAATGTTTGTTGGACAATTTTGAGTTTTAAACTCATATCAATAGCTTTCTGAATTTACATGTTTGATCAAACTTTTAAGTGGGACAAAGAAAGAGACATCTTTTCTCTTTTTTTTCCTGCAAAAGAACTGCACTCAATGGTCGAAATTGACATTTTGACGTTACTTTATTGCATTTTTTTTTAAGTTTTAAAAGAAGTATTATGTTTGAGTTATCAATTTTTTTAAGGATGATGTATTATTTATTTATAATTTTTTTGAACCGTAATAATATTGCATTCAATTATTTGTTTACTTGTTTTTGTATTTTTTTAAAGTCAAGCTGCACATTTTTAAAGTATACTCTATCCGTGAAATAAATCAATTGGGGGGTTAAATTTTCTTAATATAACTTAAATTACACATGGCATGATTCAATGACTTAAACTTAAAGAAATTAGATGGAGAGACTAAATGCATTTGATTTAAGTGGTAGAAGGACTATTTATATCAAAATTTGGATAGTAGGGCTAATCTTATAAGAAACAAATTGTAGAGGGACTATTTGAATAACATGTACTAATATAATCCCTCCATCCCAGATCAAGGGTCCTAGGGGAGTATTTTACGATTTTTTTAAAAAAAAAATAAAAAATAATAAAAAATTGAAAATGGGTAGAAGAATAGAAGAGAGAGAATATAAAAGTTATAAATATTTAATAGGAGAGAGAATGAGTGGGAGAAATAGTAACTTAATGAATAGTTTTTTTTGTAGGAGAGAGAATAAGTGAGAGAAATAGTAAGTTAATGATTGATTTTTGTAAATATGTTAAAATTATAAGGATTATAAGGGTTATAATGAATGTTTTTTTTTATAAATATATAAACATTATGAGGATATAAACGTCTGAAACACTGTTCACATATTTTCATTTATGAAATTGGACTCTTGATCTGAAACGAACCAAAAGAAAAAGTAAGACTCTTGATCTTGATTGGTCTGAGAAGGAGGGAGTATTATATAACCCAGATCACCTTTTGTAAAGATTTTCATATCCCATTCACATCCTTTTTAGGAATGGCAATCACCTTTTGTAAAGATTTTCATATCCCATTCACATCCGTTTTAAGAACGGCAATGGACAGTTATATATCGTACCACCCTCATTTTTCAATTTAATTTTGTGCCTCATATTCGCCCCATTTCCCAACGGATAATCAATTTTTCATACCATACCCATTTCCCATGGGTAGCAGTTAATCGGGAATCCCCGCGGGAAATTAGTCAAACTAATATTTTGTTTTAAAACACTTTAGCGATAAAAAAAACTCAAAAATTAACTTTGATAAATGATAATTTTTCTACTTAAACTCATATAATCACATTCATAAGAGCTCAAAAAAAATTTAAATAGTTGTGTATGACACAATTCACCAAACATAATGAAAGATTCACTAGATTACAATAAAAAAATTAAATAGTTGTATACGAAATTTGGGTGTCTACAAGTACATTTTATATAAGGATTTAACACATACTAGTAAAACAATTATGATGTCTATTGTTCGTTTCAAACCTTAACGTTTCTTTAAATACCTCAAGTACACGGGCTATAATAATATAGCTAATGCAAGTACGAGTCGATTTCACAGAGACAGGGTTTGCTTTAAATACCAAAAAGCATAAAATCTAGAATATAATAAAAAAGAGGCTAAATTATACTATATGCAAACTAAATGAGACCAAGACTCCGTTTGTTTCGACGTAAAACATTTTTTGGAAAACATTTTCCGAAAAATGTTTTCCTGTAAAATGTTTTCATGTAAATTTTTTTACTTAGGAAGGGCGTAAAATGTTTTACGGAGTAAAATATTTTACTCAGAAAAATATTTTACTTAGGAAAATGTTTTACTTATGATTATTATTATTATGATTATTATTATTATGATTATTATTATTATTATTATTATTATTATTATTATTATTATTATTATTATTATTATTATTATTATTATTATTATTACTTATTATTATTATTATTATTATTCATTATTAATTATAAATTTATTATCATTATTATTATTATTATTTTATTTTTTTATTATAATTATTATTTATTTTTTATTTTTTATTATAATTTTTATTTAATTTTTTTATTATTTTTTATTATTATTATTATTATTATATTTTATTATTATCATTATTTTTTATTTATTTATTTTTATTATTATTATTATTATTATTATTATATTTTTATTTTTTATTAATTTTTATTATTATTTATTATTTATTATTATTATTATTATTATTTTATTATTATTATTATTATTATTATTTATTTATTTTATATTATTATTATTATATATTATTATTTTTTTTCTTTATTATTATTATTTTTTTTATATTATTATTATTATTATTATTATTATTATTATTATTATTATTATTATTATTATTATTATTATTATTATTATTATTATTATTAGAATGAGGAAGTAGAATGTTGTACCTTGTGAAATATGAGTTGTACATGAAGGGTACCATTTTTCGGAAAATGTTTTACTTAGGACAAGGTCAGTAAGTCGTTTTACTTAGGAAGGGCGTAAAATATTTTTCGAAAAACGTTTTCTCCATTTTTCTGAAAACAACCAAACACCGAAAAATGAGTTATTTTACGGAAAACATTTTCCGGAAAACAACCAAACAACGAAAAATGTTTTACGATTTTCCGGAAAACAACCAAACAACGAAAAACGAGTTATTTTACGGAAAATATTTTCCGAAAAATATTTTACGGTGAAACAAACGGGGCATAAAAACTAAGTAAATGATATAAAATAGGGTTAATGACAATTTAGGGCCTGTAGTATAGGGGCGGTACCACATTGGGGCCTGAAGTCTTAAAACTATCAATTTGGGGCCCGAATTTACAATTTATCAATTTGAGGCTTTTTGACGGAAAACGTTAAAAACCCCCGTTAAGTTACCATGTGCGAGGCATGTGACATTCAGTGATGGCATTTTGGTCATTTCACGTTCAGGCAAGACTTCAAACCCTAAATTGACATTTTTCCTATAAAATAATAAATAAAAATATTTAATTTTTTTTCTAATAATTTAAATTACTAATTATTTTGCTTCAAAAAAATTACTAATTATTTTAGAATGGATACTTTATAAAATATATAAATAAAAAGAGATTAAATAAAATAAATATTTAGAAAAAAATTACTAATCATATATTTAAAGATGGAATAATGTAGCAAGTGTTATTATACCTAAACTAAAATGGTAAATACTAAATACAGGGAACCAAAAATACAGGGAACGAAAAATTTCAATTCTGCCCTTGCCCGTCTCGTGTGTGTATACACGAGATGTCATCTATCATTTCGTGTATATTTACACGAGATGGAAAGAACACTGCCCTTTCACGTCTCGTGTAAGTTTACAAGAGATGTAATCTATCATCTCGTGTAAGTTTACACGAGATGTAATCTATCATCTCGTGTAAATATACACGAGATGGAAAGAACGCATATTCTTTAACTTCAATCGGTTCTTTCAATTCGTTTATTTTTCTTGAACTTCAATCTGTTTCCTTTTCTGGAATTTTCCCAAGAAACTTGAAATAGCTTATAGCCCCACTGGGTTATTGAAAACACCTTCAATTCTGTAATCTGAGTCCATTTTCTTGATCTTCAATCGGTTCGGTATTCTAGGATTTACTGCATTTTCTTTAACTTCAATTGGTTCAGTATTTTAGGGTTTACTTCATTCTCTTGAACGTTAATCAGTTGGATTTTCCTACAATTTCAATTTTTCGCAGAGATTTTCAAGAAATCTAAGAAAGTGATGGATGAGGGTCAGGCAATGATAGTTTCTGCCAAACGCAAGGATATGGATTGGCATGAAATTAGGTCGGTGATGGACTTGGCCGGAGAGGGCGAGACCAGGTGAGGAAGACGATGGAGGGAGCGATGCGTTTAGAGAGAGAAGGTCTCGTCTAGAGTAGTGAGCGACAGAAATTAAAAAAAAATTAAGTATATAAATGGGTATTTTGGTAATTTACATAGTTCCCTGTATTTTTGGTTCCCTGTATTTAACCATATCCACTAAAATTAAATATTTCGTTTTAATACTTAATTTTACATTTTATAATTTTACAATTATAAGTTGGTTAAAATAAATTACATATAATATAAGATATAATGAATAAAATTGACAAAAAAACATAAACAACCCTCCACAAACTTTAAACAATACAGGTAATCCTTCAAAATATCGCCTTTTTCTTTATCAATGGGTGTCTAGAATTTCAATTTCATACTTATTTTTCAAGGGTCATTCTTATTTTTCTCGTTAATTTCGTTTTGACCCATTCATTCATCTGTAATTGCCATTTATTTGTTGGATCTTCTTCTCGCTCTCAAAGTTTAATATTTTCCCATTTCTAGGTTTTTCAATTAAATTCGATTCTCGTTTGTGCCATTTGATTTTGCTCTTGATTATTTTTCCTAAATTGGTACGCGAGATCGAATTTCGTTTGAAAAACAGACCCCCCTGCCCCATTTTTGGTTGCTCTTGTGTGATTTTCTGTCTCATTCAAATCCTTCGTCGACGGGTGATAACAGCCATCGGCGTGGTTTAGTGGTAAGATTGCATGTGTTTTTGTCAATTTTAATCATCTGGCTATGTTTATTATGCATGTGGGTATCTATGGAGGTGGCGAGAATGGCGGTGGCGTAGTTTGGGTTGGGATGGTGTGGTGGATGGAGGTGGCGAGAATGGTGGAGGTGGGGTTTGGGAAAAGGAAGAAAAGGGGTGGGGATGTGGGTTTTTTTAATTTTTGGATTAATGTTTTTTTGGAGAGAGAGAGAGAGAGAAAAATGTCAATTTAGGGCTTGAAGTTTGGGCATGAACGTGAAATGATCAAAATGCCCTCACTGAATGTCACATGTCTCGCACATGGTCACTTAACGGGTTTTTTTAACGTTTTTCGTCAAAAAGTCCCAAATTGATCAAAATTGTAAATTCGGGCTCCAAATTGATAGTTTTAAGACTTCAGACCTCAATGTGGTACCGCCCCTATACTACAGGCTCTAATTTGTCATTAACCCTATAAAATAATGCTATAAATGACTATGAAATAGCCATTTATCATCTATATCATGGGAAATACTTATATGAATAAGAGTAAAATTTTATTACTAAAATAAGCAGTTCGGATAACATTCGGTTCAGGTAATGGGGCGGGTAATGCTAATATCAAAACCAAATCGTTTCCCACTTTTTCATTTCGGTTATTCCCCATTACTCGCCCAATATCCAGTCAAACTAGTTAATAACCGTCAACTTCAGTTCAATTTGGTTTGGGTATCTACGATTCGATTCAAAATTGCCATCCTGCATCCTTTCCTTTTCTTAAAAAATAAATAAAATAAAGAATAATCCCCTCTCTCTATCTCTCTCTCTCTCTCTCTAAATGCATCCTTTCCTTTTCTTAAAAAAAAATAAAATAAAGAATAATCCCCTCTCTCTCTCTCTCTCTCTCTCTCTCTCTCTCTCTCTCTCTCTCTCTCTCTCTCTCTCTCTCTCTCTCTCTCTCTCTCTCTCTCTCTAAATGAGTTTCTAATTAATAATTAATAAGTGATTTATAATTTAATTTATAGGAATTGTGTTCGATAGACTTTGAACCCGAATTCTCAAGTTTAAGTTTAAATGTATCAATTGTTTTTTCCCATTCCAAAAATTTCGTATATAGTAATTAATTTAATTAAATTTTGACAATATATTCAAAAAAATTATCATACTATTGAATTCTAAAGATTATTATTGATAGCCAAAATCTTGTAAAAATCTAGTTTTTCACCAGAGTTACTCTGATAATATTTTTAATGTTGTATTAAAAATAAATTTTAAAAATTCCTTAAAATAATTATTGTTCTTAAATCTTTCATAAAAAATTTAATCAAATTAACCCCTAAAAAACCTTGACTAACTTTTACATTAGGTAACAATTTTAGTAAATTCTATCTTGCTGCAGAAGAACGTAATTTGTATAATTCTTATTTAAAACGGAAGAGAAGAACGAGCAAAATAATAAATGGATTTGAGTTCTATTCCTATAACAAGTTTAAATCCTAATTAGATATAAATGTGGATAATATATAGTCTCCGAGACATTAGATAGATATTGTGATGGCCAGCCAGAAAAACTGACCTTCCGTTCGCCGTAGAATTATTGTGGTTTTCCGGCGGCCTTCATAGCCCGTCTAGTTGTCAATTGTAAGTACTGTATTTTTTTTTGTTCTTATTCTTGCTGCAGAAGAACGTAATTTGTATTTACATCAGCAACAAGATTTTCATATTGGTTATAATAATATGATTTTCATTGATCAGTGACTGCCTTGCTGCAATGGTTGATCTCGATGCAGTTCCGGCGAACCACCATTCCAGCCTCGAGATCACCAGTAAGTGCCTTTTGTCCTTCCTAGCTCAACTTTCCGACCACCACCACCATGCACTTTTGTACTGAACAACAAACTTCTTGATGTGTTTTGTTCTTATTCTTGCTGCAGAAGAAGGTAGGGATGAAGTTAATGATTGTCCGATAGAGGAAGTCGCGCTAACAGTTCCGGTCACCGACGATCCAAACCTCCCAGCCCTAACTTTCCGAACATGGGTTCTGGGAATTCTCTCATGTGCTCTTCTCGCCTTCGTCAACCAGTTTTTTGGGTATCGTCAGAACCAGCTCTCTGTTTCGTCAGTTTCGGCTCAGGTACTGACGCTGCCGCTAGGCCGCCTGATGGCCGCCACCCTTCCCACCACGAACTACCGGATCCCCTTCACGAATCGGACGTTCACCATGAATCCGGGCCCCTTCAATCTCAAAGAACACGTCTTGATCACCATATTCGCCAGTGCAGGCGCCAGCGGCGTGTATGCAGTAAACATTATCACCATCGTTAAGGCCTTTTATCATCGGAAACTCAACCCTCTTGCCGCCTATTTACTCGCCCTCACTACTCAAACCCTAGGCTACGGATGGGCGGGTGTATTTAGAAAAATCCTCGTTGACTCCCCTTTCATGTGGTGGCCGTCAACTTTGGTCCAAGTTTCTCTCTTCCGGGCATTACACGAAGACGAAACAAGATCCAAAAAAGGCCTAACCAGACTGCAATTTTTCCTTATGGTTGCAGTTTCTAGCTTTGCCTACTACCTTGTCCCGAGCTACCTCTTCCCATCAATATCATCTATTTCGATTGTCTGTTTGATATGGAAGAATTCGGTCACAGCCCAACAGATTGGGTCCGGACTGCACGGACTAGGGCTCGGTTCGTTTGGTCTTGACTGGTCAACTGTGGTCAGCTTCTTGGGTAGCCCGTTAGCCACGCCCGGTTTCGCCATTGTCAACATTCTAGCTGGTTTTGTCTTAACCACCTACGTTATAGTCCCACTTGGCTACTGGTTTAACGTCTATGAAGCTCAACGGTTTCCAATCTTTTCGTCCCATACCTTTGATCTTGCCGGTCAAGCTTATAACCTCACTCGGATTCTTGATGACAAAACTTTTGACCTCAATGTTCAAGGGTATAACAGTTACAGCAAACTGTATCTCAGTATCTTCTTCGCCCTCACTTATGGTCTCGGATTTGCAGCCCTAACTGCTACCATATCCCACGTCGCTCTCTTCCATGGAAGGTAAGTCGATTAGTTATTCGTTCTACTTCCGTTCTGGAAACTTAAATAATAATAATAATAAAAAAAAGAACTCGTTCATCTTGATCATTGAATTTTCTTATGTACAGGAGCATTTGGGAAATGTGGACCAAAACGACGGAGATCATGAAAGGTAAAATGTGGGATGTGCACACAAGAATCATGAAGAAGAACTACGAAGAAGCTCCGGGGTGGTGGTTTTACAGTCTCTTAGTGGCGATGGTGGCTCTGGCTATCTTCACTTGTGAGGGATTCGGCAAACAACTCCAACTCCCGTGGTGGGGCATTCTATTTGCTTGTGCCATGGCCTTGTTTTTCACTTTGCCAATCGGCATCTTAACAGCCACCACCAACCAGGTACCTAATTAATACTCCCTCTGTCCGTCCCAGAATGAATGTTGATTTTTTTTTGTTGCCTAGTATACCAAGTTTACTTAGGTGCATCAGTCCCACAATGGATGTCCATTTTCATTTTGTTGCCTAATATTCTATGTTCTATTTCTGCAGTCGCCAGGGTTGAACATAGTGACGGAAATGGCGATTGGATACATAATGCCGGGAAAGCCTCTCGCAAACGTGACATTCAAGACCTACGGCTACATTAGCATGACCCAAGCAATAACTTTCCTAAACGATTTCAAATTAGGTCATTACATGAAAATCCCACCCAAATCCATGTTCCTAGTTCAGCTAGTAGGAACCTTCGTTTCCACCACCGTCTACTTCGGAACCGCCTGGTGGCTACTAACCTCAATCAAAAACATCTGCGACCCAAACCTACTGCCCGAAGGAAGCCCGTGGACGTGCCCAGGAGACGACGTTTTCTACAACGCCTCAATCATTTGGGGAGTCGTGTCCCCTCTACGGATGTTCACCAAGCAAGGGGTGTACCCGGAACTCAACTGGTTCTTCCTAGGGGGTGCACTTGCACCCGTACCCGTTTGGCTTCTGTCTAAAATGTACCCTAACAAGAAATGGATCAAGCTTATCAACATGCCGATGGTGATTGCGGCTACCATGATGATGCCGCCGGCTCGGGTGGTGAACTACCTGATGTGGGGGCAGTGGGACTGTTTTTCAGCTTCTATGTGTATAAGAGACATAAGGGGTGGTGGGCTAGGCATAACTATCTGTTATCTGCTGCTCTGGATGTTGGCATTGCTTTCATGGGAGTGTTGATTTACTTCACCCTTCAATCTAAGGGAATCAACGGACCAGAATGGTGGGGTTTGGACTTTGATGATCATTGTCCGTTGGCCTCTTGCCCTACTGCACCGGGGATAAAGGTTCACGGGTGCCCCGTCTTCTGAGACTATATTTGGTCTGATAATGGTGTTTTTCGGTGCACCTGAGATACTATAGAAACTTTACTCTTGTTTTGGTTTATAATTCTACTTCTTAGGTTACTTATGCTGCCAATGTTGACAGATATTTTCTATAGATAGATAAATTATTATTTGATTATATTTTTAACTCTCATATTTCATGCAGTTCTATTATTTAATTATATTTTTTTATTCGTATTTGGCATTAACTATGTATGTATACAAGAGACTTAAGGGGTGGTGGGCTAGGCATAACTATCTATTATTTGCTGCTTTGGATGTAGGCATTGCCTTCATGGGAGTGCTAATCTACTTCACCCTTCAATCTAAAGGCATCAACTGACCAGAATGGTGGGGTTTGGGCTTTGATGATCATTGTCCCTACGTTTCTTGCCCTACAGCACCAGGGATAACGATTCCCTGGTGCCCCCTCTAGTTCTTACGATAGTTATACTGCCGATGGTGTCAGATAGAACTATATGTACGTGTATGTGTGCGTAACAGAGTAAACGGAAGAATGCTGACGGTAAGTACCAAAAGAGGACAAAAAATAAACTTCCGAGTACCAAAAGAAGTTGTTCAAGTACAGCTACCATTATAGAACTAAGGGTAAAGTTCAGGCACCAAATTATTGTTTACTTGGCATTGATGTAACAAGCGTACACCATAAAAACAAAATTATATTGACAGTCAAACTCTAAAAACAGCTATAAAAAAGAAAGGCTGTGCCATTCTCTTTAATGTCAAAACAATGTAATTCAAGAAAAGGCTGACCACCTGATTAAATATCAAAATTAAAAATCTGACAAAAAGATAAAGTCCTCAACCGGTCGGGTCTTGGACATGGTTGACTTTCTTCACAGTTCAAGTTTCTTTGTATGAAACTGGCCTAACCTTAATAAGTCAGCAATTAAGGGAAGAAGAACAAGCAACTGTAGAAACCAGCGAGCAACTTTCACTTGAAGAGTTCTGAATTCAGCCAGTCCCTGTCAAGGTAAAAGTGAATTGCAATTAGTGTTCATTTCTACCTGTAATGCAGACTAAGAAAAGTCTATGGCCCTTACTTGCTGATGTCATCAAGGTGATCATCAAAATCAATGATATCCTTCCATCTCCCAGATGAAGTAAAATCCGACAGGACTACATTAGCTGATGGCTCCTTGATGGTTAGTCTGCTTCCATCTACAACTAGCTTCCAGGTTTTAGAAGCATCTCTCGTGTAAAGCTGGGGTAAAGAGAAAAAGCATTAAACATAAGAGCTTGATTAAAGGTTTATAAGAAAAGAGGTAGTGCTAATTAACGCAGAGCTTAAAAGGTAATAGAAACAGAGTAGAGTAAATATTGGAAGGTAATCTGATAAACGCAACATGTACAAGCCTTGACGTAATTTTGATTTCGAGATATGTGCAATGGCATTGTAGATACCCTATTTGTGGCGAGTTTATACCCTATCATTTAATTTTCTACCCTTATAATAATTCTAACCCCCTTAATGCGAAATAATTGTTCCGCCACTGCTGTCAACTTGAGTTTCTCTACATTCTACACTCTCCACATATCAACCTGATTATTCTGATACCCTATGGGCTATTGTAATAATGCTTACTTTCCAATAAGGCTCTCAAGATAAGAGTATAAAATTATGCTAATAGTAACAGTACAAGAAGCATGGACTCTCATATTTCATGCAGTTATAACACAAGATATCTTCTATACAACATGCCAATTTCAAGGTGAAACTCCTGGTAGGTTTACCATTGTATAACATTCAGCATTAGATATTGACAATAATGGATAGTCCCTGTCGCTACCTTCAATAAGTCAATTAACTAACATACAGAAAACAACACTTTAAAACAAAATCTTATCAAAAAAAAAAAAAAAAAAAAAAAAAACTTAAAAACTACAAAAAATAAAATAAGGTGACCAAACCGGGTCCAATATAAATGAAAATAGCCCGTCCTTTAGAGATTACGGACCTGACAAGAATCGAAATCCTAGTCAAAATTCAGCTACTGGGCCAAACAATTAGAATCAAAACTATCATCATATAAGTTACAGAAAGCACAAAAAATTCTAAACTAGCAGGAATTAATAAAAAGTGTCCATATTGGAACAAAAAAATTACTCCCTCCGTCCCGGTTTAATGTTCTTAGTTTGACTTAGCACGGGAATTAAGAAAAAGTAAATGTTGTGAGTATGAAAAGTAAAGTAGGAAGGAGAAAGTAGGGTAGGGAGTTTTTGTTGTGAGAATGGCAAGTGGGTCCCATTGTCCATTTTAGGAATAAATCGTACTAAGAACCTTAAACTGGACAGACAAAAAAGGAAAGTAAGAACCTTAAACTGGAAGGGAGGAGTATAAATATTAAATTATGAGCAATTCATCACAATGAGTCAAACAATGTTAACACATCTTCCTAAGTTTTTCATAAGACACAAAAGATAATAATTGGAAAATTTGTCTACGGACTTTCCAAATTCGATATAGTATTTCACTGGCTTAGCATCCAACATTTAACAGTACAAGACACTATTAGTGTCAGAGCTACTATAAACTTTCTCATTTATTAACATTATTTACCGCCCAAAAAAGCAACAGCTGCAAGAGCTGAAGAAAACACCTCAAAAGCATGCACATAAGCCCTTACTCGAACATACTTGCCGATTCATCTTATAGCAACATAAGGAGATGGTTAAAGCAACATTTAGAATCATCATGGATCAAAAATATAAAAACCTGGTCAACCTTGCAAAAATATTTAATGCTTTCTTCTTTTGAGTTGCAACAATGCAGATTTTGCAACAAACAAGTATATGGTTCTACATATACTAGTGCAAGGATACAACCCCGCAACTATCTTAGAAAAATATTTATTGGGAATGAGAAACTTAATGATGATAGACTTGTAGTACGTGAAACACTTCAATGACACACACTGGCAAGTTTATGAATATAAAGGTCAAAATTACCAGCACCAAGTCCTTCGAATGGAAAGTAAGGCTATATCAAATGATTCAATCATGACAAATTATCTATATGGACAACACTTAAGTGTTGGCAAAATTTCTACATGTAAGCTCAAATCACAAACAGATAAATCAAGACACAGACTACACAAAATATGAAAGTCGTAAATCTCACCTGCATCACTGGACTCATGTCCTTCCCATTTCTTAGAGCTCCAAGCTTCTTGTTATCTAGCTGAAAATAATCAAGCCAAGATAATTAACTATTTATACTCATACACTTATGTTATCTTTCTTCCATCCAGAATTGAGCACCTTTTATACAGTTTTCCCAAAATGAGAGTGTTAGGAAACTTAACTTGAAACTTTGGATTTGGCAGTGGAATTCATACTGTTCTTCCAATTCCAAATCCAAGCTTTGGAATTGGAGTATCCAAACAAACCAAGAGTGTGATTTTTCTTTGCATTTGCTAAAATCACAGTTGATGGCTAACAAGTCTTGGTATAAACTTGCAATAATACAAAGGGCCGTATGGCATTCTTTAGGGTCCGCTCCTGAGTTTTTTAGGGAGGTGAAGGGAAGGGAGGGGGAGGAAATGGCGGTAGCATTTCTTTCCTCCCCAATCCGCGCACAAACGGGAAGATTGAAATGGACGGAAATGAGCGCCTCATTTCCTTCCCTTTCCCTCCTCAAGAAAACTCAGGAGCACCATCAGTGAGGAAATTCTCCCACATTTCCTCCCTTTTCCTTCACTCCCCCTCCATTTTTAGACTCGGGAGCGGACCCTTAGTAAATATAAGCAAAATTGCCTAAAAGCCAAATTGATTTTAGTAAAACACAAAAAGAACACTCTTTTCAGGAACAAATTCACAGAGTATTAGGGATTCAAGTAAATCATACCAAGAGCAAAGCAGCTTGAGGGAGGAATTTGTAAATGTGATCGCCAATATTCCTAGCAACAGTACCAAGCTCCAAGTCATCGAATCTCTCATTAGCATGACAGTATCCCACAATACTCAATCCCTGAGAAGCGTAATATTCTTCAATCTGCATTAAACAATAACCAATACATAAAATTAAAATGAATCAAAATCATAATCGGTAATTAGGAGTGAAATTGAGGGAGGACAGACCATAATTAGGGCAATCTCAAGGGGAGGGAGGAGTCCGATCTGAGAGTGGAAGAGAGGGACGGAGTCGGTGATTTGGACGACGTCACCGGAGACGCGGCCGATGAGAAGACCGTTGACGGCGGAGGTCTTGTGCTTGAGGGCATGGAGGACGAGCTTGATGTAGGCGTTTTGGCCGATCTCGTATCTCAAGTCGGAGCCCATGTCTCAGTGAGTGAACCGAAATGTGAGCGGCGGTCGTATTTGTCTGGCCGTCGTCGTAGCAGCAATTAGGGGGCAATGTTTTGGTCCAGCTCGGGTTCGGACAAATTTAGAATTCAAATCGCTATCGATGGTTCGGAGAAATTTTTAAATTGATCTAAAACATAAAAAAATTCAGATCAAGCTAAATCAAACCAAATTGCTATGATTCGATTTGGTGTTGTCTAAATCGCAGTTTGATTTTGTGATTTTTATTCCAATGAAGTAAGTTCATATGCTACTATCTTATCTTTGTCATATGTGGATTCTATTGGCAATGTTCCATATACACATTAGAATAAAAATGCAATCTTGAAATACACATTCGAATAAAAATCCAATCTTGAAATTTTTGCTTGATTAGTTATTTATGCAACTATAATTTACAGGGTCAATATCCGGATTTGAGTGATCAATTCACGACATCACAATTATTTGAAAATAGAGATGAACTTCTAAAACACGTACGGAGTATTGCGGCCCTTCAAAATATAACACTTGTTATACAAGATTCGAGAAAGACTAGTGGGAATATCCAAGGCTACGCAAAGATTATATGTCATTTTGGTGGCAAGTATAGGCCTGACATATCTAAAAATCGAGGCTAACTAGCGGCCAAGAGGATTGGGTGCAAGTTTGAACTTCGGGCCAAAGATACGGGTCTTTGGGTTATGGGGTTATGTTGTCAAGCATGGTTCTCATAATCATGACTTTCCAACGTATCAGGAAGGTCATCCGCTCGGAAATTGTCACAAGATGAGTATGAGGAGGCGCAGACCGCAAGTCAATCGTCCATGCGTCAGAATAACATTCTCACAATGTTAAAGAAGAAGGATAAGAAGAATGTGAGTACTCGGACACACGTCCATAATGCCATCGTGAAGTTCAAAGCGAGGAACGAAAGCGGGGAGATCACCGCCGCAACAATTCATGAAATTACTCGACGATAAGCAATATATTGTATTCACGAGGAAAGCCAAGGACAGTGACATCATCGGCGACATATTCTTCTCTCACCCACTAGCATCGCATATGCTCAATCAGCCTTTCCATACGTAGTCCAAGGTAAATTTTTGTGAATTTTTTTTCAATGTGTTTTTTACTCGTTCGTACATACGATCTGCTTCGAGACTTCATTTCGTGTGTTTATACACGAAATTTTGCCTACAAGTTCGTGTATTTTTATACGAAACATATGTTCATATTTCGTATAAAACTACACGAAAAGGATATATAATTTTAAGACTATATTTCGTGTGGTCATACACGAAATGGTATCATTTATGTCGTGTAAAAATACACGATATAAAATGTACAATTTCGTATATAAGTACACGAAATGTAATTCTGTATTTGTTGTCGACTCTGTTTCTCTTTAAAATCCTACTAGGTGATTGCACTTACAACACCAATTGCCATGGACTGCCATTCCTACATATTTTGGGATTTACTTTCACGGGAAGAATTTCACAATTGCATATGCGTTTCTCCAAAATGAGAAGACCGATAATTTTGCGTACGGGCACTCAAGAATTTGCGTAGTCTTTTTCATCCTCCCAACATGCCAACAGTTTTCTTCACCGATCGAGACTTGGCTTTCATTAATGCTGTCAAGCAGAATTTCCCGAGACCGCACATCATTTGTGTCGAAGGCATATAGAAGTCAATGTTCGAAAGAGGGCGTTGGCTCATCTGGGAACCCGGAATTCGCAAAAGCATTCATGAATAAATTCAATGCAGAATATCGGCCGCTACTTCCGTGAGAATGGAACACCGTTGGCAACGGTTTTCTAAACGTTTTCTGCTTATCCTGCTTTATTGAGCTATCTCCGCGATACATGGATTACTCCATACTCTCAAAATATTCTGGTCCACGCATACGGATACGTTGCTACACTTCTAACCCACACCACGAACAGATCCGAGAGTGAGCATAGCGAGTTGAAGCATGCGTTGGGAAGTACTTCTTCTACTTTTGACACAATTTTCAAAGTTGCTCACGAGATCATGGAAATTCAAATAATAAAAATCAAAGCTAGCATGGAGATGGCAAAGAGCGAGAATTCCGGTTGATATGAAGACTTGTAATCTTTATCAGACATATTGGGGCGAGTGTCAAATGTAGCCTTGGACATCATCAAAAAGAGCGGTCTCGTAGTGGGGATAATGTCATGGATCCCTCGAATGTGGGTGTTATGTTAGGCGAACACATGGACTTCCATGCGATCACGAGATTGCACGCATACAGAGCTCCTGGGGACGGATTGGGTTGTCTTCGATTCATGCTTTTTGGAAGAAGTTGGACATTGAGCCAGCAGTACCGTCCAACTAGGTCTTCGATCAATGAAAATTCTTTTGTAGGTTTGTGTGGAGCAGTACGAACGCACCTCGAACCGATCAAGAGAAAGTTATTCCAAACGATAAATGATGAGCTACATCCACAACCCGAGATGCTTCGAGCCACCTCATATTTCAAAGGCAAATAAACCCCTGACCGCCGGTTCGAGAATACTTTCGAGATTGGGAGCATACAGAGCAGATATTTTGGAGTCCCCACTACACCACCCTCCACCGGCGCAGGGTCTAGATCTACATTCATCGCATCAACCCAATCGGGTATGATGTCGTGGGACTCAAACTCTTTGAAGTCCACGCCCAATCCGAAAGTAGGTTCAAACACTACACCATCTAGCCCTACTACTCCTACGTCTCTTCCACCACTAGCTTCTTCAACTCGTGGGAGAGGACGAGGTCGGGGACGAGGACGGGGACGGGGCCGGAGTCATGGTCGGGGTCGTGGAAAGGGAAATGGACAAGTCACTAGTCTACATACTTCTGGGTATACTATGTCATTTATGCCTTTCATGGTCCCATTTATTGAAGGCATCACAGATGTGAGGGGTGATGGACATTGTGGCTATAGAGCCGTAGCTGCACAGATATACGGAGATGAGGACATGTGGCCTCAAGTCCGCACGTGTTGCCTTGAGCCGCATAGTCGACGCGAGCTTTATCGAGAGAGTTATATCTTGGACTAGTATGGACGAGCTCTACAGGTCGCATTGCTTACTATTCCTCCCCGGCTCCTGAGTATTATTATATGACCCTCCCAGAGCTAGGGCACATCATTGCCACGAGGTATAATGTGGTGTTCATCTCGTACACGCTAACCAGTGGCTTCACATGCCTTCCGGTGACTGTACCACAAGGAGTAGGACCACCCACAGACACACTTGTGCTTGGACACATTGGAAACCATTTTATATTGCTGCACATGTTAGATAATGATTACCCAATGCCATTGCCAGCGTTATATTGGGAGGCTCATCGTGATGCAAGCGCAAGTAACTTGGTCATGCCATACAATACTCCACTTAATAAAACAATTAATGAATGGTTTCAAGTTTCAATGCAAGAATAAAAGTGGAAGCTCAATGTTTTTAATCCAAAAGTGATAATTATTTTGGAACAAAAAAATTTCTTCAAAGAGACGGTTATTTTGGACAGGAGGTAGTAGCAGATTTACATTATACGGTAGTACTCCCTCTGGCCTCAATTATAAGCAAAAATTACCATTTCCACACATATTAAGAAGGTAGTTAAATTGGTTAAAAACATGTTAAAATTACTAATACATCCCCATATTTAATGTGTAATAAATGTGCAGTTGTCTATAAAAATAAAAATGAATACTCCCTCCGTCCCGGCCGAAGCGTCACTTTTTACCCAAAATGGCGTCCCGTTTATAGCGTCACCCTTTCCTAAAAAGGAAACTTTTATTAATATTTTATTATCCCATCCACTATTCTCTCCACTAATTTCTCTCCTCTACACTCACAACACTTTTAAAATTCACTATTTCCTCCACTAATTCTCTCTCCTATTTTTAAATTACACTCACAACATTTTTTCTTCCCACACTTTTCCTTAATTTGCGCGCCACCCCTAAAAGGGTGACGCTTCTACTGGGACGGAGGGAGTAATTAATAAGGGATATTTTTGGCAAAATACAATTGCATTCAATGAGTTTTACATTCAAAATGATAGAAGTTATTTATATATGAAATTTCAAAAAATTATTCATCCTGGGACAAACATGATATTCAATTTGAAACTTTGGAACGGAGGGAGTACGATAAAATTCCATTGACCATCTCTTCATAAATGGATGCAAAAATTTAAACACTTTCGTTATTGCCGGTTAATTCTCTCCTTTCAGAAATGTAAGCATATGTTCTAAACATTTAATATAAGGATGTTTTAGTAAAATTATAACTATACTTTTATAAAATCAAGATAATTACTCATATACTCCCTCCCTCCCGCTACAAGATGCACACTTTCTTTATTGGACGTCCCATTATAAACTGTACACTTCCTAAAATGGAAAGGAATATTTACTATTCCACCAAGTAAATCTCTCTCCTACTTTGTTTTTATACTCACAAGTCACAACACCAATCAACTTACTATTTCCTACCCCATTTTATCTCTTCTCTCTCATTTATTATAATCACAACATTTACTCGGCTCCACTTACTTTTTTCTTAATTTGCATGCAAATAATAAGTGAGCACATTGTAGCGGGAGAGAGGGAGTACAAAATAAATAATATCCGTGGAAATGTTACATTCTCCAAAAATAAATGATTAATTTTTTTAAAAAATAAATTTTTTTAATAAAAATTCATTTAGTCAAACAATTATGCATTTTTACCATTAAATTCAAAGAAAATATTCTAAATTAATCTTTATATACATAGTATTTTTTAATTTAATTCCTTTATTTTGTCAAAGTTTTTTGACCGTGCGTTTAACGCACGGGTGTTATACTAGTTTAATCAAACTTGATCAGCACATGCGTGACACATGTCACTTAACTGAGTTTTTAACGAAATTCGTCAAAAAATCCTTAATTAACGAAAAATTTAGATATTGAACCCTTGATGTGGCAGAAAAAAAAATGGAGCTCGGTTTCGAGAACACCCCCTCAATTCGGGCCCTAAATTAAATTGCAATTTGCCATTTTAAAATTACCAAATAACCTTCCCGTTGATTGTATAACCTAGTAGCTGCAGCAGCAGCAACCCTTTGTTCGTCGTCTTCTTCATCCTCTCTCCCTAAACCACCCCAGTCTCCAAAGTCAAATAAACCCTAATCACCGGTGAGCTATTTTCTTCCCACTAGATTAATTTTGCTTGTTATTGTATATTATATTTCTAAGTAACGCCCACCACCTGTTCGACCCAAGGCCGCAAAGAGATTGGCTCTGTTGTTATTGGGTTCATTTTCATAGAATTTGATTTGAAACAAAATCCTTACTTGGGTTTATGTTTTTGTGTTTTTATTTTGATTTTGTAGCTTAAACAATGGCGGGAATTAAAGTTAATAAAAGTTTCCTTTTACAATGTCGAGATTGATTCCACTTCTGCTGGCGGAAGATTCTGTAGAAGATGCCTCTTCCACAATTCAGTAAGTTTCCTTTTACAATTAACTGACTCACTTTCCTTTTTTTTTTTACCCAGGTATTCCAGCTTCGCCGAACTAAGAAAAAAAAATTTCGGGTCGAACAACTAAAAAATGGGTCGGATCCATGAAAAACAAATAAATAAGGAAAAATGTCATTTCCAACACTAGGACCAGAAGAAGCACTAGATCTAGGCCTTTTTCAGGGGCGGATCCAGGATTTTCAAACCGGGTGGGCTTGATCAGACGGGGGTTCGGGGGCAGCGCCCCCGAAATTTTTTTTTGCCTATTTTTTTCACATGCAATACAACTTTAGTGCGACTAAAATAATCTAAGCAGACGGGGGTTAGGAAGGTTAGGATTTTGTTCGTATAAAATATAAATTCAAAATCTACATTTTTCCCCAAATAAGAAATCATCACTCTACAAATTAAAACATTATATGAGCAGTTGATGAATCTGAAAATTATGTACCTCCTAGATTACAGAACCATGGATTTTAGGCACTATTGTCCGAATAAATCGGACTATGCATGGTAAATTTAAAGGACGAGATGAAAGAACAAAACTAAATTTCTAAATTTTTTAGTGAAATCTTTTAAATATAAATTGTCGAGATCAAAATGAAAAATTAAAATCGGACACATACTGAACTCCACAACACCACCATTAAGGTTCCAAATTAAGTTGTGTGTGTGTGAGAGAGAGAGAGAGATAGAGAGAGAGAGAGAGAGAGAGAGAGGAGGGAGTAGCAGCAGTGGAGAAGTAGCTTTCATAAAGAAACAACTTCTGGATTGAACAGGTGGACACAACTTTAGTGTGGGTATAATAAAAAAAAATTATTTTTTTTTTTTTCTAAAAATCTGGGGTGGGCTTGAGCCCTACCCACCCCTCACTAAGATCCGCCCCTGGCCTTTTTAATACAAATCTATCCATTGATAAACCTAAACAAACAAAAAATACAATTGAAAACTTATCAATTTGTGAAGAAATTAAAATTAATCAAAACACATTTAAATTTGTAAACTCCATTCAAATTTGTAGAGAGAGAGAGAGGAAATTACCGAGAGAGAGACGGCAGCAGCAAGGAGGAGAAGGAGCGGCGGCGGCGGCGTCGAGGAGGAGGAGCGGCGGCGGACAGGGGCGGAGAGGGAGCGGCGCGGCCAGGGGTCAACGTTGGCTAGGGTTTTTTGGGAGGGAGCAGTCTGTTGTCAAGAGAAATGGTATTAACCTCTGTTTCAATTGCCTCTTCTCCGAAATAACGTTTTTTTTTTTTTTTATTAATCAAAACCAAAACGACGTAGTTTTAATAAGTGAGAAACTTATCAAAACTATGTCGTTTTGATTACTTAAAAAAAAAAAAGTTTTCTTGCTCGTCTTCTCCGACCAAATCGTAACTCCGGCCAAATCCCTAGTTCCGGTGGGGGCAAAACAAAAAAAAATAAAAAAATTTCAGTGCTATTTTCGCCGCCGGTGGGGGCAATTGACCCCACCTGCCCCCCCCCCCCTGGATCCGCCCCTGGTCCTTTCCGCATAATTAATCTTTTTTTTTTAAGTGACTCATATGGGGAGATTATTATGGAAAAGATGCTATAGATTTTCCAAATTCCTTAAGACATTATCTTTTAATCCTTCTTATAAATTGTGCTTCAAATCAAAATACAAGAATGAATAACAATTCGATAATGGCTAATGCTAGAGTGTCAGTTTTGATCAATACCCTCCTCGGGACAAGATTGCTGCAATTTTTCCGGCGAAAAACTCAATTGAAGTTGAAGATTAAGAACACTGCTTTGATCTCCTCCAACTTGAGTTCGAGGCGCTAAACCCTGGCTTAATTGATCTGCCATATTTCATGACAGACGAAAGTTTGAATGAAAAGGAAGGATTCATGCATTGGGATGATGGAGAAGAACACAGGTTAGATGAAAAAATGAAACGAAGATATTGTTGGTTCCTTGTTTATTTTATTTATGTTACAATTCATTAGAATTATTATTATTTTTTTAATTATTAATCAAAAGTTGGTTAAAAAAAAAGAGTGAGACAATTTTTTTTGAGAGGGCGGGTTAATATTATTTTTCATATTGTTATTATTATTTGTTCATGCAAAATATTTGTTGATCGGTTGATAGTGCACACATGATTTTAGTATGAAAAACTTATTTTAGATTGTTTTTCTTTTTATGTATGCAGGAGATTTTTTTATGGGTTGAATCATGAACAGCAGCAAAGTCATTCTATAATGAATCTAGACAGCGTTTGTGAAAATTACAGAATTGGTGATATAGATTTTGACTTACTTTTCGGTGAATTACAAAGCGAACCATTAAAAATTGTAGATGAACCCGCAAATTCACCCCCAACTATCGCAAATAAAAGTTTGAAGCAAGAGAGAGTAACCAAGTCATCCAGAAAAAGTGGGCATAGATGGACAAAAGAAGAACACAGGTAACACAACAACATGTTAACTATTTATCATAACATTCCTTTAAAAAAAAAAAAACTATTTATTATAACATTAATTAGATATTTGTCTTGAATATTCACTATAATTAAGTGGTATGTTTAAGCTAATGACATATAATTTTATCTAGAGCAGGTTATTATACTCGCTTGACGCACCGGGATTTGCCCTTTATAAATTATTTGACTGCAATAGATACTTATTTTATTTTGTGTTTATGCAGACAATTTCTTCAAGGTTTGCAGGTACAAGGTAAAGGAGCATGGAGGTTGATATCTCAACAATTTGTACCGACAAAAAAGCCATCACAAGTTGCCTCTCATGCACAGAAGTACTACAAACACTTTGCCAAAACTATCAACAGTGGAAAGAAGAAAAGAGAGAGTATCTTTGACATTACCATTTAAAATTGTTGGTCTAGTAATTTTTATTTTTATTTGTTACGATGTCCCAAACCAAAAGTCAGGAAGCGGAGAGGGTTCGAACCCTAAACCTTGTTGCCGAGAGAAGAATATTTTTGTTATTGGTTTAGGTTAGGTCATTTTTTGGTTTTCATGCTAGATTAGAGTACTAATTTTTTATACAGCTTACTATAGCATAATAATAAATTATTTATTTATTTATTTTTGTGAAGTGAATAAATATTTGTGCCAAAATCTTACAGAAAATGTGTTTTTTTGTAAGCTAAAAAAAACGTGTTTTGTTTCCCCCGCTAGTGTTAGTGTTATTGTAAAAAAAATGTCAATGTATGTATTATTAAGTGTCAGTGTTAGTGTAACAAAATGTCAGTGTAGTGTAAAGAATGTCAGTGTATGTATTATTAAGTGCGAGTGTAAAAAAATGTCAGTGTCAGTGTAAAATATTTCAGTGTTAGTGTAAAATATTTCAGTGTAAAAAGTGTCGGTGCATGTATTATCAAGTGCTAGTGTAAAAAAGTGTCAGTGTTAGTGTAAAAAAGTGTCAGTCTTAGTGTAAAAAAATGTCAGTGTGAAGAGTGTCAATGCATGTATTACCAAGTCATGGATGAACCATAAAAGATATCGACCATCGTCGAAATCCTTCACTAACACACTCTTACCTGACTTCCAAATTGATGAAATACGATTCCGCATATGCCCGAACTTGATCGCAATATTAGTTGAAAACCTTCCTTCCAACAATAAATCCAACAATAAATCTGATGCATTGTTTTTGGAGAAGAAACAATCAAATCGACAATTAATTCATCATCTCCACCTTCCATGAAATAGATTGAGAGTAGCCAACATAGGAGGAAAATCAAAAGCCCTCAACAAAGGAGACAAATCATAGGCTCTCACACTGAAAGCGTGAGCTTTTTGGGGAACTACTTGTTTCCTTATTTAATTTGACTTCTATTATGGTAAGAAGATTTTGGAACTTTCATGGAGATTTATAAGTATTCTACTTTGACTAGGAATTGTAAATATAGTAAATATCTTTTATTTATGTACATAGTTTTATATTAGGACTAACCTACTAATATTTGATTTCCTTGTGAGTGTGTTTTATGTTTTCATATAGGAAAAGGATTCTCACAAAGGAAGAGGTCGATTGCATGAAGATCTTCTCAATGGTGCAATATAAATACAAGACATTCAGCACAAAGAGAAGCTATGGTTTTTAGAGAGAAAAACACACATACTTCATTGCATACGTCCTTGTTGATTTTAGGTTGTGAGCTTACATCCGTAACTCACATCTAGTTTTTCATAAAGTTCTCTTGTTTTACTTCTGATTGAATAAGTCCTACTTGGGAAAGGGGAGTTGTTCATATCGTAGAAGGTGATTAGAACTTGTTTAGTATTTTCATATTTTAGTTTTTCACTTATTTGTTTTTGTAAGAAACAAAAGTTTTTATAGTGAAAAGTTTTTTGGGCGTAAGCCTAGTTTGCTGATCACATTGATCGGTAGCGTATATAACTCTTGAGTTATTGCATTTAATTTGCTTTTAATTACTTTATTCCGCTGCATTATCTGTGGATGTGTGGACAGTTGTGAGACAATACATCCTGTACTCACATCCTTTGCCTGTTGTGTGATTAAGTTTCCTAGCTACACGAAACTTTCAATTGGTATCAGAGCCAACTCTCGAAATATTACTGAGTGTTGATCCAGAAAGTGTAGTCATTATGGAATGCCAAAATCACCAAAATAGGCCTCCTGTCTTGGATGGCACAAATTATTCTCTTTGGAAGTCTAAGATGCGAAATTACATCAAAAGTATTGATGAAAGAGCTTGGATGTGCATTCTTGTTGCATGGCAACCTCCTACTGTGGAGAAAAAGCCATCTTCTGGTGTTGGTGAGTCCTTTTTTGAAAGAAAACCTGAAGAACAATGGACTCTTGATGAAATACAAGCCGCAAATTACAATTCAAGCCATGGGTGCTATTTCCAACCATGTTTCTGGGAATATGTACAAGCTTATAACAAATGAGAGTATAGCCAAAACTGCTTGGGATATTTTGCAAACTCAATGTGAGGGAGCACCAAGTGTGAAGGCTACCAGGCTTAGAATTTTAATGGATAGGTTTGAGTTACTTCGAATGGAAGAAACTGAGGATATTGTGTCATATGCTGCTAAGATTCATGAGATTTCAAATGAATGCACAAGTCTAGGAGAATCTATCTCCAATGCAAGACTTGTTAGTAAAATTCTAAGGACCTTGCCTGAGAGGTTTAACATTAAAGTAGCTGTGATTGAAGAAATAAAGGACACAAACACTGTAGGTCTTGACACTATCATAGGAATCTTGACTGTGTTTGAGCTTAACCTTGAGGCTCGAGAAAAAGAACAAAACACGCCCAGTCTTGCCCTTAAAAGTGCCGCCGTCTACCAAAAGAGCTTGTGGAATTATCCTACGAAATTGACAAGTCTAATCTTGAAGATGAGGATGTAGCTTTTATTTCAAAGAAATTCAGTTCTATCTTGAAAAATAGAAGGATAAGCAAATTCTCCAATAGACCTACTTCGTGAGTCTTGAAAAGCCAAAACCTAGCACTGACACTGGATTCAAGAAACCAAGTTTTGAAAATAAATCATCCGAATCTGGTCCAATGTAGGGCATGTCGTGGCTTTGGTCATTATGCCAATGATGAGTGTGCTAACACACTTAAAAAGAAGGGAATGAGCTTAACTGCTACCCTTAGTGACAGTGAGGATGAGGAAGAAGAAGTGGCTAATATGTCTGTCTTAAATTGCCATTCTGTGTTTAATGCCTTTTCTGCAGATATAGAAGAATATACTCCTGAAAATCCCTTGGATGTGGGCTCAGTTGTGTACACATCTGGTGTCACATCTGAACCGGTGTGTGAAGCTTGTTTCTCTGTAAAAGGAGATTCAGATGATGAAGATGAAGAAAGGGACATTCCCTATGAGGAACTTTTTGCCACATACAAGGAGCTGCATACAGATTGGATGAAAAGATTGGACAAAATAGAGGTACTTGTTAAGGTAAACAAATCTCTTTCTGATAAATTGGCTGCTTGTGAAGATGAAAAGTGAACTTTCAAAAGAAAATGATGCTCAAAAAGATACCATTGCAAGACTTGAAGTCCTTGTGACCAAAAGAGAAGTTGACCTTGAAAAATTCAAGAATGAATGTGAAAAAGCTGAAAATACTTTTACTAAGTTAAACAAAAGTAAAATGAAAATGGAAGAAGCTTTTTCTATGGGTCAACGTGACAAAATTGTGAGGGATGTGAGGCTTCTACCTCAAAAATTGTGAAAAAACAAGCTTTTAAAGAAAAAGTCATTTTGAGTGAGAAAAGACCTAGGAAGAGGCATTACATTTGCCATTACTGCCTAGCTCCTGGTCACATTAGGCCCTTCTGTTACAAACTCAAGGCTGATAAAAAATCTGGTCACTTCAATCAGCCACAGATGTGTGAGAAGATGTATGCACATCCTAACACACATCCCGGTCAATCCGAGACCTCTGCAACCCAAAAGAAAGCGTTAAACAGTGGGTGGCCAAACCAATTACCACCTGCAATGTTGTTTACTCTTCCCTCAAGAGTACTGTCTCTGGCTCTTGGTATTTTGATAGTGGGTGCTCTAGGCACATGACTGGAAACCAAGCAGTCCTTCTTGATTATGAAGTGATAAATGGAGGGAAAGTAAATTTTGGTGGAGGTGCTCAAGGAAAGATTGTTGGGAAGGGAACCCTGGATGTTAAGGGTCTCCCAAAATTGCACAATGTGTACCATGTGGAAGGCTTGAAAGCCAACCTAATAAGCATCAGTCAACTGTGTGATGATGATCTTTATGTGAAGTTTGATAAGCACTTGTGTGAAGTGTTTGATAAGGATAATACCTGTGTGTTCACTGGTCCTAGATCTGCTGACAATTGTTACCAATTTGGTGACAATCTTTCTTGCCTAAGCTCAAAAGCTAATGATGTCAATCTGTGGCACCAAAAATTAGGGCATGCTAGCTGTAGAACTCTGGAAGAACTTCAAAGGTTTGAAGCTATTAAAGACCTCCCTAAACTGAACTTTAAGAACCCTGATGTCTGTGGTTCATGTCAAAAGGGAAAACAAACAAAAGCATCACATAAAAAGGTCCAACAATGTTCCACAACTAGATGTTTGGAAATGATTCACACTGATTTAATGGGACCTATTGAAGTAGAAAGCTTTGGTAGGAAAAAGTATGCCTTTGTGTGTGTTGATGATTATTCTAGGTACACTTGGGTAATGTTCTTAAGAGAAAAGTCAGAAACAATTGGAGAATTCAAGAATTGGTACAAAAGGGTGAGAAACCTTTATGGCCTTAAGACTGTAAGAATAAGGTCTGACCATGGCACTGAATATGAGAATCAAATGTTCACCAATTTTTGCAATTCTAAGGGAATCACTCATGAGTTTTCTGCACCAATCACCCCACAGCAAAATGGAATTGCTGAAAGAAAGAATAGAACCTTGCAAGAAATGGCTAGGGTCATGCTAAGTTCAAAGAACTTGTCCAAGAAATTTTGGGCAGAAGCTCTAAACACTGCTTGCCACATTGGCAATAGGGTGTTTCTAAGGATTGGTAGCACAGTCACCCCATATCAAATCCTCCTTGGAAAGAAACCAACTGTGAAATATTTTCATGTGTTTGGATGTGTTTGTTATATTCTCAATGATAGAGAATACCTGTCCAAGTTTGATTCAAAAAGTGACAAAGCAATTTTCATGGGCTATTCCACAAACAGTAGAGCTTACAGAGTTTTTAATCTCAAAACTAAGACCATTATGGAATCTGCTAATGTTAAATTTGATGACTCACTTGATCTTAACCTCAAGACTGCTGAGGATGATGTTTCAGGTTGCTTGCTGGACTGGAAGGATGAAGAAACAGGTGCTGAAAAATCAAAAGAAGCTTCCAGTGCTGATAAAAATGTTGAACCTGATAAGGATGTAACCAAGGATGTGGACACATCTGCCTCCACATCTGAACCCACATCTGCACCCACATCCACTCAAACTCCTGTAACTGAGGACAGTTCCTCTGATTCTGATCAGGATGATGCTCCAGAAGGTAATGTGAATGGGTGTGTGGATAGGTCAAAGGATATCCCTTCTAAAATCCAGAAAAACCACCCCACTTCACAAGTTGTGGGAGATGTGCATGCTCAAGTGAGAACTAGACAAAAGGACAAAGTTGATTATAGAAAAATGGCTGGTTTATGGAGTTGCTCTTCAGCATACTCCCAGGTAAGTTTCTGTTGTTTTGTTTCAAAAATTGAACCTAAGAATGTTGCTGAAGCATTGAAAGATGCTGACTGGATTATGGCTATGCAAGATGAATTAATTCAATTTGAAAAGAATGAGGTATGGACTCTTGTCCCTAGACCCTCACATGGTAATGTCATAGGAACCAAATGGATTTTCAAGAACAAAACTGATGAGCAAGGTGTGATAACTAGAAATAAAGCTAGGTTAGTTGCTCAAGGTTATACTCAAATTGAGGGAATTGATTTTGAGGAGACATTTGCTCCTGTTGCAAGAATTGAGTCCATTAGGCTTCTGTTAGCCATTGCTTGTTACCTCAAGATTACTCTTCATCAAATGGATGTTAAGAGTGCTTTTCTAAATGGGATATTAAATGAGGAAGCCTATGTTGAACAACCTAAAGGCTTTGTGGACTCCAAATATCCTAATCATGTGTATAAGCTGAAGAAAGCTCTGTATGGGCTAAAGCAAGCCCCTAGAGCTTGGTATGGTAGGTTGACTGACCATTTACTTCAACTAGGATTCAAGAGAGGTGAGGTTGACAAAACCTTGTTTGTGAGGAGAAATAAGAAGGAGATTCTTGTGGCACAAATCTATGTAGATGACATTGTGTTTGGATCAAATTCTTATCAAATGCTAGCTGAATTTGTGGATAGCATGACTTCCACATTTGAGATGAGTATGGTAGGTGAGTTGAACTTTTTCTTAGGCTTACAGATTAAGCAATTCAAAGATGGCATGTTCATTTCACAGTCTAAGTATGCCAAGAATCTTGTGAAAAAGTTTGAGCTTGAACACTCTTCACATCAAAGAACCCCAATGGGATCTTCCCAAAAGCTAAGTCATGATTCTGATGGTGAGAGTGTTGATCAAACCCTTTATAGAAGCATGATAGGAAGTCTGCTTTACCTCACTGCAAGTAGACCTGACATTATGTTCAGTGTATGTCTCTGTGCAAGATACCAAACTTGACCACTAAAGTGTCCCATCTTAAAGCCTTGAAAAGAATCATTAGGTATGTGAGTGGGACCTTGAACCTAGGTCTGCATTACTCTAAAGAAACAAACACAAATTTGGTTGGGTACACCGATGATTACGATTGGGCTGGAAATAGTGATGATAGAAAGAGTACCACTGGTGGATGTTTCTACCTAGGTAATAACCTTGTGTCTTGGTATAGTAGGAAGCAAAATTGTGTGTCTTTATCCACTGCTGAGGCTGAATATGTTGCCCTTGGGAGTTGCTGCACACAATTACTTTGGATGAATCAAATGTTAAAAGATTATGGATTGAATAGCAAAGTTTTGATGCTTTTGTGATAACAAAAGTGCCTTGGACATATCTAAAAATCCTGTCCAACATTCTAGAACAAAGCACATTGATATTAGACATCATTTCATTAGAGATCTTGTAGAGCAAAAAACTGTGTGTCTGGAATTTGTTGGGACTGAAAATCAATTGGCTGATATATTTACAAAGGCATTAGATTTTGAGAGATTTTCCTCCTTGAGGAAGTCTCTTGGCTTGTGTGATATCTAAGGCTGTGAGACCAGATGTGTCTCACATCCTCTAACACATCTGTAAATTAGTTTAACTGAAAAAAATAATAAAAAATATAAAAAAAAATCATAAAAAGAAAAATCCAAAAAATATCATGCATTAGCACGAAATTTCTCAGTGTGGTCACTTGTGAGTCCTCATCTTGACATTAGTTTTTGATCACTTAATTGTGAGCACTTCCTGTTCATGTTACCTTTTGGTGACTTGATATAACCTTCCTAGGTATCTCACAGTGGGTGCTAAAAGAAAAATATATATATATATATGTGAGAAACAACTGCTTCACCCTTAGTATGAAGCCATACCATTGTGATCAAGTGATTTTCATAAGAAAACTTGAAGTCAAACTTGATAAGATCATTGGGAAAAAGGGCTATCTTTGGGATCAAGTAAAGTGAAAGCTACTCACATTGCAAAAATCCACAACAAAAAATTGGTGGATGCATCCTAGAGGCTGTGCAGATTGGATTATTGCTCATTGACTTTTTGTGATCTAAATGTGTCCCAATATGTGACTCACATCCTATGCCACATCCATAAGCTGAGAATATTTCCATCACCTGTGTGTGTGTGCATCATGCTAGGCATATTGCATTTTTAGGACATATAGGAGCTTTGTAAATATGCTAGTTAATTAATTTTCTTTCCTAGTTCATTCTTTGATTATATAGGTTTTTGATCTCCAATATCTTTTATGAAAGAAAAAAAGGTGTGTATCAATCCTTGTTTGAAAAGGTTGGAAAATTCTATTGGGATTCTGTTTTAAAATAAATTTTTGGCCGAGACATTTTTTGTTTCCATAAAAATCTAGCAAAATCTTGGTTTATTTTAATCCCCTATTTTCTTGGAAGGTGATTGTGTGTGGTAACCTCAAAGGTTTCTAGCCGTTGGAGATCTCTTAAGGATCTTGTGTTGTGTTAAACCTTTTTGGAGAAGGTTTCCTAATTCTATTAGGAAAGGGGGAGCTGTGAGTATTTATTGAGACCTCACATCCGTCCCATCCCCCATAAACCTTGATAAAACCATTTGTTCTTCCTTTCTCCTTGCACACAATTTCACAAAAATTGCTTTAATCTCTTCATTAACTGCTCCACCTAACCCAATTCGTTAAATCAAATGGCCGATCATTCAAACATCAGAGAGGAAGACGTTCTTGACATTGCTCCCATCTCAATAGCTAAAGGCGAGGGTTCCGTTCTCTTAAACCCTGTAATTTCAAAGTTTCTTGCTGAATTCTCATCTCCATCACCTTCATCTGATCCTACAATGGAAGCTAATACACCTAAATCCCCCACATTGGATCCTTCCTCCGAAAACCCTAAAGCTCCATCCTCTCCGGTGATTCCACCATCGGATGTCGCTCCTGTCTCCATCGCTGAAGAACCGTCTTCAACTAAGAAGAGGAAGCTGTCTCAAGTCAAACCCCCAAAGCACCTGCCCAGCCAGGTGCCTCATCGTGCTCTTCGTCGCTCACGAGTAGGGTTGTGCAGCCGGTCGAAATCTGACAAAGCCAAGAATCTAAAGAAACCTGGCGGGAAACCCTCATCAGTCATTGTTCTAGAAGAAGAAGAAGAAGAGGTAATAATTCCTCTTGTTAGGACTAGGGCTAAATCATCAATTCCTCCTCCCTCTATTATTGATCCTGTCCCTGTTGTTACACCTTCTGAGGATGTTCCCCCTGTTGAATCTGTTGTTCCTACTCCCCATGTTGAACCTTTTATCTCTATTGAGACTGTTCCCCATGCAGAGTCTGTCAATCCTTTTGTTTCATCACCCTCTCCCTCATTATCATCTGATCCCATTATCCCTGTTACCACCCCTTGTGTTGAGGTTCCACCTCATATGGATAATGTGTCTGCCCCTGTTATAGATTCCTCTGCCACTATAGTTGCTAGTCCTGTTGAGGATCTTATTTCTTTTGATGATGAAGTACCCTTAGCTAATATCCTAATGGATTTGAGGGGAAAGAAAAAGGTGGCTGAGACTGATTTAGAGCCAATTGAAGATGAATCTAGTTCAAGTTCAGATAGGGATGACACTGCATCTGATGAGAACTACAAGTTAGGGAGAGAAGAGTTTGATCAAGAAAAAGAAGACCAAGAGTTAGACTCCTCTGCTGCTGATGACACTGAGATAGAATCCATCCAAGTCCCATTCCCTTCAAAGGATGTGTCTGAGGATGTGCCCACATCCAGACACACATCTACAAGGAAGAAAGTTGAAAAGGGTATGTCTTCTTCTATTTCTGTTGTCTCTACCCCTAAACCCTTTTCCAAGAAGTTTTTAACCAAAAAGGCATCTGATAGGTTTGCCTTAATTTCTTCCAAAGCCTTTGTTGTAGAAATGAAAAGGGATAGGGAATCTTTTGCTAAGCTTGGGATGGACAAATTCTTTGAGGAAAGAGGATTATTCTTAACTGTTGACCATCCCCTTCCTTTCTATCCTAAAATGATTTATGAGTTTTATGCCAATTTGCCTAAGGGATTAGATAAAAACTACTCCTCTCCTCCCACTGTCTATGTTAGAGGAGTGTTTGTCCCTTTTACCCCTTCTGTCATCAATGATTTGCTTGGGTTGAATGATTTTTTGGATGAATTGGTTTCTATTGAGGATGATGAACTTGTGTCTGCCATTACACATGGCAAAGTAACCTCTTGGCCTGTGAAGCCTAAGGATTTAGGAAGTGGATCTTTATCTTCCCTTTACTGTTTTCTTCACTCCATCCTTGTTGCCAATCTTTGCCCCTCCAATAACAAAACCTCAGTTACTAGGGTGCAAGCCTTGCTTCTTTATAGATTGGGAATTAAGAAGCACATTAATTTTGGTGACTTTATATTTAGAAAGATTTGTGATTATGGAGAGTCTCCATCCAAGAAATGGTCTCTACCCTATCCTTCCTTGATCTCCCAAATCCTCATTGCAAATGGAGTTAAACCTGAAAAAGGAGAAGAAATTATTGAAAATTTTGCTCTCTTTAAGGAATCTAAGACCCTGCTTGACCCTAAGCAAAGACATGTGGATCTTCCTTTGGGTACAGTTCCTGAGATTGGTATGGAAGATGTGGACACATCTGGTGTCACATCTGAAGAGAATTTTGTTGCTCGGATGAAGGACTTAGATCTTTGCCGCAATTGTAGAAGCCGAAGCTCAAGCTCAAGCCTCCATCGTGCCCATGCCAACAATCCGAAAGCTCTTAGGGATAATCTCCTTAGATGGCATGCTAAACTTTCTTGTCAAAAAGGGGAGAATCTAGTTCTAATCTTTGCTGCCGCCGGGAAGTGAAGTCCGGATCTTTGTTAATCGCTGCTAAAGCTATGGCTGATTTTAAGTGGAGACATTTTGATCTTTGATTTAGGGGGAGAAAAGTTTTTTGGTTATTTTGTTTTGATGGTTGTTAAAAAACAATTTTTAATTCTCTGTTTTAGTTTGTTAGTTTCTAAACAATGGTTTGTAATAGTTTAATTAGGACATGTCTGAATGGTTTTTGCTTTTGCTTAATGAACTGCTGGTTTTCTGTTCTAATTCTTGTTTTGCAGTTTTTATGTGTGGATGTGTATACACATCTGGACACACATCCATTGATGGATGTGTATTTTCCCATCCAAATGATGCTCTTTTAGGCTTTCTTTGTGTTTGATTCCCGAGTTTTATGTATATTTGATGTGGTTTGTGAGTATTTTATGAGTACAGGGTATAGAGCTGATTAAAAATGTATTTTATGGCTAAAAAGTGCAAAAGGAATAAAGTGGAGCGGAGCAGAGAAGGAAAAAAACTGAAATTACGAGCTCAAGGACTAAACTGGCATTTGGAAGCTTTTGGACCAAATGGGAAATATTGGAAAATTCAGGGACTGAGCTGGGATTATGGAAATTTTGGACGAATTTGATTTCTAAAAATTCGTGGGATTAAATGAAAAATAAAATTCTAAAGAGCGAAGCGCAGAAGAAGTCATTATAGTGGTCAAAGTGGACTTGACAATTACGGAGACGAAACGAGTATACTAATGGTACAAATTAAATTAGAAATTAGGCCACTGCTTGGTGTTGGCCGAGGGATCAAGGGCCAAATGGCCGAGGCCGAGGCTGGCTGGAAGGTGGTCGGCCAAGGTTAGGCATTTGGGGCCAAGGGTTGGCCGAAGGTTGAAACAGCAAAGGGCGACCGCTCTAATAAGAAGGGCGGCCGCGCTCACATGACGAAATTGAAGACCAACTCTCGGCCAACTTGGGCGTCCGCGCTTCCAGCAGGGCGGCCGCGCTTCTTCCGACGTTCAACAACAGTTCGACGTATTATTCAGGGGTGTTATTGTCTTTTATGGCTTGGATCCACCAGATTTTGCCCTATTCCTATTTAAATACTCACAGCAGCCAAAGCATGAAGGGGAGAAGATCAATATCACATATCAACATATTATTATATTTTAGAGTTTTTATTTTCTTTTCTTGGATCAATTGAAGAAGAAGAATTATTCATCAATCCAGGTTTTTTTTATCTTTGTAAATTATGAGTAGCTAAATTTCTTAGATTTGTAGATTGGTCGAACCTTTACCGGATTTCTATGCAATAATATTTTTAATTCTTTCTATTTAATTCCTTCTTGTTCAATAATAGATTTTAATTTCTTGTTCTTGGATTCGAGACGTATGTTAAGATACAAACTCATCTTTGAATAATTGGGTATTTATCGAGCCATTAATTTGGGCGATTTATACATTGACCACTATTGATTGAATAATTTGATCTGTGCCGTAATAGAATCGGATCAACGTTAGGTTCTTTAATTCTTGTGTTCTTAACGTATTCTTGGCATATTGTGGAACCGTAATAGACACTACAATATTAAAAGAGTATTTAGAATTGTAATCCGGCCACATAACCGTGTCGATCCTAGCAAAAGTGAATGAACCCTAGAAGTTGAGTTGATGTTTTATAAGTAAATTTCTGCATAGAATGATGGTAAAGTGAAATCCAATCTACGAATCTCTGCTCATAATCTGTTTTCTCGTTTAGTTAGTTTTAGTTATTTATTTTATGCTCTTAGTTCTAAATCAAAGTTATAAACTGTGGTTACTAAATTCACTGCGTTTACTTTACTTGTTTACCAACGAGTCTCTGTGGATTCGACCCCTGCAATTGCATACTGCTACACCGGTAGTGAGTACACTTGCTCGGTTTTTATTACAAGAGGGAGTTTTCCCCCCATCAAGTTTTTGGCGCCGTTGCCGGGGACTTGTTGCAAGTAAACAAGTAGGTTAAACAGTGAATGCAAGGTCGTCGTTCTTTGAAGCCTATATTGGTGCCATTGGACGATAACATAAATAGACTTGAGGAAGCATTTGAGGGCGATCCCCTCTTTAATCCCCTTTTCTCGGATTCGGACACCGAATCAGAACCCTCCACCACCGAGGTAGAGGAAGAGAAAGCCGAGATGGCAGTACCACCGGCGCAGACTATGAATGATTTCCTGAGACCTAGGGTAGACACATCTACCTCTTGCATAGTGCTGTCCGATGCAGCCAAAAATCTAGAGGTCAAAGGACAATATTTTGCCATGTTGCCAAGCTTTCACGGATTGCCTGGTGAGGATGCACTCACGTTCCTTAAAGAGTATATTATTGTTGTTGCTCAATTTTTGTTAAGACAGGGAGTGACTGAGGAGCAAATTAGATTAAAGTGTTTTCCTTACACTCTTAAGGGAGTGGCTAAAACATGGTTGCTGATGCTTGCACCGAGCAGCATTAGTACTTGGGGAGAGTTACAAGATGTGTTCCTTAAAAGATATTACCCAAATCATCTTTTGGCTAGTTTTAGACAGAAATTGATGACATTTTCCCAAGATGTGGGGGAGCCCTTTCATGAGGCATGGGAAAGATTTAATACAATGTTAATACAGTGTCCCCAACACAACTTCACACTACCCTCACTGAACCAAGCCTTTTATGATGGCTTGAATGACAATGGTCAATCAATGGTTGACAATGCTGCTGGAGGCTCGATAGGAGCCAAGACCCCGGATGAGACTAAGGCTTTATTTGAGATGTTGAGTGCTAATTCTCAACAAAAGAGTTCGAGGGGTAGAACAAGGGGGGTACTTGAATTGAATGCTAGTGATAATATTTCAAAGCAGATTGCACTTTTAAATAATAAATTGGATAAATTGACTGCTTGTGGCACTTCTGTTGGTGCCAATGTTATTACTGATTATTGTACAAATTGTGGTTTATCATCTCATGTGACTAATATGTGTCCAAGTGCAGCAAATTTCTTTTATAATCCTGAACAGGCACATGCTTTCAATGGATATGCACCAAGGCCACCACCCCAAGGCAACCAATATGGCAATTACAATCCATGGGGTGGCCATCATAATCAGCAAGTGAAACCTCTTCATGTGCCACCACCTGGACAACATGATAAAGAGCCTTGGGAGCTGGCAGTCCAGCAGTTAAGGATGGAGATGCAGCAAAGCAACAGAAATACAGATGCTGCGTTTGAAAAGATGGGCACACAAGTAGAGCAACTTGTGAAGGTTGCCCAAGAGTTGATGAAAGAGAAGAACCCACCTGAGCAAGCAAAGTCAATCACAACAGTGTGGGATGAAAGTGAGGAAATTGAGGAGGTATTTCTATCTTCTCTTGATAATTTTGAATGTGATAATATTGATAATGGTAGTAAGGAAGAGGATGAGATTGGGGAGGTTCAATATGTATTTTCTGCATTAAATTTAGAAACCCCTCCCCCCAATGTTGTGAAAACCACACCCCCGAGAGATGTGGAGTTTGAAAAGATTAAACATGCTCAAAAAGACCCCGGATGTTTTACTATTCCAATTTCTTTTGGGGGTCAAAATTTTAAAGGTTTGTTGGATCTTGGGGCAAGTGTCAATGTGATGCCCTTTCATGTTTTTAGAAGTTTGGGGGTGTGTGAGTTGAAACCACCCAAGAGAGACTTGCAATTGGCGGATCTCTCAATCAAAAGACCCTTAGGGGTTATTGAAGGGGTGTTGGTTAAAATTGATAAAATCATTATCCCCATTGACTTTTATGTGATGTGTATGGAGGGATCAAGTGAGGAACAACTGAAAACTCCCATTCTGCTTGGGAGGCCATTTATGTTTGACACTAAGGCCACCATTGATGTGTGTCAAGGGGTGGTGTCCTTGAGAGGTATGGGGGAAGAATGCAAGTTTGTTATGTCTAAAAATGATAAGAAAATTTCCCCCAAAGATGGTTTTGTAGGAGCCATAACTGATTTTCCAATTAAAAATTATGATGTGAATGGATGTGAGAAAAGTGGGGATAATGCGGACGTTTGTCCCGTGGCTAGTAACACTAAAGCCGACCAATACTCTAGGAGTAACGGGTCGTATCACTCCCCACGCGACTCCCATAAAGAGTCGAATTCATCACATTTACCACAAGGGCCTTCAAAATCGAGAGTTAGTGAGGAGAGTTATAGTGATTTATCTGATTCTATATTTTTAAATATTTTTGTGCATGATAACTCTCTTGATCTTGGTTGTGAGAATGATGTTCTGCAGGTTGCAGAAAAGGTTGAGTTTGGGGGTGGAAACCCCAATAAAAAGAAAAGAAAGAGGGGTAAGCACAAGCGTAAAGTTTCAAAAATAAATGTGGCTTTACCCCTACTTGTTAACAATGGAGAGCTGAATTGGAAAGAGAAGGGCATTTGTGCCCGTGAGGAAAAGAAATGGTCCAAAGGCCGCAAAGCAAAGGCCAAGTAAGCTTGGGACCATAGTCGGGCTAACGACTTTAACCAAATGCGCTGCTTGGGAGGCAACCCAATGAGGTATGTTTTATTTTATGTTAATTATTGTTTAGTAGTGTCTTGCCATCCGTTGAGCCCAAGGCACGCTTTTGTTCTTTTTGCTCTGAGGACATAGCATGTTTTGAGTTTGGGGGTGGGCAACTCTCCAAGTTTGTGGGTTTATAGGGGAGTGTATATAGTGTCACCCTCTAAAAAATTGAAAAATTTAAAAAATTTTGTTCTTTTCATAGTTGGGATGTTGGCCAAAGTCTGTGATGATTAGAGTGTGCTTGAATTTTAGAATCACATGTGTTATCATTAGTGTGGTGATTGGGATTGCATTGAAACATTTAAATTATGATTGCACCACCTCTCACTTCCGTATCATTTTCTTGGTCATTGTCATCAACTTAGGTGCCCTTTATGGGATCACTTTGTGTATTCTCGGGGTCCCTAGAACATGTTTGCATGATTGTCAATAACACGTCAATAGGTTACTTGATATATATGGCTATTCTTTGAATCCCTTTTTGTGAGCTTTAAACTTTCTAGTCACTTATATAAAATATTCCGCTAGAACCCCTTTTGAGCTTGAAAAAGAATGGAATCTCTCACAAAGTGGGAGGTTATCTTAGACCACCATTCGCCTTCATTTGTACCCTCATTGTCCCACCCTTTTAACTTATACACTATTTTCTCACCTTTTCAAGAAAGTGAAACTAGGGAATGAATTGGGAATTGTGGGGGAAGTTTGGAAAATCAAGGGTTGAATGGAAAGTGGTCACGAAAATAAAAAAAAAGGGTCATGTTATGTAATGAAAAGAGGGGCTTGATAAAAAAAATATTGAATGCACATTCTTTGCGATGTAATTGTGCAAAGCAAAAAAAAAAAAAAAAAAAAAAAAATGAAAAAAAAAAAAATGAAAAAATCGAGCCCTCTCTAATATCAAAAGTGAAAATCATGTTTCAAGGTGACCAAAGGAAGTAGTGGAATGTGCCCAACCCCATGTTGATGTATGAAAAAGTTTTAGTTTATGGGTTGACACATTGGAAAATAATAAGGGTGAGTGGAGGATGTATTGTTAAAAGAAGGCTTTCTAGTTTCACTTTCCTATTTTCGTATGTCCTTACCTTCAATTGTAACCATGAACCTAGCCCTTGCGAATTGTCGCACTTAACTTTTAAGCCATATTATTCTTTCAATATCGAGTAACCGGGTTGACAATCGTGTAAATATGCATATGAGTGTCCTTTTTGGGTTGTACTGTTTATACATATTGGTTTAGAGCATCACTTAGTGAATCCATAAACAATCTTAGGTTGTTGGCAGTGACCTCCCATAATTCATTCATCATTCAGGCCGCGGTGGAAAATTGTGAATTTTATGCTTCAATGTGATTGTAATCCCATTACTGTGGTGGCACTTGTTGATTATGTGTGTTGGTGAGAATCTGAGACTTGTTTGGCCAATGACTCATCTGTGATAGAACATCCCAAAAATAATTATTTCATTTTATTATTTTATTATTAGTATTTAGAGTAGTTTTATTTTACTTCTTTTAGTTTAGTTTTACTCGGGACGAGCAAAAGGTTAGTTTGTGGGTGTTTGATGGATGTGTATTTTCCCATCCAAATGATGCTCTTTTAGGCTTTCTTTGTGTTTGATTCCCGAGTTTTATGTATATTTGATGTGGTTTGTGAGTATTTTATGAGTACAGGGTATAGAGCTGATTAAAAATGTATTTTATGGCTAAAAAGTGCAAAAGGAATAAAGTGGAGCGGAGCAGAGAAGGAAAAAAACTGAAATTACGAGCTCAAGGACTAAACTGGCATTTGGAAGCTTTTGGACCAAATGGGAAATATTGGAAAATTCAGGGACTGAGCTGGGATTATGGAAATTTTGGACGAATTTGATTTCTAAAAATTCGTGGGATTAAATGAAAAATAAAATTCTAAAGAGCGAAGCGCAGAAGAAGTCATTATAGTGGTCAAAGTGGACTTGACAATTACGGAGACGAAACGAGTATACTAATGGTACAAATTAAATTAGAAATTAGGCCACTGCTTGGTGTTGGCGGAGGGATCAAGGGCCAAATGGCCGAGGCCGAGGCTGGCCGGAAGGTGGTCGGCCAAGGTTAGGCATTTGGGGCCAAGGGTTGGCCGAAGGTTGAAACAGCAAAGGGCGACCGCTCTAATAAGAAGGGCGGCCGCGCTCACATGACGAAATTGAAGACCAACTCTCGGCCAACTTGGGCGTCCGCGCTTCCAGCGGGCGGCGCGCTTCTTCCGACGTTCAACAACAGTTCGACGTATTATTCAGTGGGTGTTATTGTCTTTTATGGCTTGGATCCACCGCATTTTGCCCTATTCCTATTTAAATACTCACAAAGCACTCCAAAGCATGAAGGGGAGAAGATCAATATCACATATCAACATATTATTATATTTTAGAGTTTTTATTTTCTTTTCTTGGATCAATTGAAGAAGAAGAATTATTCATCAATCCAGGTTTTTTTTATCTTTGTAAATTATGAGTAGCTAAATTTCTTAGATTTGTAGATTGGTCGAACCTTTACCGAATTTCTATGCAATAATATTTTTAATTCTTTCTATTTAATTCCTTCTTGTTCAATAATAGATTTTAATTTCTTGTTCTTGGATTCGAGACGTATGTTAAGATACGAACTCATCTTTGAATAATTGGGTATTTATCGAGCCATTAATTTGGGCGATTTATACATTGACCACTATTGATTGAATAATTTGATCTGTGCCGTAATAGAATCGGATCAACGTTAGGTTCTTTAATTCTTGTGTTCTTAACGTATTCTTGGCATATTGTGGAACCGTAATAGACACTACAATATTAAAAGAGTATTTAGAATTGTAATCCGGCCACATAACCGTGTCGATCCTAGCAAAAGTGAATGAACCCTAGAAGTTGAGTTGATGTTTTATAAGTAAATTTCTGCATAGAATGATGGTAAAGTGAAATCCAATCTACGAATCTCTGCTCATAATCTGTTTTCTCGTTTAGTTAGTTTTAGTTATTTATTTTATGCTCTTAGTTCTAAATCAAAGTTATAAACTGTGGTTACTAAATTCACTGCGTTTACTTTACTTGTTTACCAACGAGTCTCTGTGGATTCGACCCCTGCAATTGCATACTGCTACACCGGTAGTGAGTACACTTGCTCGGTTTTTATTACAAGAGGGAGTTTTCCCCCATCATCCATTCAGGGGGAGTTATGTTTTTTCTATATTCTGTGGTCATAATAATGTGATTGTTATAAATCTTTGGTTTTGACCAGAAAGTCCAAAATAGGGGGAGATTGAAAGCGTGAGCTTTTTGGGGAACTACTTGTTTCCTTATTTAATTTGACTTCTATTATGGTAAGAAGATTTTGAAACTTTCATGGAGATTTATAAGTATTCTACTTTGACTAGGAATTGTAAATATAGTAAATATCTTTTATTTATGTACATAGTTTTATATTAGGACTAACCTACTAATATTTGATTTCCTTGTGAGTGTGTTTTATGTTTTCATATAGGAAAATGATTCTCACAAAGGAAGAGGTCGATTGCATGAAGATCTTCTCAATGGTGCAATATAAATACAAGACATTCAGCACAAAGAGAAGCTATGATTTTTAGAGAGAAAAACACACATACTTCATTGCATACGTCCTTGTTGATTTTAGGTTGTGAGCTTACATCCGTAACTCACATCTAGTTTTTCATAAAGTTCTCTTGTTTTACTTCTGATTGAATAAGTCCTACTTGGGAAAGGGAAGTTGTTCATATCGTAGAAGGTGATTAGAACTTGTTTAGTATTTTCATATTTTAGTTTTTCACTTATTTGTTTTTGTAAGAAACAAAAGTTTTTATAGTGAAAGGTTTTTGGGCGTAAGCCTAGTTTGCTGATCACATTGATCAGTAAGCGTATATAACTCTTGAGTTATTGCATTTAATTTGCTTTTAATTACTTTATTCCGCTGCATTATCTGTGGATGTGTGGACAGTTGTGAGACACATCTGTACTCACATCATTTGCCTGTTGTGCGATCTAAGTTTCCTAGCTACACGAAACTTTCACACACACACAACAAAAGATGTTAAAAAAAAAACTTACTGCATCCAAAGATATAAATTTAAGATAACTATCGAGTTTAGATCAAATTCTACTTATTATTTTATCTTCAGTACTTCACATGTCTGACTTTTCTCTGAGAACCAATTAATTTTAAGACGTAACCTCAAACTTTAAAATATGTATATTTTTTATTATTATTTTTTTTAAGGAAAGGAGGTGAATGGGGTATGAAAATCTTTACAAAAGGAGAACTGGATTAAATATTAGTGCAATTTATTCAAATAGTCCCTCTACTATTTGTTTCTTATCAGATTAGTCTTACTATCCAAATTTTGAAATAAATACTCCATCCGTCCGCTTACAAAGTTCACACTTTCTATTTTGGGCGTCCGTTTACAAAGTTCACACTTTGTTTCTTTCCTAAAAAGGAAACCTTAAATCACTATTCTCTCCACTCATTCTCTCTTCTACATTATTTTAATACTCACAAACCATTATAATTTACTATTCCCTCCACCCATTCTCTTTCCTATTTTATTTTCACACTCACAACATTTTCAATATAATACTCCCTCCTTAATTAACGTGTAAACAGTAAGTGTGAACTTACTAGGCGGACGGAGGGAGTAGTCCATCTACCACTTAAATTAAATGCATTTAGTCTCTCCATCTAATTTCGTTATGTTTAAGTCATTGAATAATGCCATGTGTAATTTAAGTTATATTAAGTAGGGATAAAATGATATGTCATGTGCAATTAAGATATACTTAAGTTGGGATAAAATGGTCTTTTCAATAAAAGTGAAACATAAATTAATTGGGTAAGGCATTTCTTAGGTGCTGAATGTTGGCTTCATTATACTTGATCTTCACATTATTAAAAGTATTTCTTTTTTTTTTTTTATGATTTGGACTGTTTTAGGGCATGAATACCCGTTTAAATAAGTTTGAGGTAGTTATATTCAAAATATTATTTTTTTTTCGTGTGAACCCTATAATTGTTTTTAAAGAACTTCTCAACCGAAATAATACATGTTCTTTATTTTACTTCCGCATCATTGTGTGAATATATAGGCTTACTAAACAATTTCACAACCACAACATATTTTATGTGGGTTGCAATCAATTTAGAAGATCATGGTGGTTGTCCTATCTTCGTAGCGACAATATACATTTATTTGTGTTGAATTTTCTTTAAATTTATTGAATACAACGATATTCAATGTTAAAAGGAGAAACATATAAGTGCAGATAATATTGGCCCCGACATTTGACAGCTAAGAAATACCTTTACTCAATTGGTCTTGATTTTAGTAAAGATCATTTTATTCCTACTAGATCACTTAAATTGCGCATGCCATAATTTAACGATTTAAATTTAACAAAATCGAATAAGGGACCAACTGTATTTGATTTGAGTGGAAGCTGAGGGACTATTTGGATAGTTTGTCCAAAATATAAGGAGGCCCATTGAAACTTGGCTCAAAATATCATCAAAGAAGATGCTAGTCTTTTAACTATCTGGCCCGTTGATTGTATAACCTAGTAGCTGCAGCAGCAGCAGCAGCCCTTTTCTCGTCGTCTTCTCCATCCTCTCTCCCTAAACCACCCCAGTCTCCAAAGTCAAATAAACCCTAATCACCGGTGAGCTATTTTCTACCCACTAGATTAATTTTGCTTGTTATTGTCTATTTGTATTATATTTCTCCGTAACGCCCACCACCTGTTCGAGCTAAGGCCGCAAAGATGGTGGCTCTGTTGTTATTGGGTTCATTTTCATAGAATTTGATTTGAAACAAAATCCCAAATTGGGTTTATGTTTTTGTTTTTTATTTTGATTTTGTAGCTTAAACAATGGCGGGAATTATAAAGTTAATAGGAAAAAGGTAGAGAGTTGGAGAAGCAACCTAGTATCTGAATTGAAATAAAAGTGGAGAATCATTTTTGGGCAATTTCTTTTGAAAATTCGGACACTCATTTAGGGGCGGAGGGAGTATCAAAATATAGTTACTCTTAGAAAGGAGTTAAAGTGTAATTAACTCAAAGAAAAAAAGATTGTTCTACTCATTACTAGTATGATATACCAACTTAGAAAACCATGAATCCCTAGCTGAAAAAGATATATAAGCCTCGGTGATGCCAAGAAAATTAACCGAACACACTAAGGGCTACGCTGTGGCAGACAACTCTATCAAATTTCACTCCCCCAGCCCCAACTCTCAACCCCAGCACTGCCGTTCTTCGTTATCTCTCAAGTTGTCTCCATCATCTTATTAAACGATTTGTAATTGAAGTCCCCAAATCCTCCCCATACAGATTTTGATTTGATTTCTTCAGTCACACACACACACACATATATTAATCATTTTTTATTTCTATACATATGCTGTGTTTGCGTTTCTTCTCTCTCTCTCTCTCTCTCTCTCTCTCTCGTTGGTTGTGGAAATGAGCAAACCTGGTGCTAGGTTGGTTCCGTTTTTTGGGAAATGCATAAATTTTGTTGTGGTCTGGGCCTCTGGGGTCTTAAGGAAGGAAGAATCCAACCTAGACCTTTGATACCTTGTGCTCCATACGGTTTTTATACTCTGATTCTACCACTTTGGAAATGTTGTAGGCTGAAGGTGAACTGTTACTTTAACTAACAAAATGGTGAGACCATATGCCATTAAAGGACGCAAGCGGAAGAAGAATAAGGAAGACAGGTACTATAAAGAAGAAGAAGGAGAAGAAGAAGAAAAGACAGTAGAGTTTGCAGAAGAAGATGAAATAGCTGGTGAGTCCCACAAGAAATTAAAAACTGATGCCACAGCGTCAGATGAGGAGAAAGCAGAAGCAGCTGTTGAGCAGCTTGCTGGTATTCCAGTAGCCGTAAATGAGCAAAGCAAGCACCCTGGCATCATTTTCATTCTTGAGAAAGCCTCTTTGGAAGTTGAAAAAGTTGGAAAGGTCTGTGTAGAAAACAGAGTTTTTTTTCGTTGAACTTTTAAATTTACTGTGTTTGAATTGCTTGTTTCTGTTTTTGGGTGGTCTGTTCTCTTTATATCTTTGTATTTAATACAATTTTCTCTGCTTGTTTCGTAATGTACAGACTTACCAGCTTTTAAACTCTGAAGATCATGCTAATTTCCTGAAAAGGAATAACAGGAATCCTGCTGATTACAGGCCTGACATTTCTCATCAGGTTAGCAAATCTGAATTATCGATGTCATTGGCTTGAGACTGTTGTTGAAGGAGTTACCATTACCGATGTTTAAAGCTTTTGGGTGCTTATGATGTGCTTTAGATGAGTTCTTGTTTTCTTATTGCTATTGCAATCTAAAGAGTGTCAATGCTTGGAAAGTATATAGTGTCACTGAGCTTTGCCTCAAGTGTTGTATGTTTTTCTTTCCATCTAATATATTCTTCTTTACCACCCCCCCCCAAAAAAAAAAAAAAAAGTAAAAAAAATACCCTACTACTTCTGTGTGTTTGATTGTAGTTGCAACTTTACTATGTTTATTTTTATTCGAGTGAAAGAATTGTGATGAATGGATTCACGTAGCCGGTCCATGTAATTCTGACACAGGTTGCTTTGAGTTTAGTTGAGTGTCTGTACCATCATAATTTGAAAATTGAAACGTTGACTTTTTCAGGCAATATTGATGATTTTGGACAGCCCGCTGAATAAAGCAGGCAAGTTAAAAGCGTTATATGTGAGAACAGAGAAAGGTGTTCTTTTTGAAATCAATCCACATGTTCGGATTCCACGGACGTATAAGCGATTTGCAGGAATCATGCGTAAGTTCCACTTACTTTACATCATTTTCCCTTGTTTGGCATTTTGGCATCCTTATTCTTTTCTTTGATTGCTTTCTGACTTTTTGTTCCTTCAATCTTTATAATAATTTCAGTGCAACTGCTACAGAAATTAAGTATATCTGCTGTTGGTAAGCGAGAGAAGCTTATGCGTGTGCGTAAGAACCCCGTATCACAGTATTTGCCCGTTAACTCTCGTAGAATTGGTTAGAACTTCTCAAGCTTTTGTAAATATTCCCTTCTACTTAATTACTACCATATATAATTAAATATTTTCCTTGCTACAGGCTTCTCACACAGTTCTGAGAAACTGGTTGACATGAATGACTACGTGGCTACAGTTAACGATGATACGACCCTTGTTTTTTTTGTATTGCTCTGACGGAACTTCTATTCTTTTATACCTTACTATTGCGTGGTTGGAATTCGAATTTTACTTACTGTATGATTTCACAGGTTGGTGCGATGGCTCATGGGAAAATCGATAAAGAGAATGTGGATGATTTTATATCAAGTAAGCTCAAATGTTATATTTTAAGAGTTTTGTGTTTCATTCTATAGTGTTGCTTACACATTGTAACGACCCCAACTTTTCATAAATATACATAATTTCATTCGTAAATAAAGTTCCCAAATCAAAATACCTTAACGGCTAGTACATCTAACCATAATTCAAATGCGGAAAATAACGGTCTTTAACCTTAACGGCTAGTCCGTCTAACCATAATTTAGAATGCGAAAAATAACTGTCTTTAAACCTTAACGGCTAGTACAACCCACTAGCTCGCTAAGTCCATAATGATTAATGCTAACCCTAACCCTAATTCCAGCCGCCATCCCTGCGACCGATCAACTTCTCCTACCGCTTACCTGGGAGAAAAATTAGAAAAAGGGGTGAGCGAACAATGCTCAGCAAGTTCATACGGAATTCTCTCCGGGTACTAAGGAAAGATGACCGAAAGAACGAACCCAATCGAATTATTCAACGATAAGATAGCTATATCAATTAATGTACAGGTACGAGTACAATAATGAAAGATACTTTTCAAATAACTAGTTGTGGCATTATCACAAAATATATATAAGGAGACTGTATTCACACAAGTCCGTCAATTCCAAAGTAACGCTACACCTTTTCAGGGTGACTTTGATACAAATTGAGTATTTTTTTAGTAAAGATGAAGCTTTAAACGGGATACCCGTTTTGGCAAAAAGTGAAGTTATTAATGGGACAGAGAGAGTATTTTTTAAATTATTAATCACAAGTTGGTAAAAAAAATAATTAGATGAGACATTTAATTTTTGAGAGGGGTGAATATTATTTTTCATATTGTTATTATTATTTGTTCATGCAAAAAGTTTGTTAATCGGTTGATAGTGCACACATGATTTTAGTATGAAAAACTTATTTTAGATTGTTTTTCTTTTATGTATGCAGGAGATTTTTTTATGGGTTGAATCATGAACATTATCAAAGTCATTCTATTATGATCTAGACAGCGTTTGTGAAAATTACAGTATTGCCGACATAGATTTTGACTTACTTTTCGGTGAATTACAAAGCGAACCATTAAAAATTGTAGATGAACCTGCAAATTCACCCCCAACTATCGCAAATAAAAGTTTGCAGCAAGAGAGAGTAACCAAGTCATCCACAAAAAGTGGGCAACGATGGACAAAAGAAGAACATAGGTAACACAACATGTTAATTACTCCCTCCGTTTCAAAATGTTTGTCCCATTTGACTTTTTTATTGAACTTTGACCACAAATATATGACAATTTAATTATGTTCATGAAATTCTAAAAATTCCTATTGATTCACCATTAATAATATTATCAACAACAACTTTTAGAATTTCATGAACATGATTAATCTCTCGTAAATTTGTGGTCAAAGTTCAACAAAAAAATCAAATGGGACAAACATTTTGGGACGGAGGGAGTATTTATCATAGGACAAGGGTGTTTTTTTTTTTTAAAATTTTTTTTAATTTTTTTTTAAGGGCAAAATGGGAAAGGGACAAATGTATGAGGGCAAAATGGGAAAAAACCCATTTGAAACTATTCATTCAACTGTTCACCCATTCTCTCATTTATACTATAGATTCCTTAAAAAAAAATATTTATTGTAATTTTAATGTTACTCTAAATAATTTGACTGCAATATATACTTATTTTATTTTGTGTTTATGCAGACAATTTCTTCAAGGTTTGAAGGTACAAGGCAAAGGAGCATGGAGGTTGATATCTCAACAATTTGTACCGACAAAAAAACATCACAAGTTGCCTCTCATGCACAGAAGTACTACAAACACTTTGCCAAAACTATCAAGAGTGGAAAGAAGAAAAGAGAGAGTATCTTTGACATCACCATTTAAAATTGTTGGTCTAGTAATTTTTATATTTATTTGTTACGATGTCCCAAAACAGAAGTCAGGAAGCGGGGAGAGGGTTCGAACCCTATACCTTGCCTAGAGAAGAATATTTTTGTTATCGGTTTAGGTTAGGTCATTTTTTGGTTTTCATACTAGACTAGAGTACTAATTTTTATACAGCTTACTATAGCATAATATTTTTTTTTATTTTTTTTGTGAAATGAATAAATATTTGTGTCAAAATCTTACAAAAAACGTGTTTTTTTGTAAACTAAAAAAAAACGTGTTTTGTTTCCCCCGCTAGTATTAGTGTTATTGTAAAAAAATGTCAGTATAAAAAAATGATAGTATTTGAATCATGCCATGTGTAATTTAAGTTATATTAAGTAGGGATAAAATGATATGTCATGTGCAAGCAATTGAGATATATTAAGTAGGTATAAAATGGTCTTTTCAATAAAAGTGAAACATAAATTAATTGGGTAAGGCATTTCTTAGGTGCTGAATGTTGGCTTCATTATACTTGATCTTCACATTATTAAAAGTATTTCATTTTTTTTTATGATTTGGACTGTCTTAGGACATGAATACCCCTTTAAATAGGTTTGAGGTAGTTATATTCAAAATATTATTTTCGTATGAACCCTATAATTGTTTTTAAATAACTTCTCAACCGAAAGAATAGATGTTCTTTATTTTGTTGCCGCATAATTGTGTGAATAGATAGGCTTACTAAACAATTTCACAACCACAACATATTTTATGTGGGTTGTCCTATCTTCGTAGTGACAATATACATTTATTTGTGTTGAATTTTCTTTAAATTTATTGAATACATCGATATTCAATGTTAAAAGGAGAAATATATAAGTGCAGATAATATTGGCCCCGACATTTGACACCTAAGAAATACTTTTACTCAATTGGTCTTTATTTTAGTATAGATCATTTTATTCCAACTAGATCGCTTAAATTGTGCATGCCATAATTTAACGATTTAAATTTAACAAAATTGAATAAGGGACCAACTGTATTTGATTTGAGTGGAAGATGAGGGACTATTTGGATAGTTTGTCCGAAATATAAGGAGGCCCATTGAAACTTGGCTCAAAATATCATCAAAGAAGATGCTAGTCTTTTATCTATCTGGCCCGTTGATTGTATAACCTAGTAGCTGCAGCTGCAGCCCTTTGCTCGTCGTCTTCTTAATCCTCTCCCCCTAAACAACACCAGTCTCCAAAGTCAAATAAACCCTAATCACCGGTGAGCTATTTTCTTCCCACTAGATTAATTTTGCTTGTTATTGTCTATTTGTATTATATTTCTCCGTAACGCCCACCACCTGTTCGACCCAAGGCCGCAAAGATGGTGGCTCTGTTGTTATTGGGTTCGTTTTCATAGAATTTGATTTGAAACAAAATCCTAACTTGGGTTTATGTTTTTGTTTTTTATTTTCATTTTGTAGCTTAAACAATGGCGGGAACTAAAGTTAATAGGAAAAAGGTAGAGAGTTGGAGAAGCAACCTCGTATCTGAATTGAAATAAAAGTGGAGAATCATTTTTGGACAATTTCTTTTAAAAATTCGGACACTCATTTAGGGGCGGAGGGAGTATCAAAGTATATTTACTCTTAGAAAGGAATTAAAGTGTAATTAACACAAAGCAAAAAAGATTGTTCTACATATTACTAGTATGATATACCAACTTAGAAAACCATGAATCCCTAGCTGAAAAAGATATATAAGCCTCGGTGATGCCAAGAAAATTAACCGAACACACTAAAGGCTACGCTGTGGCAGATAACTCTATCAAATTTCACTCCCCCAGCCCCAGCCCCAACTCTCAACCCCAGCACTGCTGTTCTTCGGTATCTCTCAAGTCGTCTCCATCATCTTATTAAACGATTTGTAATTGAAGTCCCCAAATCCTCCCCATACAGATTTTGATTTGATTTCTTCAGTCACACACACACACACATATAAATTCATCATTTTTTATTTCTATATATATGCTGTGTTTGTGTTTCTTCTCTCTCTCATTGGTTGTGGAAATGAGCAAACCTGGCGATAGGTTGGTTCCGTTTTTTGGGAAATGCATAAATTTTGTTGTGGTCTGGGCCTCTGGGGTCTTAAGGACGGAAGAATCCAACCTAGACCTTTGATACCTTGTGCTCCATACGGTCTTTATACACTGATTCTACCTCTTTGGAAATGTTGTAGGCTGAAGGTGAACTGTTACTTTAATTAACAAAATGGTGAGACCCTATGCCATTAAAGGACGCAAGCGGAAGAAGAATAAGGAAGACAGGTACTATAAAGAAGAAGAAGGAGAAGAAGAAGAAAAGACAGTAGAGTTTGCAGAAGAAGATGAAATAGCTGGTGAGTCCCACAAGAAATTAAAAACTGATGCCACAGCGTCAGATGAGGAGAAAGCAGAAGCAGCTGTTGAGCAGCTTGCTGGTATTCCAGTAGCCGTAAATGAGCAAAGCAAGCACCCTGGCATCATTTTCATTCTTGAGAAAGCCTCCTTGGAAGTTGCAAAAGTTGGAAAGGTCTGTGTAGAAAACAGAGTTTTTTTTCGTTGAACTTTTAAATTTACTGTGTTTGAATTGCTTGTTTCTGTTTTTGGGTGGTCTGTTCTCTTTTTGTCTTTGTATTTAATACAATTTTCTCTGCATGTTTCGTAATGTACAGACTTACCAGCTTTTAAACTCTGAAGATCATGCTAATTTCCTGAAAAGGAATAACAGGAATCCTGCTGATTACAGGCCTGACATTTCTCATCAGGTTAGCAAATCTGAATTATCGATGTCATTGGCTTGAGACTGTTGTTGAAGGAGTTACCATTACCGATGTTTAAAGCTTTTGGGTGCTTATGATGTGCTTTAGATGAGTTCTTGTTTTCTTATTGCTATTGCAATCTAAAGAGTGTCAATGCTTGGAAAGTATACAGTGTCACTGAGCTTTGCCTCAAGTGTTGTATGTTTTTCTTTCCATCTAATATATTCTTCTTTACCCCCCCCCCCCCAAAAAAAAAAAAAAGTAAAAAAAAATACCCTACTACTTCTGTGTGTTTGATTGTAGTTGCAACTTTACTATGTTTATTTTTATTCGAGTGAAAGAATTGTGATGAATGGATTCACATAGCCGGTCCATGTAATTCTGACACAGGTTGCTTTGAGTTTAGTTGAGTGTCTGTACCATCATAATTTGAAAATTGAAACGTTGACTTTTTCAGGCAATATTGATGATTTTGGACAGCCCGCTGAATAAAGCAGGGAAGTTAAAAGCGTTATATGTGAGAACAGAGAAAGGTGTTCTTTTTGAAATCAATCCACATGTTCGGATTCCACGGACGTATAAGCGATTTGCAGGAATCATGCGTAAGTTCCACTTACTTTACATCATTTTCCCTTGTTTGGCATTTTGGCATCCTTATTCTTTTCTTTGATTGCTTTCTGACTTTTTGTTCCTTCAATCTTTATAATAATTTCAGTGCAACTGCTACAGAAATTAAGTATATCTGCTGTTGGTAAGCGAGAGAAGCTTATGCGTGTGCGTAAGAACCCCGTATCACAGTATTTGCCCGTTAACTCTCGAAGAATTGGTTAGAACTTCTCAAGCTTTTGTAAATATTCCCTTCTACTTAATCACTACCATATATAATTAAATATTTTCCTTGCTACAGGCTTCTCACATAGTTCTGAGAAACTGGTTGACATGAATGACTACGTGGCTACAGTTAACGATGATACGACCCTTGTTTTTTTGGTATAGCTCTGACGGAACTTCTATTCTTTTATACCTTTCTATTGCGTGGTTGGAATTCGAATTTTACTTACTGTATGATTTCACAGGTTGGTGCGATGGCTCATGGGAAAATCGATAAAGAGAATGTGGATGATTTTATATCAAGTAAGCTCAAATGTTATATTTTAAGAGTTTTGTGTTTCATTCTATAGTGTTGCTTACACATACCACTCAGGAGATGATGGTAATGATGATAATGCATGTTAAATTTCAAGTCTTTTGAAGTATTTGTACGTAAAGAACTGCAAAAATGCTCTAAATTTCTTCAGTTTTGGGATTCGCTTTTCCTCTAGATGCTGATTCCGGGTTTTATCCTATGTATATGTACAGTTCAAAATTCATGGAACTGTACTAAAGATTTCATATATAAATCGGAAAAAAGAAGAAGTTAAACATGAGACAATATAAAAAAAATCTGTTCTTTGCATGTCATATAATACTTGAATTTTTTTTGTTTCATGATTCAATATTGTGTACTTGGGCATGAATTTTGGGAGGGCAAGGAAATGAAAATACATGAATTAAGAATTTAAAATTATTGTCAAGTACGATAAATAAAGGTAAAGAAGGTGATTCGTAAAGCTAAACATAAATTCCTTTTCTATTTTGTTTTTGTATCCTCTGTATAGAGTTCTGGCAACTGACAAGCATAGCGTCGACTCTTAATACTGTATGTCATATCTAATTATTTCTTTATGCTCATTGGGTTGATGGACCAAAACATAGCACATATTCATGTCTGACGGATTCATCTTCTTGTCAGCTTAAATGTTCTAAATCAGTGGCGGACCCAAAGAATTTGGTGAGGGGTGCACAAACACACTGTAAAAACTTTGTATGAAAAAATATAGCTTGTTGTAATACTCAAACCCACAACCTCAAGAATATAATTCCGGGAATCTAACCATTAAACCACACATCATTTGGTTTGGGGGGTTCACTACCACCCCTTAAATTAGTCTTGTGTCCGCCCCTGTTCTAAATCCGCTCCTATTTTTAACAAGTGCTTTCTTTACCTTATACTTTTGCAGTTTCTGGATATCCACTGAGTGCGGCATACTGTATTACGAGGATCACCAATGCCTTGGAGCGGAAAATGAAAATCCTTTGAACTTCCTGTTCTACTTATTATTTTTTGGCTATAATCTGTACCTGTGACATATTACTCCATTAAAGGACGACCTTTTCATATTTTCTTTCTTAGATTATGCTTCCTTCATAAATTATGGAATCTTCTCAAGTTATGTGTATGAAATAATATTACTTTAAATGTTCTTCTATTGATTTCTTTTTATTTCTGTTGACTTGTTTCTGATTAATCCTGCATGTTAAATTCATATTTCTGAAAGTTGGTTAAATTTATACCCCAGCAAAATCAAATGGATATTAAGTTTTCTTTTACTACTCAGTGATTCGCTTTTTTTTTTTTTACTATCTTTTCCTCCGTACTCCCTCAGTCTCACCCGACTTAGGATTTTTTCTCCTGCCATGAGAATTAAAAAAAAAAACTGTTATAATAAGAGAGAACGAGTGGAGGAGGTGTTGTGAGTATGAAAAGTAAAATATAAGATAATTAGCCGGAGGATAAGTAAGAGAATTGATGTTATGAATATGACAAGTGATTTCTTAAATATAAAAATAATATAAATTTGTCATTTTGTAATGTTCTAAGTCGCAAATGGGACGCCAAAATGGTAAATTATACTAAGTTAACGGAGGGAGTATGCAGTAAGTTTTCTTTACTGTTCAGTGATTCACTTTCCTTTTTCAATCGTTTCCTCGGGTTAAACTTTTTATTTTCCATTAGATGACTCATACGGGTTAGTTAATATGGGATAAAAGGAGTACAAAATACAACACTTTTTTAAGGGGGGTGATATGATAAGATTTGAGGGGTAAGTGGAGGCAAGGAGTGGCCGGCCCCTCCTTGACAATTTTTTTATTTTTTATTTTTGGTAAAAAAATAATTATATGTATTGTGATTATACTTTCTCCGTTTCACTAAATTACATTTTTATTTTAAACATAGAAATTAAATGTAGGTGTATTTCTTCAGTCTCACTAACAATTTTTTTTTTTAAACACAAAGATTAAATGTAATTGGGTTGTGAGTATAAAAAGTGAGGTATGAGAGAGAAAATTGGTAGAAACGTGTAATTTTTAATAAGACATTTGATAAAGAATTTAACTTTCAGTGGGATGGAGGAAGTATATTTTGAAAAAAAAAATGTTTTATATTTATAATTTTCTTTTAATAGATGTGATTTGTAGACGTTAAATAAATATACATGTTGAACTTTTTGATATGTGCAATTATGTTATATGTGTGTCGAATTGTATAAGACACCAATGAATAAATTATTGGCACCATTAAAGCAGATAATTTACTATGTCTAAAATTGTATTTGGTATGGAAAAATACACTAATTTTTTTTTTCGGGGCTTCACTCCAAAATTTCTTGCCCCCCCCCCCCTTCACTAAATTTCTGACTTCGCCACCGGGTAGAAGTGAGAAAAAATATAGAATTTTACAAAAAGTTAAAGGGCCACAATGGAATAAATGGGAAAGTGAGGGGGGTCAAGTGACCCCTCTCAGCATATAGATCCGCCCTGGAAGAAGGAAAAAGAGATTGACAATTGATGATGCCAAAATCGTCAAAACAGCCCAAATTCAAGCGTTGAATGCTCCGGCGATCGCAAGGCCTGAAAATAAGAGAAAACACGTAAACTAAGCCGGGGCGGATCCGGCTAAAGGCCCTCCGGCGTGAGAGTAAGTTCACGGTTGATATTAGAGAAATCAAATTGACAGAGTTTCTCCGATGTAAAAAGTAACGTACCGAATAATGAGCCATGGGGCTTGTATTTATAGGGATGGATAGATAGAATCCATGTTGGAGTGAACTTGTAAAGAGATAAGATATAATCCTAAGAGAATTATATCTGTTAAGGAGTCATTGTTTGACTTGAATTGATGTTGGTAATTGTAATCCTGATTGGATCACAACTGTGTAATCCTTGTTGTATAAGGATTGTACGTTCTGCTAACCGGAAAGCCGAGGAACACAAATGTTTTACCTCGGCCTTATCTGATAGACCGAGATGAATGATTCTGCTTCCTCGTTATTAGAGATTGGCCGGTGCGGAGATATGCCGAGGTAAATGATTTTATTTCCTCGTCATAGTGGTGAAATGCTGAGGTAAGAACTTGATTCTCCTCGTCTCTTGCTGCACAACGGCCCAAACATGTAGACATAAGGCTGAGTTGAACGTTCCTCGTCGTATAAGGAAAACCTTACCCGGCCCAGATACTTGGTTATTTAGATAATATTCACGGCCCAATTTAATTAGGCCCACTGAGCAAACCCATATTCGTATCTCGCTTATACTGCTCAGCCGCCCCCGACTTTCTAGCTCGGCTTAGGACGAGTAGAAAGTCATCTCGTCCTCGTCATATAGAATACGAACGGGTTTGACACGTGTCCTCGGCGTCGCTTCATATAACTGACGGTTGCCATTCTGGGGCCCCCCAGTCTTGTCACGCCTTGAACCCCTCATTTCGCATTTAATTCTTGGGACGCCGAACCTGGATCTTTGCTTTACCCACGGGTTGACCCGGATTGGAGGGGTATAAAAACTAAAACCCCTTCAATTTAAACCTTTACACACTTCCAAGTTTTTGAGAGCATATTGACGAACGAACGCAAGGTTTAACAACGATTCTCCGATCTTCTTCTTACCCAGTTTCCGGCGAAGCTTTCTCTCCCATGAGCTTGTCATAGCCGTGATTCCGACCACTTCTTCTCAATCGTGTATGAAATCATTCCCTTTCTGCGTAATCCGTCCATTACTTTGCGATTTCTAGGGTTTTTAGGAAGGATTTTGAATGTGCCAAGAAAATGGACTGCCATTGTTGAAGGTTGAAGCTTTTCTTGATAAAAAAACTTCAATTCTTTAGTTCTCTTTGTATTTTATATGAAATTTCTGGAATATTGAATGAATTCCCCCTTCGTTTTTGATTCCCCTTAGAAATGGCTCGATCTTGGGACCATTCTCCCCGATTCCGTTATGGATATCATACTGGAAATTTGAGGGTCTATCGTAGAGAGAGAGGTCCATGGTTGATGCTCACTCCGGATGATGTAAAGCAAGCGGTTAAGAGATTATGGTCGAACTCGTCTATTCCTCCAATACCCTGACTCCACAAGAATAGATAGGATTGAGTCTGGTTCTCCCAACATTATAGTTTTTGAGGATAGGGCTGAGATGATGGAGCACATCGATCTGTTCTACCCGGCCTCTGATCGCGAAATGCGTGAGCGCCTGAGAGGTACGGCTCCCTCCTCGGCCTTATTAAATGACGAGGAGGGGAATCTCCCTTCCCCGTCCTAAATCAGTCATGGACGAGGTCACTAATTTTGTCTCCTCGTCTTTATGCAGATATGACGGGAAGAGAAGGAGAACCCTCCTCGTCTACTCGAATAGTTGATGCTTTCGTGGAGGAAGCACAAACTGACGGCCGTTGGCCCGAAGAAGAGGAGGCCGAGGACGAGGAGGCCAAGTGGTTAGGACAAAGGCAAGAGAGGACCCCAAGAGCCGGGATCCCATGCCGGAAAAGCTATACTCCAAGTACGGGGTAGACAAAGCCGAGTACAAGCTAACTTATATGGGCCACATGGAGTCAAGACAAAGAAGGAAGAGGATGACTTCTACTACAACCAAGATTTTGTCCACTTCTACTTCAAACAATTCCAACAAGGACTTCGTCTTCCACCGGATCCTTTCATCTCGCGAATTTCTCGGACGACGTGAGGGCGGTGCCGGCCATGCTAGGAGCCAATGGTACCCGGTCCTTGTCGCCTTCATCATCCTTCGCCGTAGCTTGGGGTATGAGCCAACCATGGAGCCTTTAGGCATTTCTACCATGTCCAATTTGTCAAGGAGAGCCGGCTCCTCGTCATCAAGAGCGGCTTCCAAGAAACCAAAGTTGCTCCTCCCAATGTCTAGCAAAGTTGGCCGGGTTGGGATAACCACGTCATTAGGGTGGAGAGCCGCCAAGGACGGGAGTTCCAATCTCCTCGCAAAGGTCCAACCTCTTCGTTCCCCGTCCAACAATATGAATGGACCAAGGACTTGATTAAACGCCCGGAAGAATTTGCCGAGGTGGGAGTCCTCGATTGGTCGCTGATTGAGTCCTCTGACCATTACTACATTCAAAGGGTTTAATGCCGGGAAAAGGATGGGGTATCTCCCTTGTCGCCGTAAAGAGGGGGAGACGCTTCAATGACCGGACTGCTCATCCCGGCTTGGTATTTCATGAGGATTGCATTAGGTGCACACGAACGTCCCCTGGATCGTTGTCCTGGATGATGTAGACGTAGTTGGATGTAAATATTTCTTTTTTTACTTGGTATTTTTCAAATGCTTGTTACCTCTCGCCCGTATTTAACTCTTTCCTCGTCCTGCGCATTTAACAAATGAGGAAGAAGAAACTTTAGCTATGGAGAGACTTAGTCCCCAAGAGCTTGTGAAGAGGAAGAGGAGGTTGAGCAAGAGAGCCGCCTTGACAGAAAGGAAGGAGGATGCTAATGCACGTAACCTCATCCTTAATGTTCGTATCGATCAACCCCTTCCCCTTAAATTGCACGGGAAGTGAATGCCGAGGAACCGCGGCTGATAACCAAACCAACCCATCAACTGTAGAGGGGCATAGCCTCCATGTTGATGCCGAGGAAGAGGCAACCGAGGAAGCTAGCCTCGTCCAAAGGAAGTCAGGCTCCAAAAGAACTCCAAGTGCTAGCGCCGAGGAGCCGGCGGCCAAACGGGCAAGCGCGCGCGGCCCCTAATGTTGATGCTCCTCCTCGACTGCTCAATCGCCAAGATCAGAAGAGGCCGACGAGCCGGCCAAAAGTATGTCCCTCGGTATTCCTCGCCTTAGGGACTCCCCGTTGGCAAGGAGGGACCCTTAGTGAGATTGGGCCGAGCTCCTATCCAAAGGGCTATGGACGAGGACGCTTACGAAACCCTTTCGCAAAGAAGGTCCCAACGAGGATACCGTGCTTTACCATAAGTGGACTCTTGATCGCCGAGGTACATGTTGATCCCTTTCGGGTTATTGTCTTTGATATTGGATTTGTTTTCTTAACGATGATTTATCTTTCGCCTGGCTTCACTACTACGGCGTACGAGAATGTGCCGGCCAAAAAGAAGACAAGGCGTTCCGAATGAGGCCAAGGCACTCAAGCAAAGAGCGAAAAAGACAAGTCTTCCTTGGCTAAACTTTTAGAGGCCAAGGATGCCGAGCTTGCGGCGGCAAAGGCCAAGGTTGAGGCCGAGGTAAAAGGGCCGAGGAAGAAAGGTCAAAAGCCGAGGAACATCTCCGGCTCAAAAATGAAGAGCTTGCCTGTGCCAAGGCCGATAAGGCCGAGCTTCGCACCAAGGCCGATGAAGCCGAGGCCAAGTGCCGAGGACTCGGAAGCTACCCTTCCGCCTAGGGAGGAGGAGGCCGTAGCTCGGTTCAAGGAGAGCTCGGCTTTCAAAGAACCGATGATGGCTAGCTCGGCCTTCGAGAGGCCGTGGACGAGCAAACACCACCATGTTTGAGGATGGCTATCTCCACTTGGCCCGGAGCATTTTAGCCGATCCCTCCACCGGTCCGGACATCAACAAGATTGCCCGCCTAATTTGCAGGATCAATATGCCGAGGAGGTCGTGGCACTCCATCACTTGGTCCCTTATTCGAGAGCAACATGGAGCCGATGGCCGCCAAGGATGCCCATGCTTGCAGTGGAAGTGTGGAAGCCGGCTTCGTTGTCCCCGGCAATATTAAAGACTCCGGTGGAGGCGATCCAAGACGCCGACGAGCCCGAGACCTAGAGGCCGAGGTGGAAGGAGGGACCGGGAAAATAATGCCTCCACTAATCAAACGGTCCTTCCTCCCCCGCACTATCACCGAAGACCGGCCGACAAGCCTTTTGATGATGTGCACCAATCTTAGGATAGCTTTTTTCCTTTGTTTTTGTTTTTTTTTTTTTTTTTGTAATAGACAATAGGATCTGTAATTCCATTTGAATATCAATGAAAAAATCCTTTGTCATTATTCTTGTCACTTCACTAACTTGGTTATATTTTGGTATGCTATGCAAGCATTAGCCTTAGGAAGGTGGGATCCGAGGAAGGTCCCTTGTTCCTTGTGGAGCAAGTGGTTAGGCCGAGGAAAGATTCCTCAGTGTAACTATACTCGCATTTCATTTGGGCCGAGGAAGTTTTCCTCGGCTTTGAATGTTGTAATCCTGAATCAGAGTAGATTCATGGTAGGAGGTTTATCAAGCCATTAGGCCGAGGAAAGTCCTCGGTCTTGGCTGTTAGTCTCCTAAGTCAAGGTGGACCCTCGACTGGAAGGGTTGTAAGCCATCAGGCCAAGGAGGTTCCTTGGTCTTGGCTGCTTGGTATCCTGAGTCAAGGTGGACCCTGACAGATGTGTTGTAAGCCATCGTGCCAAGGAGGTTCCTTGGTCTTGCCGCCGAGAATGCCATCGTGCCAAGGAGGATCCTTGGTCTTGGCGAGCTGTTGCCATCGTGCCAAGGTGGTCCTCGGGTCTGGCCGTGTTGCCATCGTGCCAAGGAAAATCCTTGGTCTTGGTCTTGAGAATGCCATCGTGCCAAGGAGGATCCTTGGTCTTGGCGATTGTTAAGCCATCGTGCCAAGGAGGATCCTCGGTCTTGGCAATTGTTAAGCCATCGTGCCAAGGTGGACCTCGTCTTGGCCGCTGAAGCCATCGTGCCAAGGAAGATCCTTGGTCTTGGCTATTGTGTATCGGAGAGTCGAGTAATGTCCTCATCTTCCTGTCGGGTGAAGAGTTGATAGTTGTTTGCATGTTGGAAGAAACCGCTTTCGTAGAATCGAAATGCGATTACATAGAACCGCAATCCTATCAACTAAAAAGACAAAAAGAAAACAAAAGACCGAAAATAAAGACCGAAAATAAAGAGCTAATCTATTGCAAAATAAACTAGACTAGTGATAATATTTTCTAAGGTTGTCGGAATGCCACGGATGCTTCGAGATCCTTCCCCTCCTTCGTTCTCAATCCGTAGGTCCCTTCTCGGATGACTTGAGTGATGATATAGGGACCTTCCCAATTTGGGGAGAGCTTGTTCTCGTTCTCGCCTTCCGACCAGCCAAGCTTCGATCTTTCTAAGTACCCAATCGCCAACTTGGAATACTCTTTTGATGACCCTCTTGTCGTGATATGCCTTGGTCCTTTGCTTGTAATTCACCATCCTCATTTGCGCAGCCTAGTCATTTTTCATCTATCGTGTCCAGGTCTAGGAGCCTATCGACCTTGTTGACTTGCTCATCATAACGGGAGTTCCTTACCGTAGGGATGGCCATCTCTCGCTGGTGCCATAGCCTCGTAACCGAAGGTTAGTGCGAATGGGGTTTCTGTTGGCCCCTGGTGGTCAGGCGAATGTGCCCCATAAAGCTAGGAAGTTCGTCCAACCATCTACCCTCGCGTCCTTCAAGATTCTTGGTGAGGGCGGTTAGGACCGCTTGTTGCGCCTTCGCTTGACCGTTGCCTTGGGGTCTCGCTAATCAAGATTTTGCATGGCGTACTTTGACTCTTCCCACCCCGTTGTAAATGCCGTGGGAGAATTGGAGGCCATGGTCGAAACAATTGTATGCGGAAGGCCAAATCCGCACCCGATGTTGTCATGAACAAAGTTGATCGCGTTCTCTTCCGTTATCTTGGCCAATGCCTCGCTTCTATCCACTTGGAGAAGTAATCAACAGCCTACTATCACGTACTTGCAATTACCACTGCGGGTGGGAAGTGGTCCAATGAGGTCGATCCCCCACATATCAAATGGCCACGTAGGTATTACAAGTGTTTGCTCGACCGCAGTAGTCTTGGAATGTCGTAGAACCTTTGGCATTTGTCACATTTTCGAACATAGGCGTGCGCGTCTTCCCTTAGGTTTCGCCGCAGTAACCTAGCGATATGATTTTGTCGCCTAAGGTTCCTGCCCCCGGTGTCCGCCGCAAACACCTTCATGTACTTCTCGCCAGAGGTTCTCGCCCTGGGATAGACACACCTTAGCAGGGGCTTCGTGAAAGATCTTCTGAGGACTCCGTTCATCACCACGAATCTTGGAGACCTCTTCTTGATAAGCTTGGCTCGAGCATCATCTTCGGGAGTTTCTCCTTCTCAATGTATTCGATGTAGTCATCGATCCAAAGATCTCTCTTCCTCGTCCGTAAGCATGACTTGTAATCTTTCATACGCAGTTCCTCGGCATAAACTACATATGGGTTGGTCTCCGAAGGAGACACGTCCATGGTGGCTAGTTTGGAGAGAACGCCTGCGACTTGGTTGTCTTCCCTTCCTATTCGCTTGAGCTCGAAAATTCCATTTTCTTCGTCATATCTAGGACCAGGTCTCTATACTTGGCAAGGGTGACATCTTGAGTGTTATATTCTCCCTTCACTTGTTTGACAACAAGCCGGAGTCACGTAAAGCAGCCACCTTAGTTGCTCCATAGAAGGAGGCCAACTCAATGCCAAATATGAGAGCCTCGTATTCACTTGGTTGTTAGAGGCGTGAAACCCGAAGCGGATGGCATCTTGTATAGTATATTCTCCTTCCGGGCTTGCTAGTACAACTCCGCCTCCGCTTCTTTCCTTGGTAGCCGATCCGTCCGTATACGTGATCCAACAGCTTGACGGGAGTTCAATGGAGAGTCTTTTCCTCCGCGCTTTTGCTTCCTGGAGGTGGGGAGATGCTCACCCATAAAGGCAATCTCGACTATGAAGTCAACCAAAGGTCAAGCTAAGAGGGTCTTCCTTGGTTGGTAAGTGATATCAAACTCCGTTAGAGCGATTGACCAATTAAGGAGACGTCCCGAGCCGTCCAACTTGTGAAGGATTTTCTTCAATGGTTCGTCGGTGTAGACGGTGATAGGGCGTGCAGTAAAATATGCACGCAGCCTTCCTCAAGCAATGACTAGTGCGTATGCTATCTTCTCCACATTGAAATATCTCGCTTTCTACATCTGGACAGGCCTTTGAGACATAGTAGACTGCTTCGAATTCCTTCATCCTTTCGAACTAAGACAACAAGCGACATAAGTGATCAATGGGCTAGAAGATGTATAACATCTCACCGTAGCCTGACCGCTAAGCAAGGGAGGGGAACCCAAGTACTCCTTCAACCGGAGGAACGCTTCCGAGCATTCAGAGTCCAGAGAAGCTCTTGGTACCCTTCAATACCTTGAAGAAAGGCAAATGACTTTTCGGCGGATTTGGCGATGAATCTTCCAAGGGCCGCAATTCTTCCATTAAGTCTTTGACCTCCTTGATGGTGGTAGGTTCCTTCATGTCAACGAGCGCCTTGATCTTTTCTCGGGTTTGCTTCAATCCCCTTTCGGGGAAACCATGAAGTCCTGTGAATTTCCCCGCAGCAACTCCGAACACGCACTTGCTGATTCAGCCATGTTGTTTGCTCTGAGGTTGTGAATGGTCTCTTCTAGGTCGTGAACGCGTCTGCCTTCCTTGGTCTTTATGACCATGTCATCAATATAAGCTTCCATGTTTCTACCTATCTCGACTTGCAAAAACTTGATTTACCATCCGTTGGTAAGTGGCACCAAAGATTCTTGAGCCCAAAAGGCATCAGCGATGTAGCGTAAATTCCCCACGTGTGTTTGAAGGCGCGCCTTCTCGATGTCTTCTTTCGCCATTTTTATCTCGATGATAGCCTCGAGTAGGCATCTAAGAAGCCGAGAGTTTGGTGTCCAAATGGAGTCCACCAACTTGTCGATTCTGGGGAGAGGATAAACCGTCCTTGGGGCAAAGCTTTGTTTAGATCAAGAAAGCTCTATGCACATACGCCATTTCCCATTTTGCTTCTTCACCATAACGACATTAGCCAACCAAACGGGGTATTTGACTTCGCGAATTATTCCTACGCCGAGTAATTTCTCGCACCTCTTCTTTTATAGCTTCCTCCTCGTCCCTTGCAAAATTTCTCCTCGTCCTGGGAGATGGTCTTCGCTAAAGGATCAACTTCTAAGCGGTGGAGGGCTACTTCTTCATTGATCCCCCTCATGTCTTCGACTCTCCAAGCAAAGACGTCGAGACTGTTTTTCAAGAGGGATATGATTCTTTCTTTCTCTTCCCGCGATAGCCGGCCTCCTAGCTTGATTTTTTGTTCAGATAGTCGGGATTAATGACTACCTCTTCTAGCTCATCTACGTGCTTCATTTCTCGGTCCGTCTCGAAATTCCAGGATTCGATGATGATCTCTCCGATTCTCCTCCCTTCATTGTCGTTTACATCGAGGCCTTCTTCCTCCATAAGTTTATCGATGTCCTGAAGATCGTTCTTCCCCGAGTCGTGGTCAGCCCCCGAGTTCCTCGGGTCATCGACGAGAATGGGTTCTTCCTCGAGACGGGTAGAACTATGCCTTGGTCATCCGCAGCTTTCTAGGACCATAGGCTCTTCTTCCAAATGGGTAGAGTTATGCCTTGGTCATCCACAATTTCTAGGACCATAGGTTCCTCTTCCTCACTTTCCCATACTTCACGGATATAGTTCATTCTAGAGCTAGTTTCCGTGGTCTTCTCGAGATTTGGTGATCTTGATGTTCTCCTGGCGTATCTATCTTCACGCTTTTGACTTTTTTCGGCTCTTGACAACATGTTCCAAGAAATCTTTGGGGTTGCCCTCACGCATCCAATGCCAAAGACGAGTGGGAAATTTAACTCGTTGGTGAGGAAGGGAGGCTACCATCCCAAGTTTGGCTTGACTTGGAATGCCGATAATCGCATGATAGTCACTAGTCAAATCCATGACTATAAAAGTGACAAGAGCTTTGGCTCGGAAGGGATGATCGCCGACTTCGAGTTCTAGTTCTACGGTTCCCTTTGCTCCAACCTTATGGTTGGTGAATCCTTCAAGCCTTCCATGATATGGCTCTAGGCAAAGTGTCTTTCAACCCCATTTGTTGGAAGGCCGAATAGTACAGATGTCACTGAGGCCCCGTGTCAACAAGAAGTCTTTCGGATTCAACATTGTCAATTCGACCCTTGATGACCAATGGCCGCCACGAGCCGCTCGACTTCCCGCCAACTCATTCGGAGAAAAACTAATGATTTCTTCTCGCTTTATGGATCCAAGCAGGACATGGTATACTTTGCTTAGCTCGTGGATCCGGTCCCTTAGCTTTCTCGGTGGAGGTCACCTCTTCACGGATCACATGTAGTTTAGCCCTAGGAGGCCTTCGATCTTCATCCTCACTCTTGGAGTCATCTTCGCTCTCCTCTTGCTTCCGCTTTCGCTTGCCATCTTTCTTCATGACATAACGGTCTAACTTTCCCTCGTCAACCCATTGTTGGATTATCTTCTTAAGGGCCCAAAGAACCATCGTTGGTGTGCCCGTTGTCCTTGTGAAAATCACGCATTTGTTCTTGTCATGGGATATTTTGGGTGATCAATGGGACGAGGTGGAGGAAGGTTCACTAGCCGCATGATTTCGGAGATGGGCTTTGTAAGAGGGGTGAACTCCAGCTTCTCGCTGCTTCGGTTCTATTCTTTCCTTTGGAACCCTTGCCGCTCCCGTTGTCATTCCTCCTGGGGAATTAGTTGCCTCAGTTCCGTCTTGTCGCCTCCCCTTTTCTTTGTCTTGTCTTCACCATGGAAATGGCATAAGCCACTTTGTACAATTCGGCCTTGGAACTAGGTTCCCCGGGCCGAGAGTTCATAAATGAGGGGGCCGTATTTTAACCCGTAGTTGAAGCAAACTATGACCTCCCTATCGCCGAGGCTTTCTTCAACTTGGTCCGCCATTTTTCTAACCTATTGTAGTAGTTGAGGGTGGTCTCTCCCTTCCCTTGCTCAATGTTGGCCAAGTCGGTTAATCTCATCTTCCTCTTCCCACCGTGGCAAAATGATCTAAGAACATTCTCCTCATGCCCCTCCAAGAATCGATGCAACCTTTCTTGAGCTCACGGAACCAGTCAAAGCGGTTCCGTGAGAAGGTGCTCGCGAAAGCTTTGCAGAGCAAGTCATCGCCAGTAGTGAGGAGATTCATGGTTTGTTCAAAACTTTGCACATGGTCCTGGCGTCGCCTGGTTAGTTATATTTCTCGAAATTTGGGAGCTTGAGGTTAGGATGGGAGGTGTCGCGGTTATCCTCAAGGAAAACGGACGGTGGCCCAATCATAATCATCGTCATTATATTTCTTTCCTCTCTCCATATCATCCAGCCTTTTGCTTCAACAGCCTCCCATTGCTTTGTTTCTATTTCCTTCTCACCGCTTGAGCGAGTGCTTCGTTGGGAGCTTCGATCGACTTTTTTGGGGCGATCATTCACCCTACTATGCTTTTCTTCATGCCGTGGCCATCACGTTCGGAGGGGGCCCTATCACGTCTTCGTTCCGTGTCTTGTGCGCCAAGTATCATCCCGTAGGGCTCGGGGGTCCTTGGCCTAGCAAATTCCCGATGCCGAGGACGAGGAGAGTCCGCCGACGAGGACGATGAGAATCTCGAATGACGAGGACGAGGAGAATCCGGTCGACGAGCTCGAGGAGACGTGGGACGCCTAGGTGTCATGATGAGGCGAGCAGGATAGGCGCCTATTCAAGCCGAGTCTTGTCCTTAGGTCCTTGGAGTTCACTTCCTCTTCCCTAGGAGTTATTTGGCTTCTCGTGTCGACCACGTGATCCTTCGCTTACCGTTATGCCGAGGACGAGGAGAATCCCCGGGAGCCGGCATTGGTAGTTCGCCAGCCTTCGGGGAGGAGCCCGATGCTCTCCCTGTTCCTTTCTCAAAGGTGGGCCCATTGATGGCATAATGATTGCAGCCATGGAATGATCTGGGTCCATTTGCAAAAGGGCAACTTGTGTTTCATACATCCTTTGCAAAGTCTCCATTTGTTTGTGTAACAAAGAGCGTCGGCCAACGGGCCGAGATCCTCCCGCTGACCGCGTCGGCATTCTTTGTTTTCTTCCTTCCCGCTTGCTTCCCACGAGCACGAGTAGGACGAGGAAGGTCATTGCCCTCTCCTCGGCATTTGCCTCGACCCATGGAACGAAGAGTCATGGCAAGGGGAGGAATGACATCTGGCCCGAGGTAGAGGAGGAGGAGGAGGCGGTGGCTCCTCGGCTCCGGTGTTTCCCCATTCACTTGGGTGGGATCCTCAGCTGTAACATTTGTGAATTGCCCGTCCATTATGAATCACAAACAGATTATTAAATGCGAAATTTTCCAAAAATCACAATTTCAACAGAACCAAATTTATGGCTAAATTTAGGGTAAATTTTGACCACAAACAAACAAATAATTGCAATTTTTCCAACACACAAATTCAAACCACAAATTTCGCTCGTACGTGAACTAGCAGCTTCCGGAATTAATGCAGCTTCCTGGAAGTTAACAAATTTCGACCGAATCAAGAACCGAGCCTGTCTGAGCAAAAATTTCCGATTTCGATTAAGAACAAATCCAACGGAAAATAGCTTCTCGTGCGAGATTTTCCAGCCAAACAAAGGGTGTTTGAATCGATTTCCAAGAATGGAACCAATTGATGATGCCAAAATCGTCAAAACAGCCCAAATCCAAGCGTTGAATACTCCGGCGATCGCAAGGCCTGAAAATAAGAGAAAACACGTAAACTAAGCCGGGGCGGATCCGGCTAAAGGCCCTCCGGCGTGAGAGTAAGTTCACGGTTGATATTAGAGAAATCAAATTGACAGAGTTTCTCCAATGTAAAAAGTAACGTACCGAATAATGAGCCATGGGGCTTGTATTTATAGGGATGGATAGATAGAATCCATGTTGGAGTGAACTTGTAAAGAGATAAGATATAATCCTAAGAGAATTATATCTGTTAAGGAGTCATTGTTTGACTTGAATTGATGTTGGTAATTGTAATCCTGATTGGATCACAACTGTGTAATCCTTGTTGTATAAGGATTGTACGTTCTGCTAACCGGAAAGCCGAGGAACACAAATGTTTTACCTCGGCCTTATCTGATAGACCGAGATGAATGATTCTGCTTCCTCGTTATTAGAGATTGGCCGGTGCGGAGATATGCCGAGGTAAATGATTTTATTTCCTCGTCATAGTGGGTGAAATGCCGAGGTAAGAACTTGATTCTCCTCGTCTCTCGCCGCACAACGGCCCAAACATGTAGACATAAGTGGTGAGTTGAACGTTCCTCGTCGTATAAGGAAAACCTTACCCGGCCCGAGATACTTGGTTATTTAGATAATATTCACGGCCCAATTTAATTAGGCCCACTGAGCAAACCCATATTCGTATCTCGGTTTATCTTTGCTCGGCTGGCCCCCAGGACTTTCTAGCTCGGCTTAGGACGAGTAGAAAGTCATCTCGTCCTCGTCATATAGAATACGAACGGGTTTGACACGTGTCCTCGGCGTCGCTTCATATAGCGACGGTTGCCATTAGGGCCCCAGTCTTGTCACGCCTTGAACCCCTCATTTCGCATTTAATTCTTGGGACGCCGGACCTGGATCTTTGCTTTACCCACGGGTTGACCCGGATTGGAGGGGTATAAAAACTAAAACCCCTTCAATTTAAACCTTTACACACTTCCAAGTTTTTGAGAGCATATTGACGAACGAACGCAAGGTTTAACAACGATTCTCCGATCTTCTTCTTACCCAAGCCGGTTTCGCGAAGCTTTCTCTCCGGCGAGCTTGTTGCAGTCGTGATTCCGACCACTTCTTCTCAATCAGGTATGAAATCATTCCCTTTCTGCGTAATCCGTCCATTACTTTGCGATTTCTAGGGTTTTTAGGAAGGATTTTGAATGTGCCAAGAAAATGGACTGCCATTGTTGAAGGTTGAAGCTTTTCTTGATAAAAAACTTCAATTCTTTAGTTCTCTTTGTATTTTATATGAAATTTCTGGAATATTGAATGAATTCCCCCTTCGTTTTTGATTCCCCTTAGAAATGGCTCGATCTTGGGACCATTCTCCCCGATTCCGTTATGGATATCATACTGGAAATTTGAGGGTCTATCGTAGAGAGAGAGGTCCATGGTTGATGCTCACTCTAGATGATGTAAGCAAGCAGTTAAGAGGTTATGGTCGAACTCGTCTATTCCTCCAATACCCTGACTCCACAAGAAAAAATATAGAATTTTACAAAAAGTTAAAGGGCCACAATGGAATAAATGGGAAAGTGAGGGGGGTCAAGTGACCCCTCTCAGCATATTGATCCGCCCTGGAAGAAGGAAAAAGAGATTGACAATGTCTTATTCTAGTAACGTCGTTAGTTTATCAGTTAAATCGTCTTGGACTAGGTAGGAAGACAAAACATTTGAAACTGCACATGTGTTAATTTGTGATGATGACCCAAACCGTTGGGAGAAGATTGCTGCAGTTCGCTTTCATTAAATTAAGCATTTTCATTCGTAAAAACAAAAGCACTGGTTAAGTTAATTGAATTTGATGACGCCACGATCTGGGGTGGTAAAGGTTGCAATGGACGCGTTGACCTCGGACAAGATCTGCAAAATAGCACTATTAGGGGTGCGGGGTTGCTCCGCTATAACCCTCGGGCGTAAGGATCAATTTCTGTATACGAGAGATATAGAGAGAGTATTGTAGAGAGAGAGAGAGAGAGAGAGAGAGAGTGTATTGTGTAAAATGAGAGATTAGAGATTCGAGATCGCCTTTGCCTTTGGAGGGTTATAGTATTTATAGGGAAATAAGTGTGTAGGTGGCACTTTGTGGGGGTCCCGCCGTATATATTTGGTATATGTATATATTTAATATATTTAACTGTATGAGACTATGTATATGTTTATGTATAAATATATAACAAAAGTCAGGGTTCTTCAGTAGCCTCCTACTCCAAGTGATGATTATTTATGGTCGAAGAGAGGAGTATGATTTTGGTAGTGGCTGGCTTAAGTATATATTTATGGCCGAAGCTCGGAGCTCGCAAGATCGACTTGAAGCCTGAAGGTTGGAGTCAGGAGACAAGGAGGACGCCGGAGAGGGGAGAGAAGGTGGCAACCACGTGCTGCTTTTATCTCGGTCACGGAGACTGGGAGTCACGGAGACTTGGAGTCACGGAGACTAGGAGTCACGGAGATTGGGATATGCGGGCACGCTCTCGTCGGACTGCGGTCTGAATCTGCGGTCACTAGCCCGTGTTCGTCAGAGAGGGGAGAGAGGTGGAAGTTACATGCTGCTTTTATCTCGGCACCTCTTTTGGAGCCGAAGTTCAGATCTGGGAGTCACGAAGACTAGGAAGACTGGAAGTCTGGAGTCACAGAGACTTGGAGTCACGGAGGCTAGGAGTTACGGAGACTTGGAGTCACGTAGATTGGGATGTGAGGGCACGATCTCGTCGGACTGCGATCTGGATCTGCGGTCACTAGCCCGTGTTCGTCAGAGAGGGGAGAGAAGGTGGCAGCTACATGCTGCTTTTATCTCGGCCACCTCTTTTGGAGACGAAGCTCATATCTGAGAGTCACAGAGACTTGGAGTCTGGGGGCTGGAGCCTCAGAGGACTAGAAGTTTGGGGACTTGAAGGCAGCGATCTGCCGATAATCGCCAAAGATGGGTGGAGATTCCCGGATATAGGTGGGAGAGCACCATAAAATAAGCATAGATCCTGCAGGTAGTTGGACATGAAACTCGGAGATTCTCGAGAGTAAATAAAGCGGGCACATAGCCCGTGGATGAATAATCCAATAATAAGAATGAATGAGCCCCCGAGCTGGTTGTTGAACTCCAAATATGCATAAACATGCATGTAGTTTCAAATGCATTTGCCCGAAGGCTTCTAGGTGTGTACCCGTCGGTCTTATGGAGTTTTCTTTGCCCGTCGGCTTGTTCGTATTTGGCCCGTTGGCTCATTTGTTGTTTGATCTTTGCCCGTAGGCTTATTGGGTTTTTGCCCGTAGGCTTATTGGATCTTTGTCCGTAAGCTTATTGTTGAATCTTTGCCCGTAGGCTTATTGAATTTTTGCCCGTAGTCTTATTGTTGGATCTTTGCCCGTATGCTTATTGGATCTTGTAAATACTTATTTTAAACTCAATGCCTTGGGCGCGGGCAATGTAGTGCCTTTTTTTGCTGGTCGCGTTTATGAGTTGATAACTCTTTATTTAAAAATCGTTCTAAGTTTTTTCGTGAGAGTTAGCCCTTTTCTCTATGATCGAGTTTGTTATGGCCTTGGACGATCCCGAGGTTTTGACCCCACTTCGTCTATTTGGCTCTTGAACATTCATTTGGGCATGCAGAATGTGGCCGTGAGGCTATAGTCTGCGTCAACAGCAGGAGTCAGCCGGTGCTGGCATTTGTATCCACTATTGGTGGTTCACGCGGTTTGACTATTTGGAGTCTTGTGGCGATCTTGTACGGGCTTATATGTTGGCCTTTGTACATACAGGCGTGCAATCAACAACCAATGAGGCATACACTAGGGGTGTTCACGGTTCGGATTGATCCGGATTTTATCAAAATTTCAAAAAAACAGGACCAGACCAATTGTTTGGTTCTGCCTAAATTCAGGAGCAGGACCAGACCATTACATTACAGGACCGGTCACATTGGTTCGATTTCAATGGTTCGGTCCATGTCCGGTTCCATCGGTTCCACAATTTACACTGCTATATGTTTTTTCTAAAGATAAAACATTCAACAACTATTTTTTTCATGAAACCAAAATATAGGACGATTACATAAACAAAGTTCAAATAAAAATATTCAGACATACAACAAATTAACTGAAATAGAGGAATAAAGTTCAAATAAAAAATATAGGACGATTACGTTACATAAACAAAGTTGAAAACCGAAAACTGAAAGTTCCATGCTTAATAACAATAAATTTGAAATTATGAATAAATATATATATATATATATATATATATATATATATATATATATATATATATATATATATATATACATAATATATACATAATCGGTCCGGTCCGGGTTCGGTCCAGGATCATATATATTTTTTCAAAAACCAAGACCAACCCAAATAATCGGTTCCATATAAATTTGGGACCAGAACCAAACCAATTCTATTGGATTGGTCCGGTTTTCATTGGTCTGGTCCGGTTCTATCGATCCAGTCCGGTCCGTCAATTTTTTTGTTCAGCCCTAGCATACACGCATTTTGTGGGTACGGGCACTATTTTGGCCTTTGTACCCACGTGCACCTATCGTGTATGGGCTTGATGACCTTTGTACATATAGGCGTGCGATCTTAAGAGACCTTTGGGCATCATCAGCAGATAGGGGCTCTTATATTGGCCCTTGTACCTACTGGCATCCGGACATTCACTTGTTTAAGTGAGTAAATTATGGATTGACACAATTTGGGTTTTATCCCTCTCCCAACCATGAGTTTTGCTTAGGTAGCGGATTGCACGAACTGAGGTGAAATTTCTTTTCATCTTTGTTTCGCCAACCGCGAGTACGATCATAGAATAAATATTATCTTTCCTTCTGTCGGATCACGAGCATGCTTTTTTATTTGCACGAACAAAATTTAGAAACGGAGGAGAAATAATTTTCTTCTTTCGCCGGATCACGAACATGCTTCTTTATTTGCACGAACAAGTCTTTGGCGGAGCTTGATGAAAATATGTTAAAAACTTGACGAAGTTTTTAATAGTCGTCTGAAATTTAACGGAGGGTTTAAGTTGAAAAGCTTGAGTTTAAGTTGAAAAGCTTGTAACAGAATCTTGGTGGACCAGATATTTTTCTCCTTGAAGTGTGCACGTGGACACCCTCCAGCCACTTCAAAATGTGTAAGCACGTGGCCTTTCCAAGCCATTTTTTTGACATTTTCTCCTTACTAGTGATAAGTCCGTGCATAGCACGGGTTGCATTTTACAATTTATTTTTTATTTTGATTAATAAATTATAGTTATTTAATTATAATTTTTAAGTAAGAAATATATTTTGTATTTATTGTATTTAGTTTGAATAAACTAATAAGCTATTAATTTTTTTTCTTATAATGTTGTCTATCTTATAGTTTTTCTACATATAAAAAAGCGTCAAGTACTCTCGATCAAATGGATAATGTATGTAGATTTCTTATTTAATTTGAGCTAGTATTATTGAATTATATAATATATATTTTTTGAGGTGAAAAATTTCATATTTAAAAAATAATACTCAAACAAAGAAAAAAATTCAATATAACAAAATATATCATCTTATTGTTAATCCAATTTCAAATAACCCAATGATTAAATATTTCATATTCTTTATATGTATTCTATATATAGACTTACAATAATATTTTGTATAATAACTATAAATACTCTCTCGTACTTTACTTTTATACTCACAATTACAATCAAATTACTATTTATTTCACACATTCTCTATGTTACTTTAATTTTTATAATCATAACACCTCTCTCCTACCTCACTTTTTCTTAATTATTGTGCCAAAAATGTTAGTCCGATTTGAGGTGAAACAGAGTGAGCATATTAGAATACAGAGATAACTAAAAAACAAAAAGCGTTATGTGCGTGAGTCGTAGGAATTCAAAATGCCCTACTCAATCCTAGCTCCACCTAGTCATGTAGGTTAAAAATTGTCCAAAACAATATTAATAAAGCAAGTGAATAAAAAGTAGGTTAGGTAGGTAATGATTTTTTTTTTCTAATTAAAAATTTTATAAGTATCAAGTGGTTCAAAACTCTATTCATCTTTTGTCCTTTTAGGAATAAATCGAATGGTGAACTTTAAATTGATATTTATATAAAAAAAATTGTAAGCTTTAAACTGAAACAGAGAGAGTACTAACTATAACTTATTAGTAATACTTTAAGCTAATTATAGAAATTATTAATTTCCTACTATTATAACTTACATAATATAGTAATTTTATATATTAATTAATATTATTAACTTATTATAATTAACTATTAATAGTTAACAATTACAGTTAATTTTCATAGTTAACAATTATAATTAACTGTTATAATTAACAATTAGTAGTTAACTATTATACTTATCAATTATAGTTAACTATTAATAATTAATTATTAATAGTTAACTATTATTATATCATTTATAGTTAACTATTAATAATTAACTATTAATAGTTAACTAATACAATTAACAATTATAGTTAACTATTAATAGTTAACTATAATCAATAACTATAATAGTTAACTGTTATAATTAACAATTAGTAGTTAACTATTATACTTATCAATTATAGTTAACTATTAATAATTAATTATTAATAGTTAACTATTATAATATCAATTATAGTTAACTATTAATAATTAACTATTAATAGTTAACTAATACAATTAACAATTATAGTTACCTATTAATAGTTAACTATAATCGATAACTATAATAGTTAATTATTAATAGTTAACTATTATAGTTAATAATTATACTAACTATTAATATTTTACTATTATATTTATCTAATATATTAACTTATATATATTATCTAATACCATTAAGGTATATTTGGCAACCTCAATTTCAAGATTTGAATTTGAAATTGGAAGAACAAAATGAATTTCGTGAAACTAATTTAACCATTTCAATTCCAATTCAATGGATTGGAATTGAGTTGCCAAACATACCCTTAGTTAAGGTGAATTTTATTTGCAAGGCACCAAATGTGTAAGGCACTTTGAAATGACCACAATGCCCTTGTATATATAACAAAAAAAAAAATCACAATATCATTTCAAAGCACAAGAACGTCGGTCTCTCTCCTCCCCATCTCCATTTCCGACGTACCCAACGCCAACCACCGTTTTTTCGCCGGAAAACTCAATTCTTCTACAATTTTTCGGATGAAAATTCCCAATGTCGCCAAGTCTACCACTGGGACCTCGTCTGCGTCATTTGTCTTCGCGGGAAAATGATAATTTACCCAAATTTGAATTTGAAGCCCTAATAGATTTAATGCCTAAAATTGGATGTTACAATGCGTAATTGTAGTATAAATTTGAGTCGAAAATTGTTGTAACATCAATTTACAACCTAGCTTTCAATTTCAATGTCAATTTCAAAGGATACGTAACTGGGTTTGCAAAAAAATTCATACTGGTGGGGTGTTTCGTGTGTTTATACACGAAATGTTGAATGACATTTCGTGTAAAATCATACAAAATATTTCTTAACATTTCGTGTATATTCATACGAAATCTAAAGGAAAATTTCTCCTGTGGATTTCGTGTGAATATACACGAAATGTTGAGAACCATTTCGTATCATTTTACACGAAATGTTATTCAACATTTCGTGTGAATCTACACGAAATAACTCAATACATTTCGTGTATTTTTATACGAAACATATCTGACAACGTCGTGTATAATCACACGAAACGTCCGCGTACGGGAGGAACAGTTTTGTTCATTTTCCGTGCTTTGCAAATAACCACGCCCGTTAGTTAATAACAAAGAATATGAAAAGTCACACATTTAAGAATTATATGGTGATGTGACTTCACAAATGAAGATCTTTAGAAAAAATTGTCCACATGGCATTGCCATAGGTCTCCTCACCTACTTTAAATATATACTCCCTCCGTCCTGCTACAAACTGCACACTTTTCTTATTAGGCGTCCCATTACAAACTGCACACTTTCTAAAATGACAAATAATCTTTACTATTCACTCCACTCATTCTCTCTCCTACATTATTTTAATACTCACAACACCATTATAATTTACTATTCCCTCCACTCATTCTCTCTACTATTTTACTTTTACACTCACAACATTTATATCATTATTTTTTTCCTTAATTTCCGAGCAAATAGTAACTTTGCGATTTCTTTCTCACTTTCACCTTTTCCCATTTTCTCTCTCTACACTTTTCCCTTTCTCTCGTACCCACGATAACTAAGGAGAAAGATCGTTGCTGCTCAGCCACTTCAAAGTATCATTGCTAAATCATTTCAACTCCATTGGCAAAGATTCTTGCGTTATTGTGCTGAGAAAAGTACCTTTTTGGTCCTTAAACTATTTTAATTGGGACTTTTTAATCCTTGAACTATTTTCTAAGCCTTTTTCATCCTTGAACTATTTTAATTGGGACCTTTTAGTCCTTCCGTTAAAAATGTTGTCCATTAACCGTTAATTGGGATCTTTTCGTAAAGAGTTCTATAGGCCAGTGACCTTTTAGATACTTAACTCCGTTGTGAAACTATTTCTTTATTTTATTTTTTACAAATTTGAACATTTATTTAGGGACGGAGGAGTAAACTGAAAATTTCTAAATAAAAAGGATTAAAATAATTTTATTTTTAACATAATAATAATCAAAATTCAAAACAAACTAAAGTAATTATCATCTAAACTAAAAAAATTAAAAAAATTAATATCATTTAAATATTTTAAGGAGTAAATTAATATCAAATGTCCACCATTCAAGGCTATAATCATATCAGATTAGAAATATTTTAGAGGGAAAAAATCTATAATAAGAATCTGAACATAAAAAGTACCTAATAATGCCGGCCGAAGGAATGCCAAATTGAAAAAACTCGTGCATACAAGGAAGAACATCAGCTGCAGAGAAACAGAGACGGGTCTTTTCGCAGGCTGAAGAATAACTCACATATATCCATAGCATAATGACATTCAAAGTATACGATATACTAATGGCTAGCGCGGCCCCACCACTCCCTAACCCGAGTTTAAAAACCAAAGCCCAACAAATCGGTATATGAAACAACAGAGTTACAACTGAACTCCATAACATAGGAAGAATCAAACTCTGAGATTGCAAGTAACGAATTAGCAGCTGAAGAATCGCTTAAGGAAATAGGGTCGGAATTAGAAGAAGAGAGTATTTTCGAGCAATGGCGGAAATTAAAGGGTCTTGGCCTATTAATATCAGAAGTTTGTCCATGAAGATCCATGTAATGGAAATTGGTAGACATAGGAGAAGAAGAGATATAATCCCGGCGTATGTATAGGCTCCAAGCTTTTTGAATTGACCTGCTCCATAAGCTTGTCCACAGAGAGTTTCCAATGCACTAGCCATTCCAAACTGTTGGGAATTTGAAACTTCAGTTAGAATTATCACTCAATATAAATACCATTATATTATGTGATTCAGGAACTTGAATTTGTTTGGAGAAATTAAGGTATATGAAAAATTGCAAGAAATAACACTTTGTGTGGTATTAATTAGTAATTTACGTTATTTTTGTTGTACGAAAAATACATCAATTTGTGCATTTTTTGTTGGAAGTCTACCCAATATTCAATACTAGTCACTGGCCTATAAACTCTTTATGAAAATGTCCCAATTAACGGATAATTGACGAAATTTTTAACGGAAGGACTAAAAGGTCCCAACTAAAATAGTTCAAGGATGAAAAAGGCTTAGAAAATAGTACAAGGACTAAAAAGTCCCAATTAAAATAGTTTAAGGATCAAAAAGGTACTTTTCTCTTATTGTGCTCGTCTCTTTTTCGAGGGTGCTCCGGATCTGGTCTAAGAGTCTCAATTTCGTGCTCATTTGGGAGCTGACCCTATATGTTTTCTTCAACGGCACACCGGGGAATGAACGATTGTTCACCGGCACAAGTTTACCGTTAGAGATCGTCAATTATGATTCCTAAATCCTTCGAAATTTCACGGAAGTGTTTTCATCACTCAAAAAAGTAAACGAAATTTATTCTCCTTGTTCGATTGTTTTAGCTTGCAATTGAATCGAAATCAAACTGTGTTCATGTTGCCCACCACATGTTTGAATAAAAAGCTTCAACCTTTATTATTGTAAATGCTGTCTGTTGCGCGCCAAGTGTTTGACTATTGTCATGTTGCTCACCACTTGTTTGAATAAAAGCTTCAATCTTTATTCTTGTTAATAGCTATTTATTGCGCGCCAAGTGTTTGAATGTATTCCTCAACCAACAGTAGTACAATTCAGTTTAAACTGATTGCCAAGTTTAGGGATAGTATGCAATGACTGATTGGTTGACAATCTAGGGATTGACAAATCTTATTGCACAATGGTAGTTTTTATTTTCAATATAGATAAGCATTTCGCATTGATGTTTTTTGTTGTGGTAAAACCACTTATCTTTGTCTTGCATTTTTGAACAGGGCTCCTCAGAGTTTGAAGTAGTGCAGCCTTATTGTTTCTGAAAGATACGATGCTTTTCCTAATCAAATGGAGTGAACCCCGTCAACTTGTTTCTTTTTCTCATAAATTTGTATTATCGGTTCAATTAGGATATAGCATCACAAGCCAGATGCATTATTCTTCAGAAGCGGAAGTTGAAATACAGAGAATTACTAGAATTATTAACGATCATCCATTTCCTAACAACCCGCTTCTGCCTACTCTTTCAGAACAGATTACGCCAGCTATCATTTCAAACTCTTTTGTGGAAAATGTCCTTGGTCGCCTCTTTGCAACCCACTGTAATGGCCTTAAAGCCTTCGAATTCTTTAAATTTTCCCTCAACCATTCCCAGTTCTGTCCCAGTTCAGATGCTGTTGAAAAGATGCTCCACATATTGACAAGAATGGGTAATTTTAACAAAGCTTGGGAACTGATGGAAGAAATCAGAGGAAGTCACCCGTCGTTGCTGACCCTCAAGTCAATGAGCATCGTCTTGTCGAGAATTGCCAAATTTGGGACTTTTGAAGATACGGTTGAAGCGTTTGAAAAAATGGAGAATTGCGTATGTGAAGGGAAAACATTTGGGATTGACGAGTTCAATGTACTTCTTCGAGCATTTTGCACACAGAGACAAATGAAGGAAGCTCGGTCGATTTTCAGCAAGCTATGTTCTCGATTTTCTCCCGACACCAAAACCATGAATATATTGCTTTTGGGGTTCAAGGAATCAAGTGATGTTACTGCAGTGGAACTTTTCTACCATGAAATGTTTCGCAGGGGATTTAAGCCCAACACCATAACATATAACATTAGAATTGATGCATACTGCAAAAGAGGTCGATTTGTAGAGGGCTTAAGGCTTCTTGAAGAAATGGAACATAAAGATTGCTTTCCGATAGTAGAAACAATAACAACTCTAATCCATGGAGCAGGAGTCTCCAGAAACATTACCAATGCAAAGCAGCTGTTCGATGAAATTCCAAAGAGAAATTTAGTGCCAGACTCTGGCGCCTATAATGCCTTAATAAGCGCTTTCATCAAGTCAAAAGATGTCAACTCTGCACTGAGCTTGATGAATGAGATGGACGAGAGAAATATCCGGCATGACAATGTTACATATCACACCTTATTCTTGGCACTGATGAGGTCGAAAGGCATTAACGGTGTTGTGGAGCTCTATTACAAGATGGTCAAGAGAAACTTTGTGCCTAAAACACGGACTGTGGTGATGTTAATGAAGTTCTTGTGTGAAAATGGTAAAGTTGATCAGGGGTTGGATTTGTGGAGGTACCTGACAAAGAAAGGTTACTGCGTGCATAGTCACGGGTTGGATCTTCTCGTGATGGGTTTGTGCTCCATGGGTCGGGTTGAAGAAGCTTGCGACTGCGCAAGAGGGACGTTGGAGCGAGGAAGACATTTGAGCGATCAAACATTTAGGGTTCTCGAGAGGCATTTGTTGCAGAGCGGGGATGATGACAAGTTGAAGAAGATGGATGATTTAGTAAAGAGATTACAAACTGTTGTGCCTTCATCAGGGGGGCATGCCATTGGGATCCGCAGCTTGTGAGAGGTTCAATTTCACAGAGAATGGACCCTTAATTCGTTTAGTAAAGTAAGGGTAAAATTGTCTTTTGACCCACCTTCCCATCAATTATCAATTGGGGTTATGCATTATTTGTTTTTTATGGGATCTGGGCCATTGAGTTTCATTTTTGGGGAAGTTGGCCACACCTCCCTTACCAAACAGTTTGTTACGTTGTTGCCTCTATTATTTTGTGGTCATTATTTTTTGTTCAAGCTTTGGTTTAATATGGTCACTTACATGACTTGACCCTAACAAACGCCAGATGAAGGCAGGGGTACCAGTTATTAGGCTACAAGTTCGCCTGATATTTGAAACTGACCACGTGCTGAAGCAATGCATGATTTTATTTTGGAGAAGTGTTGGATCTCAATCTCTCCTTGCTTTATTTTGATCATTTCTATGACAAGATAATGAAAGAGTTAGAGATGCTACATGATGCAGTAAGTATTAAGTAAGGGACATCTTTAGTCACTTGTCTATAATTAAAGATAACATAAATTTGAAGATGATAAAAGTGCAGATTTAATCAACGAATCTGATTGCTCTTATGAAGAAATAAGACTTGAGAAGCATGTCGGTTCTTGTAAAAGAAGCTAGTTTTGATGTTAACTTATCAGAACTTGTTGTCCACATTCAAAGTAAATGACATTATCATTAGTCTTAAGTGATGTGACGTTAGCTTCAAACATGATTTTTGGTTTCCTCTAAGTATAAGAAAGTGATATACATACTGTCTGTGCAACAATGTTGTTACCTGTCTTATGATTTTCCTTTATTAAACTCATCAAATTGAATCATTTTTTCTTCTTTGCTTTTTCCAAATTTTATCCCCACCTATTTCTTCAACTCTCTTTTTATTTTTTTTATTTTTGTTTCTCACATCCTTTTGTCCCGATGAAATATGAAGGTTCATGTTAGTCGACCCCAAATTATTTTGGGACTAAGGCTTTGTTGCTGTTGTTGTTGTAAATTCATCAAATTGAAGACATTCAATGCAACACTATCTTATCAATTATGCAGTTGTCGCATCTGAGCCTGTCACTACAACAGTTGCTGTTTCCGATTCTATTATTGGGAGAGAATGTATGCACGAGGAATCGAATCCAAAGCTTGAGAAGTTAACTCTATCTGCTAATCTGCCTGTTACTTTCCCTGATCATCTCCAAGTCCCAGAGACTTTTAAAAAGCGATTAACTTTTGGAAGTTTGGATGCTGCTCTTGGTGACGAGAATCGTAGCTCTTCCATTGTTCCTGTTCAGGGGAATGATGTAATGGATGCATCTATGAGGTAGTGACTGTTTCTATTTTGTTTTTTTTTTATTGTTTTCATACCATGTTGTTGCTAACCCAGGATATTGACTATCAATTCTCATCACTGCAGCAAACAAAATGTGGCATCAACTGATAGAGAAGATGAAGTTCCAAGTCATCCGCTACCTCTTCAAGATATGCCTGAAAGTGCACCTCCTTCAGAACATAGTGTCCTCTCTGATTCTTCTTTGACACAGGAGCATCAGGCAAGTATTCTTTTTCAAGATATGCCTGAAAGTGCACCTCCTTCAAAACAGGAGACAGTGCCTCTTCAAGGAGGATCTCAATTTCCATTTGCACATTCTACTACAAGTTATGGTTTTGGTCTTCCCCCTCATTATCTTGGGATTCTACCCCCTGAAGTGCCCGAGCATCAGGCAAGTATTCTTTTTCATTTGTGTTGTAGGGGTTGGGTGGGAAGCTTCTTTATAAATTTTTCTTGTCTCTAGTCTTGATGCTGGTCGTTTCTTTAGTCGTGAAATGCTTTGGTTGATGGTTTGATTTTCAATTCTTCATATTAAATGCATTTTTCTTATTGTTCCCATACATTGAAACTTTTCATGTGACTGAATTTTTTATCAAGGGGCCATTGTAGTTGATTTCACCCCATTAATCTTTTGTGACTTGTTAGACCTTTTATCTTTGCAACAAATACTTACAGAAGATTTCTTTGTTCAAGAGCTCAAGATGAGTATCATAACTATTACTAAGTGTGTAGTTTATAGTGGGAAGGAGGGAGTATTGGTTATATATGTTTCTGACTGTATATAGCTATTTTTAAAATGCGGAGTGGGAATTCACTTGTTTCTGCTGCAACTCCATCTGCAACTCAATCTTCTGGAGCTGCGCAGAGTTCTCTATCTCCACCTCCCTTTCCTCTATTCCGGCACCCTTTTGCTCATGGCTACTACCCATATGGCCCCTACTATCCCCACTATTATTGGCCCCCTAATGCACACCATTTGATAAGCCACGGTGGTTTCCCTCAGCAACCTTATGTACCACCAGGCATAAAAGTCCCTGTTCCCTCACCATACATGCAAGGAAGTAATGCAGGAAACGTGGGTCACTTTGGGGTTCTCTCTGCTTTTGGGGCATATGGCTCTTCCCCGGTTAGTTATACTGCTGATGCAACTCCCGGTTCCGTGGGTAATGAGGACGTTGTAGCATCTCAAAGGAAAAGAACTCTGCTAAATCTGCGGTGCAACAGGTTTGTGATAGTTTTGATTTTTTCTATCGCAACTGTTTATTGATGTTAATTAACTTGGAAATCATATGAACCGAAAAGATTGATTTTTTTTCTTTCTAATTGTTTAAGTTGATTAGGGATCAATTCAGTTCATTGTGTGGCATACAGATGATTTGCTAGTTAGCTTGACCTTTATTTCTTTTCGTTTTGTTACCTATGGGTGGTAATTGAGATGTTTTTGATTCCTTAATTTGCTTTATTAGGGTGATGAATAATTTTATCAGAAATTGTTCTAAAGCTAGTCGATTCCAGTTAGATACATTTCTTAGAAATCTTTTAAAACCAATGAAAAGCAAACATCTTCGCCCCCAATAAAGGGATTTGAGGATAAAAATATGAATCTGTGCTCAGAGGATGAAAAAAGGAGTAAACACCTGGACCAAAACGGGAGGCTCCCACCACAAAGAGCTCTGAACTCTATAGGGAATAGATTATCTATGAAATAAATTCTGATCACTGCTGTTGTTTTAGGCTAGTTCTCAACTATTTTGTGCACTTCTTTGTGTGTCTATGTGTGCCTGTGCTTGCGGCATGTTTACTCTTACATTATACTTTTGAAATTGGTAATGGCTGAAAAATCAGTTGTGGCCAGAGTAAATTGAAATCTTCAACAGGATAAATAAGCTTTCTCAGTCCCGGTGCTTTAAAGGTTCAAGGTGATGCTATTTATTTTTTGATTGTGTTTCTCAAGTCTAAAATGAAAAAGCGAGAGACGGTTTTCAATACTCCCTCCGTCCCAAAATGAATGTTCAAAAAAATTTCAAATTTACTTTTGACCAAAAGCAAATTTGAAATTTTGGACATTTATTTTGGGACCTAGGGAGTAGCAAAAAATTAAGAAAAGGTTAGCAAGTTATGCTCATTATTTGTCATATTTATTTCCTTAACTCTGAGACCACGTAATTGGGGCAAGCCTCAATTAGTTCTATACATATTAGTCCAAGCTCCTATTGTATTTTGATGTATTCTTTTCTGTAGATTATTTTATTACCTTAAGAACACCAAATCTTGTTTCATGTATAAAGTATGCCAGTCACCTTGGTCAATGCATACAAACAGCCTAAACTAAACATTGGAATCTGCCGGGAAGAGTAAATCTGCTTATATCATGGTGACAAATGGATTCTACTAAACATTCTTGATATGATGCCATTTATAATGATGGTCTGGTAGGTATAAACATGAGTGGTTTTTTTCAACCATTCTTTTTCTCGGGATATATCATTGCGATCTTACACTTTTTGGTTGATCCCCAGCCCCCAAATGTAAGTATTGTGGGTTAGGTAAATTATTGTGTCATCTTGGAAGAAAATAAACTGTGATGTCTTTTGTAGAAATATAATCTCTTGGAAACTGAATTGTATGCTAGCACACATATTTAAGAAGAGGTGCATTTGATTTAAAGATCACACTCTTTGCAGGTGTCAATGTTTTTTAAGTGAGGCGTGATTCTTCATCTGTAGAGCATTTATGTCAGACAAGCTGAAAAAGAAACTGTTAGCGGAAAAGTTTACCCTCTACATTGTCGATGCAGTGATAGCAGACTTCAGGAGCAGGTGTGTAAATTGCCTTTCACAAGTCCTAGTATTTGCTATGCTCATGTCATCCGTTGTTTAGTACAGAATGCTTTGTTATTCATCGATCTTCTATCAAAATAATACTTTGTTATCTATTGATCATTTTTCATATGCTTTATTAGGCTGTTTCTTCCTGCACTATCTACCCACATGCTTGTCTTCTAGAATTCTGACACTTGAAGTTTATTTCAGAGAATTCATTGCATGTGGAAACATTCTCTCGATACAGATGGTCTTCCTGAAGTTGGGGTCCAAGGCGGATCAATAAAGTAAGTCATTCACTTCTGGAATCACACTTTTATACTGGGCAAAATCCATAACCATTAAATAAGCAAATACAACATATAGACATTGAGGCATAGTTAGCACTCTATGTTTGTTGAGATCTGTATCTTGTAATTTATGAACTGATAAACAAAGCTCATGCAGAAGGAAAACCATTAGATAAGATATTAAGGCATGCATCACCATAACGTAAGGTTTTGAAGGTTAGCTTAGCTATGTATGAAAATCCTAGTATAAAAATGTTGGCTTTCAAGCTCACGATGTATTTTAATTAGGGACGTAAGCGGGATACTGATTCAGGGGGTCAAGATATTTATTCTACATCTCCTGTGAAACATTTTAATATGGGGTGAATACAAAAAAATCATCTATTATATTAATCAAGTCAAAACAAACACAATAACTTTTAAATATGGGGTGAATATGAAAAATTTCAGTCAAATTCTGTTAGTATAGACCAGTTTGCTAAGACCAAAAAGAATCTCATAATTGTTAATTGGTGAAACATTATTAATCCATTAAACCCCAAGGAAGCATATATGGGAGAAGAACAAAAGCATTGAATTTTAATCAAGCAAATACAGTAAGAAAGCTAATATGTATAAGCAAAACATAATGTTGACTATAAATAATGATCTCCAAATACCAAGTATAATAATCAATCCAAAAACTAACCAACATATTATTCTAACTCAGCAATGGGAGAGTTTTAGGATGTAATGATTTCCGAGATTTTCCAACACACCAGCCAAACTTGTCAAGCTGTGAAGTGGCCGCCACTCGTCATCTCTATCGTGAAACTTTACTTGTTTAAAGTAATTCCTCCAACTGTCGGAAGCACTAGTACTAGTAGAGATGTTTGGATGGTCATCATGTTGTACTAGGAACTCCTCGCACAGATGTATTATGAATTCGTCATCTTCCTTTAAAACACCACGTTCCACAGAAAAGATCTTGGGAGAAAAACTCCACAACAAGCCCTCCATAAGAGTTGAATACATTGATGTTCTATGTAGTTCCTCCACACTTATATATACCTCATCAAATTCAGGAATACTGTTCTGATTTCTCAAACTATCCATAATGTTTCTGTCAAAACTAATCTCCGTAGAGATTATAGTAATTGATATAGTATCTGAGTGTTTGAATGCCATAAGAAATTCACTCAACTCAAGGAACGATGATGCATCTTCTAGATTATCCAATAATAGGGTAACGCTTGATTTTCTTTTTATCAGAACCTTCATTTGAAAGAGACAATGATGGGATGTGTGTCTCTAAATCTGCGAAAAATTCAAATTCAAACATATTGAGAATGGGAGCAGCAATCTTCACTTCCACTAACCCCGGGCAATTCATTATGCTTAAGAAACTAAGTGAATGGCTTGATATGTTGATTTTTTGTAATACGTCACAGGAACCAAGTCTCAGTTCCTCAAGGACAAGGCACTTACCAATTAGGCAATGGAATTGTGCGTCCGTGACATGTGCACATTCAAATTTTAAAATTTTTAAATTTTGAGTTGTCCCGATACTAAGCATGTATGTGGAATAGAGCTGGCTATATATCATGTGCTCCAGACGTGCTGCTTTGACATCAACTTTTTGATTTTCTCGAGTGAAAACTTCTAGACTCTTTAAGTTAGGTAGGTTAGCCACCTGAATTGTTTCAATCACGGGGCAAGAAAGGATTTGTATTCTCTCAATCAACGGGCAACATTGAATTAGTTTCTGAAGCAAGGCTTCATTTATTCCGACTATCTCCAACTTTAACATCCTTAGAGAAGAGCAATTTATGAAAATATCACAACAATCTTTAAGAACACCCTTCTTCACCAAACCACCTCGATAAAGGTACAAGGACACGAGTTGTTTAATTGAAAAGATTGTTTGAAGAAAATTAGAATAAGGACAGATGCTTACCATTTGTAGATAAACCTCTTTGACTCCATGTTTATTGGCTAAGCGAATAGATTGGTCGAGAATATTAACAATCCTTTCATTATCATTATCTTCGACAAGCGGAAATCGTTTTAGGGGTATCTCATCTTGGAGATGGGCAGTAAGATGTAATCTTCTTACGGGTATGTTGAATTTTTCGTATCTTGTTAAGGTGTGAAGGACATAATTGGCAAACCTCTCTCTTGCCATTGAATAATCTTGAATTTGGAATGGATCATCGAGAAGTTTGGTGAAAGTTGTATCAGTGAAATATAGATCTGGGAAAATAGACCATGCTTCTAGAAATCTCTTTGACAGGATAATTGTTTGGACGGCTTGTTTTGTGTCTTGAAATTCATATATTGGGGAGTAGAAAGAAAAAAATTGTTTGGGGGTAATGAGGAAAGAAAATATAGTATGAATGAGCTCTATGGGCAACTGAGCAAACCTGTCACTGTCTCTGTCCCTGGCCATGGCTTTCTCTTTCTCTTTCTCTTTCTCTTTGGCCGGCCTCTCTTTTGCCTTGTATATTTTCTTGTATTTTTGTATATATATATATAGATAGAAAGGTTGTAGAGTATTTGTTGATGAATATTATATAAACAACAAAATCCTTAGTGGGACCGAATTGAAAAAGAAACATCTTAAGTGACAAATATTATGGCATCATTAGAAAACTAGCAGAGACCTGGAAGAGTTGTAGTAGTAGTATTACTTCAAATCCTTAGTGGGATTGAATTGCATTAGAGTTTAAATTATTTTTACTACTAAAAGAAGTGGAAATTTTAATATTTTCTAGTCCTAAAAGAACTAGAGAAGAGATTTATATTTAATATTTAAAATAAAAAAAAAATAAAAAATAAAAAAAATAAATAAAAATAAAAATAAAATAAATAAATAAAATAAAAATAAAAATAAAAACCCTATACAGAATATAAAATGGTAACCTACGTGACCAACACAAACACAAATACAAAAAGCATTCTCAAAGTCATGAATTGAATTTTAGCTGATGCTCCCCTCAAAGTAATGATAGTAGTTAACAAAAAAAAAAAAAAAAGAACAGAATCAGAATGGTGGAGTAGTGGTAACTGTAACCAACATCAAAGTCCCTCAAAGTCAAATATGGTAGTTAAACTCTTCAACAACAAAAAGAGCTTTGAGATGATGCACATTATTTCATTACCAGTGCAAAGCCAAGTGCATCCCCTTTCGAAATGCCCATACCTCAATTTTATCTTCGGCTTTAACATCATTATTGTCTGTTAGAAAGTAACGCCAACCCGCTCCGTTGATTACGTATTTCTTTTGGTACCTGGTGAAGTTGATTTCCTTAGGTTCATCTGGCTTCAAAATTGGATGTTGATGCGGATGTTTGTTGTTCACAATCAACAAAGTTGCCTTTAAACTTCGTTGCCTTACATTGTCAGAATTGAGGGTCTGCATTTTCTCGTTGCTGAAGAATTTCAAAAGGTCATTATGAACACTATTCCTTGGAAGAGATAAATTGTTCTGACCCAACTTAAGGTCAGTGTTAGTCAAATCTTTCTTAATCACTAGTAGCAATCCATCACATCCGTTCATTTTACTTGCTATAATTTGTCTGATAATACTTTCTTCCTCATTAACATGGGCCGGGCCTGCAACTTCATCAGCAGGACGAGGAGGAGACACTGCAAACAAACTAAAGTTTATTAGTTTAATGGACCGCCCACATCTATATCTATATATATAAAGGTTGAAGTGCATAGAACATTTTCTAGAATATTAGTTTGTTTCAAATCAACTAATAATTAATGTCTTCAAATTAATCTAATTATCCTTTTCTCTCCCGTATTAATTAAATGCAAATGAATTATTACTTATTTCTTTTAGTCACTATACCTAAACCCATTTTTCACAAATTCATAACTATTATTGCTTTGCAAATATGACAAAAAAGAATGGTAAAAATACATTTAGAAAAATATTTTGGGACAAAAAAGATAATTTATCTTGGACATGGAATTCTTTCATTTAATAAAATGATATTTTTGACTTAATATAAATTTTAAAATTCTATCTTGGATACAAATTGTATAATATTAGTATTTTTAGGTTTTAAAATTATAAAAGATGTTTTATTCTTAAAATAAATAAAAATAATTAATTTTGTATAACTTTTTGGTTATATTTCAATCAAATAGATTTTTAGGTTTAAAAATAAAACTTAATTAGTTACACATATATGTTTATTTGTTTTTTGTCTAGAAAAAAATATATATGTGTAACTTTATAAGTTTTGTCAATATATTAAAAGCTAATCTATATATATATAAATGTTGAAGTGCATAAAATAATTCAACAAGCCCATTTTCCCTTCAAAACATGGATGGTTATAGAATATTAGTTTGTTTCAAATCAACTAATTAAGAAAATAATTAATGTCTTTAAATTAATATAATTACCCTTTTCTCTCCCGTATTAATTAAATGCAAATGAATTATTACTTCTTTTTTTTAGTTACTATACCTAAACCCATTTTTCATAAATTTATAAATATCATTGCTTTGCAAACTCTTAATTTTGCAAGTAAAAATGAAATATGACAAAAAAAAAAAAGAATGGTAAAAGTACATTTAGAAAAATATTTTGGGACAAAGGATAATTTATCTTGGACATAGAATTCTTTCATTTAATAAAATGATATTTTTGACTAAACATAAAATTTGAAATTCTATCTTGGATACAAATTGTATAATATTAGTATTTTTAGGTTTTAAAATTATAAAAAATGTTTTATTCTTAAAATAATATAAAATAATTAATTTTGTATAACCTTTTGATTATATTTCAATCAAATAGATTTTTAGGTTTAAAAACAAAACTTAATTAGTTACACATATATGTTTGATTGTTTTTTGTCTAAAAAAATATATATGTGTAATTTATAAGTTTTTTTTTTTTTTAAATGGTTATTGATTATGTACAAAAATGATATTTTTATATTTTTATTCTTTTTTTTCTTAATTGTTGAGTGTCTTTTAAATGAAATAGTTATTGATTATTTTTAGGAATCTGTAATATTAATATTTTTTTAAATTATTTTTTATTTCTATAAAAACGTTTTTCTTTTTCTTCATTAATTTCTTCAAACTAAGTGTTTTTTTAGCTGATAGGTATAATGTATTTTTTAATTTTTAAAATAAAGTTGAAATCTTATTTATCCACCTTTTTAACACAACTTTTGAGTTTATTATTGATAATTTATTTGTTAATTAAACCTCTAAAAATAGAATAAAATAAAAAAATGAGATTTTACTTTTTAGTGTCTTACTGAACCATCTTTTTAAAGAGTAATATAAATTTTAGTTTCAATTAGTGTTATTTAATTGAACTTTCAAAAATAAAAAAATTGGTAAACAAAAATTATAAGAAAGGATTTTCAAAAATTGAGATAATTAATTTGCATTGAAAATTTAAGTTGATTTTTTGGGGGTTATAAATTGTCTATTTGTTGCTAAAACAATAAATAAACATTTTCTTAACTATTTCAAAATATTTTACTAAAAAAACTATTTTTAAAAGACATAGATTAATGAAAAAAAAATAGAGTTGTTGATAATACTAATTTCTCATAAATAAGATAATTATTTCTATTTAATGATAGTCATGCAAATAAAATGTGATAATTATAGTAACTATTTTATTTAGTTCATGTTATTTATCAAAGTTTTTTGGTCGTGCGTTTAACGCAGGGTGTTAGACTAGTTTTTCATAAGAACAACACTATTGCATTTATCACTTGTCATCACAAAAGTATATTCTTCATCATTGGGCTCTACTTGGGCCGGGCCTGCAACTTCATCTACGGGACCAGGAGGAGGCACTACAAACATATCAAAGTTTATTAGTTTACTATATATGAATATATATATATATATTTTCCCAATCAGTTTCAAATCTGAACGACTAATTTTGAAGTTCCTTAAACATTTATTTTGAGACAAAAAAAAATAGAATCTTGGGTCGGGCGTGCGAATTCAGCCACAGGGCGAGGAGGAGACACTACAACCAAAACATAATTTATTATTGACATTTATTTTCCCCAGCTGTCCTGCTCCTTAGAAAAATCAAAGCCATCCGATGGGCTAATTTGTAATATCAAAGAAAATGCGTATTCGTTACAAACTGGCCTATTTTCTAAGCGAATTACAACAATTTAGGGTACAAATTTGTTTTAATTAATATATATTCATTTTGTTTATATTTTTCCCTCAATGATAAGATTCACTTTGAAATGACAAAAAATGATTGAAAAATTTAACTCTGATATGTACTTGATATCTCTTTCTTTGTAGGATATTTTTGTAGATTAATTTGGGACAGTACTCTTTTCATATAAGAGATCAGAGGTTTAAATCTCAGCAGCAAATGCAATTACTAGAATTTTCAAATGTCAATTTCTTTGTAGGATATCTATAGTATAAAACACAACGGTGGGTGAACAGTTGTGTGAACAGTTTCAAATGCCAAATTTTCCATTTTGTCCTCACTAAGTTGTCCCCTTCCCATTTTGCCCTTAATTTTTTTTTTAAATTAAAAAAAAAAAAAAACACGTGTCCTCGGACACGGGCTTTTACTAGTTGTTTTGTATAGAGCAGTGTAATTGAATTGCCGATAACATGAGTTAATTGCGTTTTAATTTATAATAAAAATTGTATTTTACAGAAAGTTTTGCTTTGCATATTACATTGTTCTAAATATTTAAGCTTTTTATTTATTTCAGAATTTGAAATTCATATTAATATGTAAATATTTTACTTCCCCTTTTTTTCTTTGTTAGTTAAAATAAAAATAGCATGTGCCTTAATCATGCTAAAAAAATTTAAAGATTGGTGGCTATATATGGCAAATTTTGCATGAAATAATGAATTGTGGAAATTATTCATGTTAAGGAGATCAAACATAGTATGACTACAATTAAAACCAGTGTTCTAAAAATCGGCCTAGGCGGCCGCCTAGGCGCTAGGCGGCAGCCAGGCGCCGCGATTTATGCCTAGGCGGTGTAATTAGGCGTTAGGCGGGCTAGGCGGACCTAGGCGGCGCCTAGGCGGGCTGGGCGGTCTGGGCGGCTGGGCGGGTTTGGGCGGTTTTTTTTTAGATTTTATTTTTAATTTTTTATCTTTTATAGATCCAAAAACAAGCGCACAGTAAAATACAAATTGAAATTGAAATAGAAATAGCTAGCTGCTCTCTCTCTCTCTCTTCGATTATTGACCTAGCTTTCTCGACGACGACGAGCTCTTCTCTCGCCGTTCTCTCTCCAGTCTCCGCGGTCTCCACCGTCTTCACCCGCCGTCACTGTAACTCTGTAAGTGTAAGCTTCTCTCTCTCTCTCTCTCGAATAGTGAAGTTGAGATAGATGGACGTATACTAGTGTTTAGATATAGATAACAGAAATCTTTGCTGCCTAAATCAAGCATCTTGTACCCAAATAATTTTATGTCACGAGGATCATAGGATGCATCAGTAGACAAGGTTTAAATACATAGTAAATGTGGAACTTCTCTCTCTCTCTCTCTCTCTCTCTCTTGAATAAAATTTGGGGTTTCAATTACTAATAAAATTTGGCATCTTCAATGGTTCTTGGCTGCTTAATTTATTTTTGAATATGGCATCTTCAGTAGTGAATGCTTTCTATTTCAATAGTTCATACTTCATAATGACAGCATATATTTTTGAATATGGCATCTTCAATGGTTCTTGGCTGCTTAATTTATTTCAATGTATTTATTGTTTCTTTTTGTTTTGTTTTTTACTTTTTAAGGTGTATGGCATCTTCAAGTGCATCGGCTAGTACTCCTATTCCTACCCAGGTTCGAGCATCATCTGAGACTGAGAGTGAGATACAACTCAAAAGGAAGTCAAATGATATCGGTTGGGAATATGGCGTACTGGCGATCCATCTAACTTAGACAGGGTCGAATGCAAGTTATGTAACAAGGTTATGTCCGGAGGTATTCGTAGAATGAAAGAGCACATAGCACACATTAAAGGGGAACGTTTCGGCATGTCCCAAATCTACACTAGATGACAAAGCTAAGTGCGAGAATGCTATTGAAGAGACAAAAATCAAGAAACAAAAGGTGATAAATCGTGAAGATAATTTGGTTAGTAGTGTGAATGTTATGGGGTTAGACAGAAGAAGATGAACTTGGAGAGTCCTTAGGCTCAAAGATAGCCGGTCTCTTGGTCGATGGACAATTTTGCCGCAGAAATCAATCCGAAGCTTCTTTGGGAATAACGACAAAGACAATGAGGAGAGAAACATTAAAGATGCCATTTGGAAAGATAGAACAAATGTGGTGAAAAACTATTTTGCGGATTGGGTTTATGAAGCGGGCATACCTTTTAATACTTTTGAGTTGGATAGCTTTAGGCTTTTTACCGAGTCTGTTGGTCAATTTGGAAAAATGTGGAAACCTCCTAGCTAGTATGAATTAAGGGAGCCATTGTTGAAAAAAGCGGTCGAGAGGACTAAGGTTAAAGTAAAGCCACATGAAGAAGAATGGGCATTAAATGGTTGTTCGCGATGAGGTGATGCTTGGAGTGATAGGAAGCGAAGGAGCATCATGAACTTGTGTGTCAACTCTAAGGCGGCACTATATTTCTCTCGTCAAAAGAATCTTCGGATGTGGCACATACAAGTGAGATGATTTGTGATTATGTCGATGAATGTATTGAGCAAATAGGGCCGGAGAAAGTGATTCAAGTGGTGACAGGACAATGCGTCGAAACAATATGGGGCGGCTAAGTTATTGAAGTTGAAAAGACCAAATATTTTTGGACATCATGTGTTGCACACTCCATTAACCTTGCTCTTGAAGGTATTGCAAAATTACCCGGAGTTCAAGAAAATTCTTGATCAGCGAAGGCTTTGACCATTTTTATATATGGACATCATAAGACTCTAGCTATGATGAGGTCGTATACAAAGAGGAGGGATATTGTGAGACCGGGGTTACTAGATTTGCATCATCCTTCCTTAGTTTGCGAGCTTGGTGGAGAAGAAAGCTCAATTGAAATCCATGTTTGGCAAAGACCGAGTGGGATCAATGCAAATGGTCCAAGACTCGAAAAGGAAAAACAAGTTATAACACGGTCATGTCTATTAGTTTTGGAATGGTGTAACATCTTGTTTGACAGTTTTTGCACCTTTGGTGAGGGTTCTTCGCATGGTTGATGGGGATAAAAAGCCAGCAATGGGATTTTTGTACGGGGAGATTCTTAGGGCCAAGGAAGAAATTAAAACAGCCCTGAATAATTATTCCAAGAATTACAACCCTATTTTGGAGATATTGAATGATAAGATTAAGGGTAGACTTGATACCTCATTGCATTTGATGGCTTATCTTTTGAATCCTTATTATTATTATAAGGATTCCGATCTCAGGTTTGATCAAGAATTGATGGACGGAGTTATTGAGTTTCTGGAGTTATATTGTAATGGCGACCATGGCTTGATAAATCGAATTATGAATGTTGAGTTGCCTATGTACAAGAATAAAGGAGGAGTTTTTGGGAAGTCCATGGCATGTAAAAGCTGTGAAGTAAATGATGATACGTTTGATCCAGGTAAAAGGAAAGTTAATCATTATTTTTTTATCATTTTTAACCTCCTTTGGCTTAGGAAAATATACCACTATATCATAATTTGATAATTTCCTTAATGGAGCTTGGAAGTTGCAACTGTCTTTATATTTCACATACTTCTCCAAATAATGGATGTCAGTTAGGGAACTTGAACTTGTTATGATAATCCCTTCCTCCAGTATATAGAACAATTAGTACTACACTACTACCTCCTCCTCATAGTGATTAATCATTTATTTGGTTATCTTATTTTTTTAAGTGCAAAATATGTCAGATTATATGAAAGTAATTGTTGACTGACTGAAAAAAAATCTTCTTCTGTGCAAGATTGGCTACTCTAAATTTCTATTGTTAAGTGGCACTCTTGTTTGCTGCAGTGTGACCCCGATAAGCATTAACCTTGTAGTAGTATGGATTTGGAAACGCTGCAACCAAGGGTTTGCTGCAGCACACTCCTATATAAAACATTTTGTTGTTGTTGTGCATGTGTGAAAGATTGGCTACTCTGAATCCTTATTATTATTCTACTACAAAACGTAAAACATTTTGTAGTAAATGTAAAACATGTTGTGGTTTAAAATTGATCAGTTTATGTCTAGCAGTCAATCTAGGAGTCCTTTTAACATTTTTCATTGTTGTTTTCTTTCAGCAACTTGGTGGTTCAATTATGGACATGGAACACCCAACTTGCAAAAAATAGCTACGAGGATCTTGTCATTAACTACGAGCTCATCTGGATGTGAAAGATGTTGGAGTGCCTTTGAAGGGGTTAGAACTTAGAATATTTATAATTTATCCTTTACTTTATTAGTTAATAAGAACATTTATACTTTCGTCAATAATTTTTTATACTTTTTTTTCTTTCTAATATAGGTACATACTAAGAAGAGAAATAGACTAGATGTTTCAAGATTGAACAATCTAGTCTATGTTCAATTCAATTCCCGTTTAATGAACAATCATAAGAGGAGAATGGAGAAAGACGTTGATGTGCTACTTGCTAGTGATGCAAGTAAAGCACAAGATTGGATTATCCCCGGGGTATGTGACGGTGAAGATGAGATGGGTGATGAACTTGATGCCGATGCTACTAGAGTTAGAGAGCTTGAGGAGGATGATTTCTATTCTGAGGATGAGGCTGAAGTAAACGAGAATGAAGTTGAATTTGAGTCTGATGAGGAGCGTGTAATAGAAAATTATGGACAAGAAGAAGACGATCCATTCATCAACATTTAGTTTTAAGTCTTTAAAAAATTCTGACTATAAAATGAGTTCTACTTTCAGATCCTCTACTTAGCCGGTCGAAATATGTAATGCAGCTGATGTTATATGTTTATTTCAGATTCTACTTCTAGTGCATTCCATTGCTTATTTCCACTCATTTTCATGTGATGCTTTCTTTTGGGTTAATTTGTTAGTATAATTAGGGACGGAGGGAGTATATCAATTGATTGTTTAAATTATATCTTTCTTATAATTAACATGATTCAATCTACTGCAGGCGAAAGATTGGTGTTCATCAAAAGGTAATATTCCTTGCTATGAGACATCTGCCAAGGAAGACTTCAATGTGGATGCTGCATTCCTGTGTATTGCCAAAACTGCTTGAGCAAACGAACATGAGCAGGACATGTAAGTTTCCCCCATTATTTAGAGTGAAAGTTTCAGAGACTGCTTATGTTAAGTTTCATTTTGTTAGCACTTGCAATGAAGTTGATTCACCAATGATTCACACACATAGTAGTTGCTTTATTAATGACAAGATAGAATGATGTGATATTTATTATTTATAGAGAAATGATGTCAAAAATTGTTACCAGAATTGTATAAATCCTTATGGAACTTTAGAAAATAGTGAATAGTAACTACTAACTAGTTCCATAAATGCTGGACTAAGCTGATTATTTTGTTTTTAAGCTGGAATATAATAATTTGACCTTAATCTTATACTAGTATGAGTATACAAAATAATTGGATAGACAGAAACTATGGAATTATATAAAAATGTGTGTAAATTCGCGGCCCCGCCTAGGCCCCGCCTAGGCGCTCTAGGCGCTAGGCCCGGCCTCGCCGCCTAGGAGCCGCCTAGCGATTTTTAGAACCTTGATTAAAACCATGCTCAAATTGTTATTAGACACCTCAAAACATATTGCATGATTCAAGAGTACGAAATGAATGTTGAGTGCAAATAAATTGCAATGATATTCTTTATCCATTCAAAATATTTGAATATGTAAGTGAATTATGTTCTATAATCTTTATTAAGGTATTGGAGTATACTAAAAATAATGAATATAAAAGATAAGCGGCAAGAAATCAAATATTCATTAAAAGGTGATGACAAGTCATTTTGGACTATTACTAATTAAGGCCGGTTGACAAAAAAATTATGTACCATTTTAAAGAATTTTTTCTCAAATAATCCTTTTTTACTTTTTTATTTATCAAAATGACTCACTGTTCAAACTATTGCCCAGAATGTCCATTTTTTTGAAAATCGCTACACCGTGTAGCGAGTTTGACTAGGGTAAGTCAAAACTCGCTACACCGTGTAGCGAGTTTATGGTAATTAAGTTAGACCGTTGGAAAATTAATTAGGGCGTTTAATTAACCCAAACTCGCTACATGGTGTAGCGAATTTTGTAAAACCCTATGAAAACTCGCTACACCGTGTAGCGAGTTATTTAATGCCTTTTCCTACCCCAACAGTTTACGTCTTCAAATTGAAAGAAACCAAAAAAAAAAAAAAATTACGCCTCCAGTTCTTAAGTTCTTATCAGCAAGCAGCCAGCCGGGGAGAAAAGGGTTTTGAAGAGAAGAACACCCACCAATCAAGGACTTTGAAGAGAAGAACACCCACCAATCAAGATAAGAACATCAGTTCAATCTTTTTTTAAATTGTAAGTTTAAATTCTTTAAATTTCTGTATTATATTAAATTTTAATTTTGATTTTATTATTTATTACTTACAATTTAGGATTTTTTTTAGTTTTTCTATGATGTTCTAATTGCATTTTGATGACATTCTAAACCCTTGAATATGTTGAATTATGATGTTCTAATTGCATTTTCTATGATCTTCTAATTACAATTTAGGATTTTTTTTTTCTATAATATTTTTTTTTTATGACTGTTAATATTATTGATTGATGTTGAATATGTTGAATTATGATGTTCTAATTGCATTTTCTATGATGTTCTATTTTGATGAATTTAGGATTTTTTTTTCTATAATATATTTTTTTTATGACTGCTAATATTATTGATTGATGTTGAATATGTTGAATTATGATGTTCTAATTGCATTTTCTATGATGTTCTATTTTTATGAATTATGACTGTTAAATGTTAGAAATGGTGGGAATTATGACTGCTAATATTATATACCTTCCTCCGTCTCAAAAATGATTCACTAATTAACAAATTTTATAGTTTATATACCTTCCTCCGTCTAAAAAATGATTCACTAATTAACAAATTTTTTATAGAAAATTATTAATTAATTTTCTTATGTAGAATGATTTTTTTTTGTCCGTCCTTATATAAAATGACTTTTAAGTAATAAAAAAGTAATAATAATGATTATTAATAACTGAAAAAAAGACTTAATTAATAATACTTGTTAAAATAATACACAGTTATAATATTAACAATTTTATAATTAGTGTGAATACTAAAAACAGCAAAATAAATTAAACTTCTAAGAAATATTAATATACATATAACAACATCTCAAATCTCATATACTTATACCCTAAACCCTTAAAATATGATTTATTGTTCAAACTTTAAAAAAAAAAAAAAAACTGCATCCTATTTTTCAAAACTACATGAGGATTACTCTTGAAGTATTACTTAGTATATAGGCTGGAAATCAAGACCTTCCCCACAGGCACTTCTTGAAAGTGTGGGATAACTTTGGATTACAATGCCACGTACTAGTAATTACACTTTTATATTCTCTTATTTATTTCCTTGCCTTATAAAACAATAACCAACCTTGAAGTATTACTTAGTATATGGTGCCGCCTTGCCAGGCGAATTAGCTCATGTGATATTGTTGAGACTGGCGGAGTGCGGATTTAGCGGAGTACACTATATAGGTAGGATACAGTATGATTTTGCGTTGCTTGAGGCTTTGATTGAGAGATGGCGTCCAGAGACCCATACGTTCCATCTCCCGGTTGGTGAGATGACGATCACCCTAGAGGATATCGGCATGATATACGGGTTGTCGATTGATGGGGATGCTGTTACTGATGCTGGGTTTTCAGCAAATATAGACTGGCGGGCTGCATGTCAGCAGTATTTAGGGGCTGTCCCTGGTGACGGAGATATAGATGGGAGCAGTCTTAAGCTTAGGTGGATTACCTTGCGTTTTCCACACTTCAGAGACCTCGCTGAGGATACTGCTCCAGAGATTGTGGATCAGTACGTACGGGCTTATATCTTGCTTGCCTTGGGTTCTACGATCATGCCTGATCGTACGAACAACAAGGTTAAGCTATGTTATCTCCCTCTGCTTAGGGATGTTTCTAGGGTAAGCCAGTACAGTTGGGGGAGTGCTGCGCTCGCTTTCCTATATCGAGAATTGTGTAGTGCGGCCCGACCCCGAGGCAAGCTTGATGCGGAGGATATCTCTACGTTCTACAGGTATGTTTATTTCATTTTAATGTTCATTACATTGTTGTTTTTAAGTTTTATTTCAAATTAGCGGCATTATTTATAGTATTTGATATACATTTATTTGATATAGATTTGGGCTTGGGAGCGGTTGAGATGTGTAACGCCGCAGATCCGTTATCGATTCAGAGAGCAGAACTTCATGCTCATGCCTCGGATGCGGTATACATATATCATACGTTATTTTCGCTTTCCTTAATGTTTTTTTTAACTAAATCTTATAATTATTCTGTTTATGAAATTTCGGGTGGACCCGGGCATCACCGGATGCGAGAGAGGTTGCGCACGCACATAGCCTACGAGGCTATCGGGATCGAGTGGCCGGCTAAACGAGGCTCACGTGGTGTGGCAGCCTTATGAAGGGAGATACGCTCCGCCCTACTGCACTCAGGGTGAGGACATATGGTTGGCGAAGGTCCCTCTCATATGCTTTGAGAGGGTGGAGTGGCATCTGCCTGATCGCGTTATGAGGCAGTTTGGCCTGAGGCAGTTTGTCCCACCACTGTGCGACACTGACCCTGAGTTGCACCGTTCTGATCGGCGGGGAAACAGGACGGTGAGATGGAGTGACCGGCATCACCTACTTATTGCACGATGGGACCAGTGGCACGGAAATTTGGTCACCGGGGAGTACGGCTTCCACGATATGACTTACACCGATCCATATATGGTATGGTATTGGGACATAACGTGTAAGTTTGTGCAGCACCTCACTCAAATAGAGGGGAATGGTTACCAGTCGTCTGCCCCTGCCTTAGAGTTTATGGTAAGTTTTTACATTTTTCAAGTTTTTAATTCTAGTTTTTTTCTTTTGTTTTTTTTTAACAAAACATCAATTATTTACTTATATATATTTTTGATATGAAAACAGGTGCAGACCCTTCAGCGCTTGCATGTCGACAATGAGGCGAAGGAGCATTCCAGACAAGCTTCAATGCGGGCGAGAATTACACACGGGTTCACGGGAGTTAGGGAGCTCCATCGCCTTCAGGCTGCTGCACCTCCCCCACCGGCTCTTCAAGCTTTTTACGTATGGCCTCTTGGGTCGACTAAGCAGGGGGTCCCTGAGAGACATGAGCTTTTCCGGTGCGATGCCGACGCATGGCAGCCTGTGCGTCACCAGCGGGACCAGGTATGATATGAGGCGGCGATTGATCCATTTTGACAGAGGAATTAGATTTGAGAGAGATAGATGAGAGATGGACTGAGAAAGAAAGAAAGAAAGAAAGAAAGAAAGAAAGAAAGAAAGAAAGAAAAGGGTTTGTTTTGTTGGGGGACTGAGAAAGAAAGAATGAAAGAAAATGGTTTGTTTTGGTGGGTATAAAGAAGACAGACGGTTTTTGTAGGGATTTTTAATTTAAATAACTCGCTACACCGTGTAGCGAGTTTGATTAGGGTTGGTCAAACTCGCTACACCGTGTAGCGAGTTTAGCTTAATTAAAGACACTAATTAATTCCCAAACGGTTAATCCTAATTACCCTATACTCGCTACACGGTGTAGCGAGTTTTGACAAATCCTAGTCAAACTCGCTACACGGTGTAGCGATTTTCAAAAAAATGAACATTCTGGGCAATAGTTTGAACAGTGAGTCATTTTGGTAAATAAAAAAGTAAAAAAAGGATTATTTGAGAAAAAATTCCCATTTTAAATGTGAATTTTCAATACCTTAATTGGTTATTTTCAAAATGAGATGCCAAAACAACAACATAGTAAAATTAATAGTAAAATTGATTTTTATGCTATTATGGAATAAATAAAAGAAATTGACAATCCATCATAGTTAGATGATTTTTGTAAGGCTGATTAATTTGCCAATAGTTGTCAAAATAGACATGGTTTTAAAACATTTTAAAACAGTGTTTTGCATTGTATTTATGAAAGAGTCTTTTTGTAAAAATTGCACAGACTAATTGCATTAGAGTTTAAATTATTTTTACTACTAAAAGAAGTGGAAATTTTAATATTTTCTAGTCCTAAAAGAACTAGAAAATATGGTAACTGTAATCAACATCAAAAGTTCCTCAAAGTCAAATATGGTAGCTAAACTCAACAGCAAAAAGAGCTTAACAGCAAAAAGAGCTTTGAGATGATGCACATTATTATTTCATTACCGGTGCAACGCCAAGTGCATCCGCCTTTCGAAATGCCCATACCTCAATTTTATCTTCGGGTATTATTGTCTGTTAGAAAGTAATGCCAACCCGCTTCGTTGATTACGTACTTCTTTTCGTACCCGGTGAAGTTGATTTCCTTGGCTTCATCTTGCGGATGTTTGTTTTTTTTTCACAATCAACAAAGTTGCCTTCAAACTTCAAACTTGGTTGCTTTACATTGTCAGAATTATTGAGGGTCTGCATTTCCTCGTTGCTGAAGAATTTCAAAAGGTCATTATCAACACTTTTCCTTGGAAGAGATAAATTGATCTGATCCACCTTAAGGTCAGTATTAGTTAAATCTTTCTTAATCACATCCGTTCATTTTACTTGCTATAATTTCTCTGATAATAGTTTCTTCCTCATTAACTTGGGCTTGGGCTTGGGCTTGGGCTTGGGCCGGGCTGCAACTTTCTCAGCGTGACGAGGAGGAGACACTGCAAACAAACCAAAGTTTATTAGTTTATTATTTATGGATATATATTTCCCCAATTAATTTCAAAAAAAAAATCTGTTCACATATAAGCTAATTTTTCCATCTTAAAATAGATGTTTAAATTTTTTTAAATCTACTTTTTTTTTTATCTGAGAGTGATTTTGAAATATTTTTAAACATTAATTATAAGACGAAAGTAGTATATGAATAAAAAAAAGTCCACATATTTCATAATAACAACACTCTACTAAAAACAGTACTCTACTGCATTTAGCACATGTCATAATATCCACAAAAGTATCTTCTTCATCATTGGCCTCTACTTGGGCCGGGCCTACAAAAATATCTTCTTCATCATTGGCCTCTACTTGGGCCGGGCCGCAAATTCATCTACGGGACCAGGTGGAGGCACTGCAAACAAATCAAAGTTTATTAGTTTACTACTCCCTCCGTCCCAGGAAAAATGTCACCCTTCTAGGGGTGACACGCAAATTAAGGAAAAAAGTGGAAAAAAAATGTTGTGAGTGTAATTTGAAAATAGGAGAGAGAATTAGTGGAGGAAATAGTGAATTTAAAAAGTGTTGTGAATGTAATTTGAAAAGCGGAGAGAGAATTAGTGGAGGGAATAGTTAGTGGGATAATAGAATATTAATAAAACATTTTCTTTTTAGGAAAGGTGACGCTTCAAACGGAACGCCATTTTGGGTAAAAAGTGACGAAAATCCTGGGACGGAGGGAGTATATATATATATATTCCCAATCAGTTTCAAAAAAAGAAAAAAAGAAAAAGGAAAGTCAACATACAAACTGTCAAAGTAATTAATTAAAATTTTTAAAATCTATTTTCCATGAACGACTAACTTTGAATTTTTTTAAACTTTGAGGCAAAAATAGAATATGGGCCTCAAATAATAGCAACCTATCGCAATAAATACCTGTCATATTGTCCAAGATAATATCTTCTTCATTACTAGCCGGTACTTGGGTCGGGCCTGCGAATTCAGTCACAGGGAGGGCGAGGAGGAGACACTACAACCAAAACATAACATAGTTTATTATTGACATTTATTAATAAAAAAAAACACATACAAACTATTTCATCGTCTCGTATCAAAATAAATGTTGAAAAAGAAAAATAATTTACGAAAAATTACTCCCTCCGTCCCAAACCAAGGGTCCTCGGGGGGATTTCACGTTTCTTAAGAATTTTTTTTGAAAGTGGGTAGAAGATTAGAAGAGAGAGAATATAAAAGTTAAATGTGGATAGGGAATAGTAGTTAATGATTGGTTTTTTTGAAAGTGGGTTGAAGATTAGAGGAGAGAGAATGTAAAAGTTAAATGTGAGGTAGGAAATACTCCAGTAGTTAATGATTGGTTTTTTGTAAATATGTTAACTTTATAATAAGGGTATAATGAATGATTTTTTTGTAAATATATTAAATTATAAGGGTATAAATAATTAAATATATTCAAAACTTTCCATTTAAGGAAGAGACTCTTAAAATGGAACGGATCAAAAGGGAAAGGAGGACTTTGAAGTGGGACGGAGGGAGTATTTAAGATTGAGGAAGCAATAAAAAGCAAACTATCTATGGGGATGTGTTACAGTAACAAACTGAAATAGGCTCCGTTTGTTTCGGGGAAAATAACTTTCGGAAAATGATTTCCTGGAAAATGTTTTCCGGAAAAGGAAAACGTTTTTCGAAAATGTGGAAAACGTTTTCCGGAAAATGAGGAAGATGTTTTCCTGGAAAACAACTTCCTTAGGAAAATGGGGAAAACGTTTTCCGGAAAATGAAGATGTTTTTCGGAAAATTATTATTATTAGCCAAAAACTTACAAAAAACGCGTTTTTTTGTAAGCTTACAAAAAAACGTGTTTTTAAACGGTATCTCTCACTCACAGACACAGACACAGACGCAAAGCAAATAAGCTTCTCTCACTACATTCTCTCTCTATGCGGAAACCAGAGAGAGCCTCTCCGCAATCGTCTTCTTCCCCAAGCTCTCCCTCGCCGACGACCTTCCTCAACCAATCCTCACCCTCTAAACCCTCTCCGGCCAAGCCCAAACACCAATCCTCCCTCTCCGGCGACCTTCCTCAACCAATCCGCTCCAACCCATTCGCCGGAAACCAACCCCCTCGATCTCCATCGCCACCGTTCTCCCCCATCAACGCCAAATACAAGGTCATCGGAACTGAAGTAGACAAATTACGATCTGTATTTTTAGCGTTCCTTCAACCTTTCTCTCTCTAATCCTTCAATTTGTATTTTGATTGATCATCTTCAATTGTATTTTTGTTATTGGTGGTGGTTTTTTGATTTGGCAAATTCAATTCCTTGAGCAATTGCTCTTGATTGAATGAAGACGACTCTTTGTATCATCGATCGTTATGTTCTTTTGTTCTTGGTGGATTAGTATAAAATGTGCCAGTTTTCATGTGCCAGTTTTGGTGTAAAATAATGCCCGTTTTTGTTTTTTTGAGTGCCAATTCATGTATTTTGAAGTGCCAGTTCTTGTGTTTTGAAAGCCAGTTTCCATGTGCCAGTTTTGGTGTAAAATAATGCCCGTTTTTGTTTTTGAGTGCCAATTCATGTATTTTGAAGTGCCGGTTCTTGTGTTTTGAAAGCCGTAAAAATATTTTGAGTGCCGGTGTACGTGTATTTGAGTGCCGGTGTACGTGATTTTGAATGCCGATCCTTGTTTTTCGAATGCCGGTGCTTGTGTTTTTTGAGCAAGCAAAAATATTAGTGTAACAAAGTGCCGGTGTTAGTTGAACGAGTGCCGGTGTGAAGAGTGCCGTTCATGTATATAAAAGTGCCCGTGTAAAAGTGCCGGTGCCAGTTTAACAAAGTGCCGGTGTCGGTTACACCGGCACTTTGTTAAATCTTGTACGGCACTTTTTTCACTCGGCAATTTGTGATACATGAATCGGCACTTTATCACACCGGCAGGTTTGTTAAACGGCATTTGGCATAAACGGGGAAACCAGTAATTACAAAAATGCCACCGTTTATTTTGAACATGGTTACCAGTAATTACAAAATTGCCACCGCTTAATTTGAAAACACGTTTTTTCATATCTTAAGAAAAAACTAGTTTTTCATAAGACCAACTCTTATTATTATTATTATTATTACTACTATTATTTTATTATTATTTTATTATTATTATTATTTTATTATTATTTTATTTTTATTTTTATTATTATTATTTTTATTATTATTTTATTATTATTATTATTATTATTATTATTATTTTATTTTATTATTATTTTATTATTTTTATTTTTATTATTATTATTTTTATTATTATTATTATTATTATTAATATTATTATTATTATTATTATTATTATTATTATTATTATTATTATTATTATTGAACATACCAAAAGTGTCGAGTTGGGCCAAGCGGGTAAAGCCCAATTATAGACAGCATTGACTCCCACATTCTCAATGAGCCTGGCCCAATCAGAGCGAGACCCAAAGCCCATCTCAAGTATCAGTCGACTAGGTCAATGGTCCGACCTAACGGGTCCCGACCTAACTTAGTCCGACCTCACTATCCAAGCTCTAATATGGGTACGATCCATGCTCTACCCGTCAGTCAGGTCGACCATTCCTCAACTGGCGACCTAGACCTAAACAACAAGTGACGACTTGACACTTGCCGGCGTATTTGGTTGAACAATTCTCATAACCACATCCCTACAAATTAGGGGCCGTTATAGACACGTTCCCCTGACCAGTAACCGCCGCTACAATCTCGGAGCACATGTCGCCTCCCCAAAAATACAACCACCAACGCCTATAAATACTTCATCACTACCAACGGTGAAAGGTAACTGCCATTTTGTTATCTGAATTCATTATTCAATACATTTTGAGTTATATACACTGTTATCTTACTTTCTCGCCCGAGCGTCTTCGCCGGAGACACATCCGGCTAGTCGTGGGTTCTCGATTTCAGTCGAAGCCGGGTGATTGGTCCCGCCACGTGGAGGATTACCGATAAGCACAATTCTGCCGCGATCGGTTTGGTTCCATTGCTCGGAATCGTGCTTTAGTTTGACCTCGAAGATCTCATCAACCTACAACAATGGTGACTCCAGACGGGCATGTCGCGACGGCAGCACGAAGAGTTCGAAGAAGTGAACAATAACAACAATACAAACGCTGGAAATCTCAACACCAATGCTGAAAATGCAAACCTGCCTCCCCCCCCACCAAATCGCCCTCATGGTAGAGAAACACGCTCTACCAGTGTTGTTGATGGCAGGGGATTGCCAGATACGACAAGGGGGAAAAGACACATGGAGGGACAAGGAGCTCCACCTCTCCTAGCGTCCAACCGCTCAGGGAATGTTGGAAATAGGGCGAGGTCCCTCATCCAACCCATCGAAAGCGGGGAAGGAAATGTTATCGAGCGAGCCCAGATTTTGGCCGAGCTATTGGCAATAGAGAGAGGCCGAGAAGGCGAGATGTAAGATCAGAGAGGGTGGCTCCCTCTCAAACCTCAAACAGGCAACATGCCAGGAGTGTTAGGCCCAATGAGGGTGTGGGTCAAAATGCTGATCAAAGAATGGTAGCCCGACCTCAATCGCCTGTCCATGTTCCGAGCAATGACTTAAGGGCTAGCCTCACCAGGAATAGGGAGCAGGAAGCTCAATCGGATTTGAGGACGCATTTAGAGGCTAATAGAAGCCGACGCGGTTCCCCTGCACGGACACAAAGATTAGGATCCCATAGGGACAGGAATGGGCGCAGGTCGCCTATCAGAGACGAGAGGCGCAGGTCGCCACTCGGGGGTAATAGGCGCAGGTCGCCTACCAGAGATGATAGGCGCAGGTCGCCACAAAGGAATGACAGGAAAAGATCTCCAGTTCGATCAGAGCGGGCTCATTCTCACAGAGACAGGAGGAGTAGGCAGGTAACTCCCCCCATAAGCGAAGGTCAGAGGTCGAATGTTGTTCCCCCTGCAGGAGATGAAAGACCCGACGCTAGAGAATGGTTGTTGATGAAAAAGAAGTTCGAACAATGGGAGGAGGAGAAGAAAAAGGAGATTGGAAAGGTCGAACGAATTGACTTTGCTCTTCGACCTCTATCCAAGGAAATCAGAGATAGTCGACCTCCTCCTACTTTCAGGTTGCCTCTTCTGGAGAAGTATTCGGGGTCGACCAATGCAAAGAGTCATATAGCACATCTGGAAGCCACAATGTGTTTTGTCGCCAATGAGGAGAAGTATGTGCAAAGCTCTCCTAAGCACACTCACTGGGGCAGCTTTAACTTGGTTCAATGGTTTGGCCGCTGGTAGCATCACCACTTGGACATGCTTCAGGACAAAGTTCCTAGATCGCTTCTCGACGGCTGGAGCTCGGAAAGTGACTGTCACTGATCTGAACAACTTGGTACATGCCAAAAATGAAAGCTCGATGAGCTACTTCACCAAGTTCAAGGAAATGGTTGATAAGATAGAGGAGGACCTCACTGATAGGGAAGTCATCAATTGCTTCCGAAACGGTATTTCCTCGGCAGACATGGATTATGAACTCACAGTTCAGACAATAAACTCGACAAGAATTGTTCGAAAAAGTGTATAACGTGGCACTTGCTGAGGAAAGGAAAGAAAAGAAAAATGGGAAAAGCCCCAAGGTGGAGGTCGCCGATGACAAGAAAGACTCCAACAAAAATGGAGGAAATAATAAGAATGGAAAAAACAGGACTAGGGCCACAGAGAAGGTACCTGAGGTTTTCACTCCCCTTACGGTGAGTCGAACAGAAATCATGAATGCCGTCGAATTGGCTCCACCTGCCCCAATGAACCCAGGCAACAAGTTCAGAAGGGACAACAGCAAATACTGTGATTACCACAAGGACACGGGTCATCTCACGGAGGATTGTTTAGGCTTGAAGCGTATTATCCAAAGAATGGTCGAGCAGGGAAGACTCGACGCATATGTGAAGAGGCCTCAAGCTGGTGGAGGCGAGCGGCCTTGATGGTGGACAACAGGGACCGAGGCAACCCAGACTGAACTTGGGGGTCATTACAGAGCAAGCAAGTAACACTGCTATCAAACACAAGATCTTTCAACTCAGTAAAGCCCCACACGTGCCTCCAAGGAGAAATGTCAGAGATGAAACGATCAGCTTCTACCCCCATGAGTTGGCAACTAATATGGCGGCTAGGGAGCAAGTTCTCGTCATCCCAGGTCTCATAGACGGATGTACGACGAGCAGACTCTTAGTCGACACGGGGGCCTGCAAAGATATTTTGTTCTACAAGACTTTCAAGGAGATGGGTCTTAATGACGAGCAGTTGGAAAGATATGATGGCAGATTGGAGGGCTTCACCAACCATCGAGTTGATGCTAAAGGCCAGATAGAGCTCGACGTCGACTTAGGCCAGCACCCTCAAAGGATCGTGTCGAAGGTACAATTTATTGTGATTGATGTAAACAGTGACTATGCCGCCATACTTGGTATTCCTGGACAGGTCGCTCTTGGAATGGTGGCATCGATCCCTCATCAGCGAGTCAAGTTCCCCACACCTGCCGGAGTAGGCTGCGTACAAGGCACAGCTCGAGCCTGGACCATGTTCTTCGGGAAAGAAAGAAGAGGGAGTTAGAAATTGAGACCGCAGATGGATACTTGAAGCTGTCCCAGTCGGTCACCAAAACTACTCGACTGTCAACAATCACCAATGTGGAGGAGTCGACCTATCGCTCAAATGACGAGGTCATGATTGAGTCGACACGTCACTCTGAAACCACAGAGGTCGATCCAGATGTAGTTATGGTCGATCAAGTCATCATAGGCAACCTATGCCTCCAGATCGATAATAACTCGGGGGCCACCACCACCACCAGCTAGGTTGCAGACAAATTGGATGACATGATAGCTGAGGAAGCTCCATATTTGGGGGCCGAGGAGAGACAAAGAGTCAGGGAGATAATCATTGAGACTCTACAATTCAGGGATGGACCAGAGCTGAGGGTCATGGACGAGCTGTGAGAGTCAATAATCACCAACCCTTCTTACCCCGACCAAAAAATTCAAATTGGAAAGCGGTATCTCGTTGAGGAGCGAGCGTAAATCATTGAGCTACTCAAGGAAAGTAAAGACGTCTTTGCATGGAGAGTAGAAGACATGAGGGAATCAAGGAAGAGGTCGCCGTTCACCGACTTGAAGTCAATCCGACCATAAAGCCTAGACCCCAAAAGTTGAGAAGTTTTGCTCGCGACAAGGAAGAGGCTATAAAATCTGAGGTACAAAAACTTTTGAGTGCAGGGATAATCAAGGAGGCCACTCATACAACGTGGTTGGCCAACGTGGTCGTAATTGAAGAAATCAAATGGCAAATGGCGGATGTGTGTCGACTTCACCACTCTCAACCTTGCTTGCCCTAAGGACAACTATCCTCTTCCTAGAATCGACAAGCTAGTCGATTCCATTCTGCCACTCAACCCTCGGCTTCCTCGACGCTTACTCGTGTGGTACCACCAGTTAAGATGCGTGAGGATGACATAGTCGAGACGGCATTTCAAGCGGTGGAGGCATCTACCGCTACAACATGATGCCATTTGGTTTGAAGAATGCGGGTGCGACCTATCGAGAGAATGGTGAACAAAGTCTTTGCTTCTCAAATTGGCCGAAATATGGAGGCTTACGTTGACGATATGGTCATCAAAACTAAGGCGGACGTCACGTAGTCGACTTAAAAGAAACATTCGCCAATTTGCGAGCAAACGACATGAAGCTCAATCCCCAGCAAGTGTGTCTTTGGAGTTGCACTGCAAGTTCTGGGATTTATGGTATCTCAACGAGGCATAGAGGCTAATCAGGAGAAAATAAAGGCCTTAGTGGAAATCGACATGAAGGCTCCCACCGGTATCAAAGAAATGCAACGACTTAACGGGAGAGTAGCGACTCTTGGTCGGCTTCATATCTAAGTCGACGAGAGAGAGGTCTCTCCCTTCTTGAGGCGTTGAGGGGACAAAAATTTTGAATGGACGGCCGAATGTCATTCGTCGTTCCAACAGTGAAGGATTACCTCGCTACTCCACCTCTCTGAGTAGCCCGACCACTTGGTGAAACCTTATTTGTGTATCTGTCCGTAGGAGACAAGTCGGTTGCGGCGGTGCTTGATCGAGAGAAGAGGAAGGGCTTCAAAAGCCGGTATACTACATCGGTAAAGCCTTATCGAGATGTGGAGAGCGAGTGTACTATAATGCGAAAAGGTCGCCTATGCTCTAGTCGTAGCTTCAAGGAAGCTACGAGCTTATTTCTTAGCTCGCCTATTGTGGTGCGACCAATGCGCCCTTGAGAAAGATATTGCACAAGCCAGGAGAGTTCGGGTCGATTGCTCAATTGGTCAATTGCCCTTCTTGAATTGGACATTGAATATCGACCTCGAAAGCACGCTGAAAGCTCAAGCTCTAGCGAGATTTCTTGGTCGAGCTTACGTTCGCAAGAGAAGATGATGAGCGGCGAGTCCCCGAAAGGAGAAGGCCAAAGGAAAGAACACGAGTTCCGGCCCGCATTACTCTGCAGACGATTCTTTGGAAGGTTTACTCGGATGGATCGGCAACCAAAAGTGTTAGTGGAGCTGGGATTGTCTTGATCGAGCCGGAGTGCAGGAACCGTGTACGAAGAATCACTAAGGTTCAAGTTTGATGCTTCCAACAACCGAGTGAATATGAGGCCTTGATAGCGGCTATAGAATACGGCAAGTGTTTTGGAGCAACTAAAATCATGGCTTATTGTGATTCCCAGTCGATAGTCAACCGGGTCGAGGCGAGTACGAGGTGCTTAGTTCCACGTTGATTAAATACTGCGACACTGGTGAAGGAGCTAATAAAAGATTTGGAATTTTGGGAGATTCGAGAGGATTGGAAGGGAAGACAACGAGCTAGCCGACCTCCTCTCGAAATTAGCCACTTCGGATGAACCACATGGTGAGCCCATCTCTTTCCTCGAAAATCCGACTTATGAGAGGGTAAAAATTCAATGTGTAGACGATCCTCGAGAAATTGGATTTATGAGAAGTGTTGGATCGAAGAAATGAAGGCGTACATAGAAAGTGGCGAGAGCTGCACGATGACGAGAAGAAAGCTCGAGCAATCAAAAAGAAAGCTCCGAGATACGTCATTCAAGGAGACAATCTGTTTAGAAGATCCTACACTCGACCATTGCTAAAGTGCATCCATCCTCAAGAGGTCGCCCTATTGATACATGAGGTACACAGTGGGATTTGTGGTGGACACCGGGGCGGGACTGCTGGCGACAAGTTAATCACTTTGGGGTACTACTGGCCGCACATGAGAGCTGATACTCATAACTTTGTTCAACAATGTGATCAATGTCAAAGGTTTGCCAACTTACCTCATATGCCTACCACCGAGCAGACTCCAGTGATTGCAACTTGGCCATTTGACATGTGGGGTGTCGACTTGATTGGACCCTTCCCCCCCGCCCAGGGAAATTGCAAGTATGTGATCGTCGCTATCGATTATTTCACAAAGTGGGTTAAAGCCAAGCCATTAGCTCGTATCACAGAGGAGAATGCCATCAACTTCATTCATGACTTCATTTGGTGTCGGTTTGGTTTTCCTCGAGCTATAGTGTCCGACAATGGTTTACAGTTCTCCCAGAACCTTCGAAGCGAGAGATGAATCGAGTAGGAATCAAACATTGGAAATCTTACTGTCGCCTATCCCCAAGGCAGCGGGCAAGGCGACGGCGAATAAACTTGTACTATCTTCGCTCAAGACGGGACTCGTAGGTCGGCGCAATAGTGGTTGGACGAACTCCCCCTTGCTCTTTGGGCGGTTCGTACAACCACTCGAGCCTACGGGGAAACCCCTTTGCTCTCACATATGGATCGAAGCCGTGGCACCGGCGAGCTCGGATTTCCTCTCTTGCTAGAGTGACTTTCTTCAATCAAGAAACGAGAATGATATCAACAGATTGATCGACTGGATACGATCGACGAAGCGAGATACAGCCTACCTTCGAATGGTCAACTACAAGCAGCGAACTAAAAGTTACCACGACAAGAGGGTCAAGGCAAGGTCGTTCCAAGTGGGTGGCTATGTACTAAGGAAGATCGAGGCAACATGAAGGAGAACCCAACAGAATAAGCTATCTCCTAACTGGGAAGGTCCCTATGTGGTTACTCGAGTCGTCAAGGAAGGAACTTAAATGATAGCTCATCCTGGGGGAGAAGAGTTAAAGCATCCTTGGCACGCCACTCGCCTCATCAAATATTACTTCTAGTTTTCAGTTTCCAAGTTTAAGCATGTCTTAGCTCTAGTTTTCAGACTGATGTAAGCGTTTCCCTACTTCAATAAAAATTGCACCTTTGCTCAACACGACACTGTGAAAACAATAACTTCAACAAGCTCGACTCTTAGTTAGCTTCGTTTCAACAAGCTCGACTCTTAGTTAGCTTCGTTTTAACAAGCTCGATTCTTAATCAGCTTTGTTCATCTAACAAGTCCGACTCTTAGTCGACTTCGTTCTAACAAACTCGACTCTTAGTCAGTCTGTTCTAATTAGCTCGATTCTTAATCAGCTTTGTTTATCTAACAAGTCCGACTCTTAGTCGACTTCGTTCTAACAAACTCGACTCTTAGTCAGTCTGTTCTAATTAGCTCGATTCTTAATCAGCTTTGTTTATCTAACAAGTCCGACTCTTAGTCGACTTCGTTCTAACAAACTCGACTCTTAGTCAGTCTGTTCTAAGTGACTCGATTCTCAATCAGCTTCACTCCTGAAAAACAAGTCCGACCTAGGATCGACTTCGTTCAAATAAGCTCGACCCTTGGTCAGCCCTGATGAAATGAACAGGATCGACTCTTGGTCAGTCTTGTTCCAAAGGCCACGAGTGCGAGGTCGACCTTAGACTTAGGGTGGCCCACTTGACTATATCTAGCTCGATATATACCTGCTAAAGCTAAAAATGTAAAGCATACAAGGGTATAGAGTCGACTACGATTAGATAATAAACAAGTCTCCCAAAAGCGGGCTAAGACTTGGGCAAAATAAACTTACAAAAGTATCATGCCTCCCAAACAATCGGGCCAAGGCATCCAAGTATCCAAAAAATCAAAGGAGCAAAAAGTGTTTTGGGGCTTGTTCCATTACACAGTTTTCATCAAAAAATCAAACAGCTTGATCGGAGGCATTGGGGTCGTCGGTAACAGCTCGATCTTCATTCATGGGTTCATTCTGTTGAGGGCTCAAGGGTTTACCCGACTCAGAGAAAACCTGTTGGTCGAACTCACCCTCCACCTCCATCTCCTCTTGTTCTTCTACATCCTCCATTTCTTGGAGCACAGTATCAAAGGTCCGAGGAGCTAATTCAGGGGCAGTCCAAGGCTCACAGGCTTCCTCTTGGTCCTCATGGGCAATAAAAGCTAAATCATTCTCGGTATAAGGCACAAGCGAGTGGCCACCTCGAGCTGCCATATCATATTGAGGCTCTCGAGCCCAGCGAGCTAGCTGTTCAAGTGAGACTTCGGAATCAGGGTCGACCAAAGCTCGACGTGCCATATGGCGTTTACCCAAATCCAAAAAGTCGCTGGCCTTAGCAACGACAGCATTGTAATAATCATCTCCACCCTTGAACTCGTCTACAGCCTTCTGGGAAGCGACCTTGAGATCCTCTTGCCATTTCAACCTTGTAAGCCTGTGCTCCTCATTTAGCTCGACTAGGAAGGTATCTTTCTCTTTCAAAAGCTTGGTAACTGTCGCCAGCTCTGTTCTAGTCTTCTCAAGCTCCGATCGATCCGAATCTCTCTCTTTGGTCACCTCGACCACCTTGGCGACGAGGCCTTGAGATCCTCAGCTTTAGCCGCATCCTCCAAGGCCTTCTTCTTCACCATCTCCTGGGCCTCAAACGAGTTGTCCAGATCGTTGTACTTCTCCTTCATATCCGCAAGCTCCTGAGCCTTTTTGGAATAATCATGAAGGGCTTGCCTTTATCTCTCGATGGAGGCTCTCCAAGAGCTTTTAACTTGCTCGACCATGGTGAGGTTCTGCATTTCAAAGAAATCAAAGAAGTGTTAGCTCGTAGGTCAAGATGATCGAGTAAAATAACAAACGACTAGAATGAAAAAGAAAGTAAAAAATTACCTCGCATTGAATCATCCCAGAACGAGCAGAAAACTCTTCGGGTGTTATTCCTTTATCAGCAAAGTGAGTCAACAGATCCACATCAATGGCTCTTCTCACAACCACTTGGCCCAGGCTCATGTCAGGGTAACGGAGACTTAAACTGTTGACCCCTACGAGTGGAGGAACATCACTCAACCTCCTCATCTGGTCCTCAAGAGACTCTTTGGTGGGAGGAGGAGAAGCTGGTGGAGGCATCTGGCTTGAAGACACTGATTTCCCTTTCCCAGAGCGCAGCCTCTTCCTCGTATTCAAAGGTTCGTCATCAGCGTCTACCTCCATGACGTCATCCTCAACAAGCACAACGTTTGAAGGACTTACCCCGGCCATCTCAGCCCCTGAGGTCGCAGCATCAACCTCCTGGATTGGGTCGGAGCTTAGACTTGCTCTGGCCAGGCACAGTGGACTCGTCACCCCCGTCGGTAGCGTCCGCGGGCGGGTACCGCTCTGCAAGGGTCATCTTCTTCAATCCCCTCCATTGGCACCATCCCAATGTTATCCTTTGACAATGGCTGGTCCTTACTGCTGCGGCCTCTCTCATTACATGAGCTCGAGCATTAGCAGCTCCATGAGCTTTTTTAGCTTTCTTCTTATCAGAGACGCCAACAATGCGACCCATATTTGCTTCTTGGTCGGGTGTTAGAACTGCAACAAAATCAAAATAGAAAAGTGTTAGATCGACATACGAGCAAAAGTTCTATATACGAGCAAAAGTTCTATATACGAGCAAAGTTCTATGTACGAGCTCGTTATGAGCGATTTGACCATATTATACGCGAGTTAATAAGCTACGAGCTAATCATGGACGAGCTAATTATTCTACGAGCGAGACCTCTACGTACGAAGCAAGCTATGTACGAAGCTGCAGTCCCGGCTATGACTAACTCATCCAAGGCACATTGTTCATACATACAAGTTACTTAATGAAGGGCAAGTAAGGAAAAAGCGAACAGGGGATATCTTACCACCGGCGTGCTCCCCGTTGTCCACTGCGGTAGTTTTACGTCTTCTTACAACGTTGACACGTATCTCCAAATCTCCCGAGAGAATGAGTAATCCGGTCATGATATATTTGGCCTCTCAACACTTTGGAATAAGGGGCTCCACTACTCCGTCTCCGGGCATCATTCCAGCTTGGATGAAATTATACTTGGTGGTGAGCGAGACTCTCCCGGTGATGGGCCTCTTGGCAACTAGTCGACACAAAGTCTTGTACAAGTTAAGGTGCCGGGATGGCTCCCGATAGTCCTCTCATCTATGGTCTCTGTCTCATCATTGGGTAAAGGGAACTCCCGTCCCAACCTACTCTCTACAACCACTACATGCGAGTTCCGGCCCTTTGTGCTTACTAGGGAGGTTTGTGAAGAGTTTGGGAGATTTGGGTTTAGAAGGGTGCGATGCTCGAGATCCTCCCACTATACTTGATACTAAAGAATTCCTTAAATACTCTCATACAGGGTTCGTATCCTAAGAATCTACAGACCATAGCAAAGCATACCAGAACCCTACAAATATTGGCTCCGAGCTGAAGGGGTAGGGCATTAGCACACTCTAAAAATTCATTTATAAAAGGATCAAGAGGCAACCTGAGGCCGGCTACGAATTGACCATAAAAGAAGGCTACCCTAGTGGCATCCTTGGTGAATGACGACCTAAACAATTTCATAAACTCCTTCTGAGTGTAAATGGTCACCCTATAATCTTCCTTACTTACCTCACAGAAATCCCAGATCAAGCCATACCTAGAGGGTAAGTTTTTCTTTCCCTTGATGGCCCTTGAGGGATGTAGCCTCTCTCATTCTTCCCAGGCACCACAGATGACCCAAAAGCATCCACTATCCGAGGGCTGGAAGAAGTTGAGGCAACGTTTCCTTCCTGAGTCGCCATATCTGTACAAGAAGAAGGAGAAACAGGGGAGTCAGGCCTATGAACAATTTCAGTCGACCTACTTAAGGGCGACCTAGACTCCCCTGGAAAGCCTATTCTATTCCTAAGGAAAGAGGGTTTGTGGACATCCCTAACATAAAACAAGGTGATATGGTCGAGCAGTTCATGGAATAGATGGAAAGGGACGACATTTGAATCATCGACTACTAGGTTTTCAACGTCCCCTACAATGGGCAAACCTATTTCACTGAAATTCAATTCCCACCTGGTCAAGACGGAAGTACATTCATTCAAAGACATCTCTCTCCACTCACCGTTCACGTTCTTATACACCCTACGGTTAACGGTGCGGTAGCCATACCATGCCCCAGTTCGCTGCTAAAGGTCCTAACCGTGGCGGAAGTAAAGACGAACGAAATTAAAGCCACTAAAGGAAGAATAGGAGAAAAATACCTTCGTAAATGTCGGAGTAGGAAGGCACATTGCGGAAGACGGTGGCTCAATTTAACTCAGCGCTTCTTCGCTATTTTCGCGGAGATTCTCAGAGTTTGGAGACGATAGGAATTCGAATCTGAAGGGAATTCTGAGTATTTATATTTTCCTAAATTTGGAAAGGAAAAAGAAATTCAAAATTGGTTTTCCAAAATTAAAATCCGAAGCAGTTTTCGAGAAAGACTACCAAGCGTCAAAACAGTAATGATGGCGGAAAATGGCGCTCCTTCATCTCCGACCGTTTATTGTCAACGTTCAGGATTGTGCCACGTCATCATAGTCGACTAAACTTCATTACGAGTTTCGACCTGCGAGTAAAGCAATTCTTGTCAAAGATCTCCTTAACTTCCAAGTCGACAAAGTCAACTCGAAAGTTGGGGGCCACTGAACATACCAAAAGTGTCGAGTTGGGCCAAGCGGGTAAAGCCCAATTACAGACAGCCTTGACTCCCACATTCTCAATGAGCCTGGCCCAATCAGAGCGAGGCCCAAAGCCCATCTCAAGTATTAGTCGACTAGGTCCATGGTCCGACCTAACGGGTCCCGACCTAACTTAGTCCGACCTCACTATCCAAGCTCTAATATGGGTACGATCCATGCTCTACCCGTCAGTCAGGTCGACCATTCCTCAACTGGCGACCTAGACCTAAACAACAAGTGACGACTTGACACTTGCCGGCGTATTTGGTTGAACAATTCTCATAACCACATCCCTACAAATTAGGGGCCGTTATAGACACGTTCCCCTGACCAGTAACCGCCGCTACAATCTCGGAGCACATGTCGCCTCCCCAAAAATACAACCACCAACGCCTATAAATACTTCATCACTACCAACGGTGAAAGGTAACTGCCATTTTGTTATCTGAATTCATTATTCAATACATTTTGAGCTATATACACTGTTATCTTACTCTCACGCCCGAGCGTCTTCGCCGGAGACACATCCGGCTAGTCGTGGGTTCTGATTTCAGGTCAAGAAGCCAGGTGATTGGTCCTGCCACGTGGAGGATTACTGATAAGCACAATTCCTGCAACATCAATTATTATTATTATTATTAAAATATTATTCATCCACTTTTTTTACACCATTTTTCGAAAAACAACTTCCTTAGGAATAATCCGGAAAACGTTTTCCTTAGAAACGGCGGAAAATGTTTTTCGAAAACTATTTTCTCCATTTTTCGGAAAACTACCAAACACCGGAAAATGGGGAAAACGTTTTCCGAAAAACAAACATGTTTCGGGGAAAATGGGGAAAACGTTTTCCGGAAAATTACCAAACACCGGAAAATGAGGAAAACGTTTTCCGAAAAACATTTTCCTCCCATTTTCCTGGAAACAAACGGGGCCTAAGTTTCAAGGGCCACTACTAGATGTTAAGTAGGTACCAAAAACTGCTCTTCAGAAATCAAACCATTTTTGCCTACACATCACCGAATATATAACAAAAGATGTCAACTCTGCACTGAGCTTGATGAATGAGATGGACGAGAGAAATATCCGGCACTGATGAGGTCGAAAGGCATTAACGGTGTTGTGGAGCTCTATTACAAGATGGTCAAGAGAAACTTTGTGCCTAAAACACGGACTGTGGTGATGTTTGTGTGAAAATGGTAAAGTTGATCAGGGGTTGGATTTGTGGAGGTACCTGACAAAGAAAGGTTACTGCATGCATAGTCACGGGTTGGCTCTTCTCGTGATGGGTTTGTGCTCCTTGGGTCGGGTTGAAGAAGCTTGCGACTGCTCAAGAGGGACGTTGGAGCGAGGAAGACATTTGAGCGATCAAACATTTAGGGTTCTCGAGAGGCATTTGTTGCAGAGCGGGGATGATGACAAGTTGAAGAGGATGGATGATTTAGTAAAGAGATTACAAACTGTCTCTCTGAAGGACGAGAATTGAGCATTAAATTTTTTATTTTAAGCGGAATAATGATTTAAAAAAAAAATTATCATCCATCTATGATTATTGATAAAATCTAAGATTTTTTTTTTTGTTCGACTCTCATTCGTCGTCGAGAGCAATGCATGATTACGCTTTAATGCCGACTCAAATACGTTATCTTGTTGCGTCATCAACATCAATTTTTTTCCATGTGAAATTTTTCTAAAAGTTAACGTTGGCCATGTTCAAGTTATATTTGAAAAGATATCTGAACATCACATGACATCGCTCGTTACGGGAATTCAATGGAGAATTAATTCAATGTTGGCCACCTTAAAAGAGTTGGTGAAATAAAAAACTAATTTTTTCTGTCAGTTAGAAAAAACGTGTTTTGTTTTTTCCGTTTGTGTCAGTGCCAGTTTAACAAAATGCCAGTGTAACAAAGTGCCAGTGCATGTGTAATAAAGTGTCAGTGTAAAAAAGTGCCAGTGCATGTGTAACAAAGTGCCAGTGTAAACAAAGTGCCAGTGCATGTGTAACAAAGTGCCAGTGTAAAAAGTGTCAGTGCCAGTTTAACAAAGTGCCAGTGTAAAAAAGTGTCAGTACATGTATATTAAGTGTCTGTTTATAAACTAACACTGGCACTTGGTTACACTAACACTGGCACTTTGTTACACTAATACTGACACTTTGTTAAACTAACACTGACACTTGTTTTACACTAATATCGGCACTTTGATATACTAACACTGACACTTACACTAACACTGACATTTTTTTACACTGGCATCGACACTTTGTTACACATGTACTGGCACTGAGTTTCTGGACAAAGAGAGCTTTTAACTGACACTTTTTTAGACGTGCATTGGTATATTTTTACCATAACCCTGTCAATTATTTAGACAATAGGTTTTTAATATCGTCAACAGAATAGGTCGAACGCAGATTTGCAACAAACAGCTTCCGGCGAGCTTTGGAGTTCTCCGATTGCTCTTCCTCTGTCTTTGTTGTTTCTTGGACTGTAATCTCCTCAACTGCTGAGCAATTCAATTGGGATTTTCTGGGTACATGGATTGGAGGAGAAAACCACCGGCACGGAAATCGTCTTCCACAGCTCCACATATCAATTATCACAGTCCAAGTTGTAAACAAAATTAATCCAAAAATCCAAAATTGAAACTGAGGGATTGAATTGAATTTTCAATCTTCAGATCTGAAAATTGATCAACAAAAATGATTCAAATTGAAAAGTCTTGAATCAAATTCAGAGTGGGACGTGGATTCGAAGAAGAACTTGGGGTGGCGAAATGGGAGAAAGAAGTTGGGCGCCGCAAGCGAGGGAAAGAGTCGACGTCTTCTAAAAACACGTTTTTTTCTAAGCTTGAAATTTTTTTTTTGTTGAGATTTTAGCTATATATAAAGTTATTTTTCATTGTTATTATTGTTTATAATTTTTTTTAAATATCAAGCTCACACGCGATTTCAAAATCCTGGATGTTATTTCCAACTATTTGTAAGAAAGTAAAATACTCCCTCCGTCCCGGCGAAAGAGCCACAAAATTTGTCCGACACGCAAAATAAGAAATATGATGTAGGAAAGAGAAAAAGTTTAAATGTTGTGAGTATGAAAAATTAAATAGGAGATAGAATGAGTGGGAGGTGATGTAAGAAAGAGAATGTTGTGAGTGTAAAAGTAAAGTAGGAGAGAGAATGAGTGGAGAGAATAGTGATTTAAGGTTTCCTTTTTGGGAAAGTGGCTTTTTAAATGGGACGCCCAAAAAGGAAATAAATAGCTCTTTCTCGCTGGGACGGCTCTTTCGCTGGGACGGAGGGAGTATCTATAGTATAAATGGAAGCGGTATCTTCCACAGTAGTATGAATAGTGCCGTCCGCGGAAATGACCATTTTGCCCTCACTATTCACTCCCCTTCCCATTTTGCCCTTAAAAAAAAAATTATTTAGTAGAAATCTCCGATCTCTTTCTACTCTCGAGACCGGCCAGAGCTTCTGACGTCGGTGAATATGGCGTCTGCACCTACTAGAGCTCGCGCCGGGACACGACTACCTCGTCAAGCTCCTTACAATCGGCGACGGCGCGAGTCCTCTCTCTCCTCTCTTTCTCCGTCTCATGTAGGGTTTTGTTAGCTCCAATTTCAAAATTCAAATTAATTTTTCATTTTGTTGAAATTCGTTGGATGTGTGTGATTCCGCCATTGATTCCGGCGAGGAGAGAGAATGGCGTTCCAGGGATTTGTGATCTTGAGTTGTGGGATTGATAAATTGATGGGTGTGATTTCGCCATTGATTCCTTTAATTCCCCCAATTTTCATGTTTATTCTCTTTCCTTTTTGATCTAATCTCTTTCTCTCTCTAGAACTCACTTTCTCTCTCTACACAATGCACACACACTCTTCCTACATTGCTAAAGTTGATGTTTTGAGAAAGTGGGTTTTGTCACAAAACAGCCATTAAACCTTTCCCAACTAATTTAGTTTAGCATGTGAGTTTTCACAAAAGTAGGAGTATTTCATTTCCGGTTTCGTGTGTGTGTGTGTGTGTGACATTTGATTTTTACGGGCGTGTGGCGGAATTGGGAAGCTTTGAGGAAAAATATGTTCACGAAGGTCTTGACAACAATGCCCCGAAATGGGTTCGAGAGGTTCGTTTCCCATTACTCTTTTTCTATTCACTTTGAAGTATGATCACAAGCTAAATTTTCAATTTTATCATAGATTTTCAATTTTTAATCCAGAATTGATAATGCAATTATATTTGTTCTTTAAGAATTGATTCGATTTGTTAGGTTGTTATGGATTGACAAGAAATTTCTTGATTAGTTTCGTTGTGTGAAATTTCAATGTTTTGATTGCATTCAGGGTTCTAATAATCATAAGAAGGAAATCCCATTTTCAGTATCGAACCAGAACCAATGTCTGTTTCGATTGAGACAACATCTTTACTTCAACTGGTTAAAAATATATATGTTAATTAGATGTTAATTTATGTCTTATCTTTTTGTAAACAACTTTTATTGTGTATCTTAAATTAATTATCATTTTGTAACTATAATATTTATGTTAATTAAAAAAAAAGAAGATCCCGTGTCCTCGGACACGGCATATGTACTAGTTGAAGTACAAAGGAAACGAGTGAAGCCCTAGCTGCTGAGTTCATATATAAAACCTTTCCCTCTTGACTCCATAGAACACACACTAAAAAGCCTATACGTAGACGTCGAGGGGGCCCTGCTCTCAATTTTCCCTCCGGCCCCAACCCCTGATCCCTCTCCGGCCACTCTCAACCCGTCTGCGTCCTCGATTTCTACTCAAAATCCCCCATACCAATTTTGATTTGATTTCTGCAATCAAAGCCTATAATTTCAGTTTTATATCTATATTTATTTACTGTGTTAGCAAAAAAAAAATTATTTCTCTGGTTGTGAAGATGAGCGGAGGCGGGGCAAGGGTTTCGATTCCGGGCAATGTTCGGAACATGATCGGTGAAATTAAACTCATTGCGGCCGGCAAGTTCAATGACGAGTTTATTAACTCATTGCTCAAGGAATGTGGTATGAATTCCGAGGAGGTTGTTGAGAGGCTTAAGATGATCCAAGAGATTAAGGAGATCGCTAAGAAGCATAGCAATGAGGATGTTCATATCATGCTTAAGGAGTGTAACATGGATCCCAACGAAGCTGCTCAGAGGCTTTTATATATAGGTACTATTTTATTTAACTTTTTTTAAAAAAATCTCTCCTTTTTTCTGCTGGATGTCTCATTGTGGTGTATTTTAAGGTTTATGTTTATTAACAAAGAATGTAACTTACTGTTGTTGACATGTTGTTAGGTTTTCTCTAACTTGTTTCTTTTGGAACCTGGGTTTAGTAATATATGAACAATAATCTGTAGTGCTTTTGATTAGAAAGATTGGTCTGTGTCGACTGTTCCTTGGAACCAGAACTTTATATGCTGCTTGAATTTTGTTTTTTATTCAAAAAATCTGAACTTTGAGTCTTTGACTGATTGTGAGTTTTTGATTTGGACTGGCCATTGATGTTGTGGAATGCGGCTTGAGGGTTTATAGTTAATTGGACATTGGAGGGCTTGGTGTTTATTGATCATGTTCAATCTTGTTATGTTTATTTTTCATTGCTCCAGACTTCCTTTTGGTGCAATGCGAGGCATTTGATCCTTTTAAAGAATTTAATGGACTATAGATAGTGCAAAGTCCTTTCCTTGGACCAGCTATGGTTGTGTTTGCTTGGTCACGTTTGAGTGTCAATCTGATTTGTTTTGCCCAACTTTCATGAGAATATGAGGCATTCAAGAATTTTGAACAGGCTGCGTGGAAAGGAGAAGGAAGGAGCTCATATTTAAAGTAAACAAGTGTTTAACCCATGGTGTTAAATAGAATGTATATATATATATAGCACTAATTACTCTATGTATGTCAATAGGGTCTTTTTGTAGCAAAAAGACAAGTTCTTATACAATGCTGGAGTCACGGCAGTTTTTGTTTACCACAGGGTGGTGTTTGCACATTTTGTCGTATCACCATTTATCTCTTCTGTCATACCACAGTTTATCCGTTCCGTTTTGTTGTACTACAATATAACTGTTTTCTTGCTATAAATAATCTTTAGTGTTAACTATAGTTGCTTTATCTTGAAATAATGCTAGTTGCTTGTTTTGCAGATACTTTCCATGAAGTAAAAAAGAAACGTGATAAGAAAAATGCGGTGAGCTATTCAATCAAGTACATCTGCACCTTTAGTAGCTTTCTTAATTTGACCATTCAAGGTTTTGCTTGTCGTTTTACTTGTCCTCCTTTTCGCTCAATTTGTCGTGTGTGTGATTCTGCCTAGTGAGGTGTGGTTGATTGCGGATGTAACACGTCACCTTGTAAAAGTATGGTTGCTTGCTTTATTAACTTTGTACATACAAAATTGCTGTTCCATTGGGGACCAAGTGTCGTTTGCCAAAGTTAACTTTTTCTAGTCAAATATTAGCTTGTGGCACCTAAAATTATGCACGTATACGAATCTAAGTTGAGATTCATTGTAGTGTTTAATTAAAAAATCTTATTGCAGAATGTGAACAGTGGTACCTTTGAAGACTTTAAGCGGGGCCCAGGCAAGCAATGGCAGGGGGCTAGAGGTGGGCAAGGGAATTACAATTCTTCTAATGGTATGCTTTTCATATCATTTTGAAATTTCTATTACTTCCTTTTGGATTCTTATGTCTTTTGTTGCTTGTAGTTACCTATTATTTTCATAATGTTATGCATGGTTGCTGATTCTTTGATCAATTCACTTGTGAATCCTGAAAACCAAATGCCATTTTGACCAAACGTTAGTGGAAAGCATCCTCTGGCCTGTTGGAAAAAACCATATCTAGTTTTTTCCTTTCCTTTCTTTTTTTTTTTTCCTATATTTTTTTGCTTTTGAATAGAATTCCCTTTGAACTGTTCAATAGCTTTGTATTTTCTTATTGGGGGATTCAATTTCTCTCTGTCTAATATTTTTGATTGGACGTACCTTTCTCAGGTGTTGGAGGTCAGAGGAATGTCAATACATGGAAGGAGAATGGTGTTCGTAACCGCAACCGCTCAGAGAGAGTTTCAAGTTCAACTACCCCAGTTCAACATAATAAAGAAAATAATGTATCACCTCACATGGCGAGGTATTGTTCATTTCTCAATCTCATATTCCTACCCCTTGCGGTTATGTATTCCCTCAGTCCCCTACCGAGTGTCCATTTTAATATATATATGTGTGTGTGTGTGTGTGTGTGTGTGTGTCCCAATATTAGTGTCTATTTTCCAATGAACTTCATAAATTAACCTTTGGCAAATCTTGCCCTTTTGCATTTACTATGATATGATGTGACTATTAAGGGTCTTTATGTAAGTGTACTACCAAAAATGCGTCGTACTCAATTTAACCTGAAATTGTTCTTATGGTTTGCAGTTCCTCACCTACACATGCCAATGATCCAACAATGTCTCCTGATGGATTTTCCAATCGTGGATCTAGCGCCCAACAATCTGCAGGTAATATTTAATGAAACAACAAGGGCAGTCTGTTAGCAACTGACACAAACAATACTTTTCAGCAGTTGTCATGAAACGACTGCCATCCACCCTCCTATCACTGTTTGCCATCCGTCATCAGTTCTAAATCTCACCCATATACTCTTTTGACTTCAGTGTCAGGTGTCTATTCATCTGCTTCAGATCCTGTCGTGGTTCCATCCCCGAATATGGGAAATGCGGATATACTGGGTAACAAAATTATTGAAGTCAGTAACCGAAGTGGTATTGCTGAAGCAGTTGCTACTCCTTTCGTTGGCAATACTGGCAGTGCTGTTCAAGATGTTGCATATACCAGGGAAGCAGCCACAGATTCACTAACTGTAAACTCCAGTATAGATAGCGAGTCTTCACTAAATGGAACCTTGAAAGGTACTTCTTTAGCTGGACACCAATAGCATTTTATCTTCTGCCCTTTTATATTCTGTCGGCCAAGTGATGCATACAACATGTTTCATTATTTCGAGAATAAGCTAAGTTTGAATACATGATAATTTGAGTTCAGTTGTAGAAGTCAATCTTGATGTTGGTGTCCATCTTATAGTGACAACGAGATACAAACTTACGCACTGTTTCCAGCTAATGTTCATTTTATATATCCAAAATTCAGAAGTTAATAAATATAAATTACATTTTTGGGGAAGTTGGCCACACCTCCCTGACCAAACAGTTTGTTACGTTGTTGCCTCTATTATTTTGTGGTCATTATTTTTTGTTCAAGCTTTGGTTTAATATGGTCACTTACATGACTTGACCCTAACAAACGCCAGATGAAGGCAAGGGTACCAGCTATTAGGCTACAAGTTCGCCACTTCGCCTGATATTTGAAACTGACCACGTGCTGAAGCAATGCATGATTTTATTTTGGAGAAGTGTTGGATCTCAATCTCTCCTTGCTTTCTTTTGATCATTTCTATGACAAGATAATGAAAGAGTTTCTACATGGTGCAGTAAGTATTAAGTAAGGGACATCTTTAGTCACTTGTCTATAATTAAAGATAACATAAATTTGAAGATGATAAAAGTACAGATTTAATCAACGAATCTGATTGCTCTTATGAAGAAATAAGCTTGAGAAGCATGTCGGTTCTTGTAAAAGAAGCTAGTTTTGATGTTAACTTATCAGTACTTGTTGTCCACATTCAAAGTAAATGACATTATCATTAGTCTTAAGTGACGTGACGTTAGCTTCAAACATGATTTTTGGTTTCCTCTAAGTATAAGAAAGTGATATACATACTGTCTGTGCAACAATGTTGTTACCTGTCTTATGATTTTCCTTTATGAAACTCATCAAATTGAATCATTTTTTCTTCTTCTTTGCTTTTTCCAAATTTTATCCCCACCTATTTCTTCAACTCTTTTTTTATTTTTGTTTCTCACATCCTTTCTGTCCAGATGAAATATGAAGGTTCATGTTAGTCGACCCCAAATTATTTTGGGACTAAGGCTTTGTTGTTGTTGTTATTGTTGTTGTTGTTGTTGTTGTTGTTGTTGTAAATTCATCAAATTGAAGACATTCAATGCAACACTATCTTATCAATAATGCAGTTGTCGCATCTGAGCCTGTCACTACAACAGTTGCTGTTTCCGATTCTATTATTGGGAGAGAATGTATGCACGAGGAATCGAATCCAAAGCTTGAGAAGTTAACTCTATCTGCTAATCTGCCTGTTACTTTCCCTGATCATCTCCAAGTCCCAGAGACTTTTAAAAAGCGATTAACTTTTGGAAGTTTGGATGCTGCTCTTGGTGACGAGAATCGTAGCTCTTCCATTGTTCCTGTTCAGGGGAATGATGTAATGGATGCATCTATGAGGTAGTGACTATTTCTATTTTGTTTTTTTATTGTTTTCATACCATGTTGTTGCTAACCCAGGATATTGACTATCGATTCTCATCACTGCAGCAAGCAAAATGTGGCATCAACTGATAGAGAAGATGAAGTTCCAAGTCATCCGCTACCTCTTCAAGATATGCCTGAAAGTGCACCTCCTTCAGAACATAGTGTCCTCTCTGATTCTTCTTTGACACAGGAGCAGCCAAAACAGGAGACAGTGCCTCTTCAAGGAGGATCTCAATTTCCATTTGCACATTCTACTACAAGTTATGGTTTTGGTCTTCCCCCTCATTATCTTGGGATTCTACCCCCTGAAGTACCCGAGCATCAGGCAAGTATTCTTTTTCATTTGTGTGTAGGGGTTGGGTGGGAAGCTTCTTTATAAATTTTTCTTGTCTCTAGTCTTGATGCTGGTCGATTCTTTGGTTCGTGAAATGCTTTGGTTGATGGTTTGATTTTCAATTCTTCATATTAAATGCATTTTTCTTATTGTTCCCATACACCGAAACTTTTCACGTGACTGAATTTTTTATCAAGGGGCCATTGTAGTTGATTTCACCCCATTAATCTTTTGTGACTTGTTAGACCTTTTATCTTTGCAACAAATACTTACAGAAGATTTCTTTGTTCAAGAGCTCAAGATGAGTATCATAACTATTACTAAGTTGTATGAAAGTCCTGAAGTATTGAACTCATTTCTGCTGTTTGCTTGCTGGCGGCTTAGAACTGTTTCACTCTCAGATTGTCTAGTCAAAAATATTTTATCATGCTGTTCTTTTCCATATATACTCCCTCCATCCCGCTATAAACTACAAACTTTCCGTTTAGGGCATCCCACTACAAACCACACACTTCCTAAGATGGAAATATTTTATTACTTTTATATTAATGGGACCCACATGTCATACCCACAACAACAATTCAATTACTATTCCTTACCCCACTTTCTCTCTCCTACCTTACTTTTCATACTCACAACACCTACTTCACAAACACTTTTCCTTAATCCATATATAAATAGTAAGTGTGTAGTTTATAGTGGGACGGAGGGAGTATTTTTTTTATTTATATTTCTGACTGTATATAGCTATTTACAAATGCAGAGTGGGAATTCACTTGTTTCAGCTGCAACTCCATCTGCAACTCAATCTTCTGGAGCTGCGCAGAGTTCTCTATCTCCACCTCCCTTTCCTCTATTCCGGCACCCTTTTGCTCATGGTTACTACCCATATGGCCCCTACTATCCCCACTATTATTGGCCCCCTAATGCACACCATTTGATAAGCCACGGTGGTTTCCCTCAGCAACCTTATGTACCACCAGGCGTAAAAGTCCCTGTTCCCTCACCATACATGCAAGGAAGTAATGCAGGAAACGTGGGTCACTTTGGGGTTCTCTCTGCTTATGGGGCATATGGCTCTTCCCCAGTTAGTTATACTGCTGATGCAACTCCCGGTTCCGCGGATAATGAGGACGTTGTAGCATCTCAGACAAAGGAAAAGAACTCTGCTAAATCTGCGGTGCAACAGGTTTGTGATAGTTTTCCAACATCTTGCCTACTTTCCAGGAAAATTAAGGATGCTGTTTTTCATTTAATCATGTGTTAACTATTACTCTCTCCGTCCAATAATGACAGTCCTATTTGACTATTCAAACATTTTAACAACATATTTTCATTTCCATCACTAACCTTAATGAGGTTTACTTATTACTTTTTTTTTTACTTTTTCTTCTTCCTTGGTTGGCTCTCATCCTCTCCCCCCCCCCCTCCCTCTTCTTCCTTGGTTGACAATTTTGGAAGTTTAATGAACAATTTTGGAAATGAGACTATCTTATTGGGACAAACAAAAATGATAATGAGAACATCTTTTTGTGACAGAGTATTAGTTTATACACTAAACTGAAAGGTTGATGTAAAACAAAAGCGGAATTTTAGTCTAAAAAGTTTTCCATTGGTTTGTGGTTCTTTGTGGGTCTAAATGTCCTACAATTGGGGAGACCTATGCATGGTTTCAGGGAGATCTCCAGTAGTTCTGCTCCCTCTCTGACCCAATTTTCATACTACCTCTATCCCAAAATGGATGTCCAAAAAAATTCAAATTCGCTCTTGATCAAGAGCGAATTGAAATTTTTTTGCACATTCATTTTGGGACGGAGGGAGTATGTAGTAAAAAATCACTGAACTGCAATTTCTGAGCAAAGTTTTGTTTATGTGTCAATGTGTAGGGTGAAGATCTACATGTAAGGGCAATAGCTCCCAGCCGAGAGTTTCCCAATTATTTCTACAACCTCCCTCAAGGACAGCAGCATATGGCCATTTCGTCTCCAATTTATCACCATCCGTCTCAGACAGTGGCTGCTCAATCAACTGTACAATCTCCTCTGCATCTGTCTGAGCCCCCCATCACCATGGCTTCTTCTGGGTTAGTAGAAGCTCCCCTTGGACCTCCATCCAAATCATATGAGCAGCCTCAGCAACATTTGCCACAGATCAGCTGGAACATTCTGAATAGTAGAGAAAACATTCAATGATGAAAATTTCCATAGGTATACTGTTTTCGTGCGGAATTATTTAGGATAATATTTTGGTCAAGAAATTATTGGTCTGACCTTGAGTGTATATACCAATTGCGGCCCTCCCCTCCCTCGGATCTTCAAATGTGTCAAGGTCGGTGATGCTTACTTGCTTAGCAGGCTAGTACGCTCATTTTGCCTTGTTAAACTCTGTATTTTGTTTAGGTTTTATGCCGTCATAGCTAGACAGGAACTCAGAAAGTTGGTAGAGAAGGTGAGACATTCCATTTTTATTTTATTTATTTTATTTTTATGCATCTTTAACCTGGTAACTGTATCTGGAATTTTCTTTGGGAGAATGGAGAAGTTTTGTAATTGATTTTCGGATATTTCTATTTTGTTAGGAATTATATAGGATTTTTTTTTTTTTGAAGAGATGAATTGTTTAGAAACTGAAATTTTCTAGTTATGCTGAAATCTTTTGAATGTGAAAAGACCTTAGGATTGTGGAATGACCATTATTTTATACTCGCTTCACCTTTTCAAAATGGTAATAAATGTGAGCCCCATTTGTCAATCTCACTCACTTTTTCCTCTCACATACTTAAATTGTGGGGCCCATTTGTCATATTCACTAACTTTCCCCCCTCACATATTTAAATTGTGGGCCCCACTTGTCATATTCACTCACTTCTTCCCCTCACAACCCTTTTCCCACTCATCACTTTTCTTAATTTACGTGCTTCACCAAAATGACGAAGCATTGGGCGGGACGCAGTATAATGTTTTGTAAGTCAACTCTAACAAAGTCAACTAATTTTATAAAATCCCATAATTTGTATGAAGTTCATATAACTCCCAAAATAAAAGTATTCGCAACATTCATTTTGAGACGGAGTTGGTACACCTATTGACTAAATACTCGGATGATACAAAATATATCTGGCTTCTTTTAACATTTCAATTTTGAATGAAAAGCCAAAAATTTACACAACAATTCTCCATGTACAATAACTAAGAACTCCAAATAGAATGACAACTAAAATAAAATGTAGCGTGTCATCCCATAGCTGCAGTTATTATTGTAGTGCGCACTGACAACTTCAGTTATTCAACTTTTTCTGATAGCAGGAATTCATTTTCCTTTTTAATGGCATCAAGATCTGCTTGTAGCTTGTCACTGTCTAAACCCCTGGAAGCCATGGCTGCCAGCTTGGCATCAAGATCAGCCACCTCTCTTCGTGTCCTGTCAGTGGCAAGCACTTTTTCAGAGATTTGCTCAAAATTTACGTGGATACTTGTGAGCAGCCTGTAGGCCTGTTGCCCCACTGGGTCTTTCTTCGCTTCTCTGCATATCAAGTAGACATCAAAAAAAAAAAAAAAAGGGTAGACATCAATAAGGGTTCTCACTTACTCTTGAAAGTAACAGTGAACATAAGTAAGTTGTGTAAAATTTAAGAAAAGATTTCAAAACGGTTTGAAGCACTAAGGCGTGTAAAGTTCTGTACCTGGAGATCGCTTCATCTGCTACTGCATAAGTTCGATGAAGGCGTTCTTGAATGGAATTGCTCTCTAACTGAAGCTCCCTGGTTTCTTTTAAGATTCTCTCTATGTCAATATCTTGTTTCCGGCTGTTCTTAGTGATCTCCTTTATTTTATCAATGTAGGTTTTTCGGGATGCCAGTTTGGGCTGCTTCTCATGTTCTCTAGAAAGTTTAGAGAGTTGCTCATCCCTGCTGATTGAAACAGAGTGTAAGAACAGGAATTCTAAAAGTTGGGAACTTATGCTAGTTATTCTATAGCTGCAGTTTGCCAAAATGCAGTTTATTTCCAGTTATGTAAAATTAAGGCTTAGTATGCTTAGACAACATCTTTAGGATAATACACCCCCCCCCCCAGACACACACACATACACACCCTACCACCACCACCACACACACGAATAGGTTTTTTGGTTTGTCCCAAAAGAAGTCTCATTTCTAAATAAAGATACGAGTTTAGTGCAATTTCAAAAAAGGTACAAGCAAGTAAAGCTCCATTCTAAAAATGTTTATCTGGTCGAATGACTATTTTTTGGGAAGGAGAAATTAGCTTTTTATTTCTGGACTGTAACACCTCTTCTTTCATCCATTGAGTTAAATAAAAAGTTTTAAGGTTTTGGAAGCTTTTCTAGCTGAGATTTGTCCATCAAGTAAGCATAAGCTTTGATGCATTTCTCTCGCATGAATCACTTTATAACAGTTGAAGAGCGGTTTGATAAAGTTAATTATTAACATGTGCCCAACGAACAACAAATAAGGCAATAATTCCATTGCAATGTTATACATAAAACTTTTGCCATTGGTAGTCAGTAGAATATACTTCGTACCTCTTTTTGGTCTCAGAAAAGATGGACTGCATTTCCAACTCAATATCTTTCAACTTTTGAAGTTTTTCTTGAGCCTCTGGTTTTGATGCACCGAGAGACTCCTCCCAATCTCTTTTTTCCTCTTTTAAAGACTTTAAGCAAGCATCCCTGACATAGATATGAGGTAAATCAATACTTGATTACATCCAGGAAAAAGTTAGGTTCTACAAAATAACCTTGCATACTGCAAAATAATAGACAACAGAAAAAGAACCACGGAGAAGTGACTTTTACAAATACCTTTTTGAATCCAGTTCCACAAGATTACGCCTTGCATCATCTACTTGATAGTTGAGTTCGGTAATGTACACATCAATTGATTTTTCCTCATCAAATGCCATTTGTACCGCTGCTTTCAACAACTCTTGCTCCTCTTCCAGATACTGCAATTCTGAAGCCTTTGCAGCGACCTCCTCCAAAAGCATTTTTTCCTGGCTTCGTAACGTATCAATATCATAACTTGTCTGTAAACAATCAAAATTGAGCAAATAACCAGATGTAATCAGAAAAAGAGTTGATGACTACTTCCTAAGCTTTTCAATCCATATAGTAATAAATATCATTAAAAGATTGCAAATTTTAGTGAACTTACCTTGGATAAGTTCACAGACACAATATTATCTTCCTTCTGAACTACAGTTTCTTCGTTTTCCGAAGCACTATTTCTAGACTCTGCCATTTCAGTCGTCAATCTCAAATCTTCCAATTTAGTAACCACATCTTCATCATGTATACTTTCATCACCAACATTCTTAGCCAAATCGCTCTGAGAACTTTTAAAATTCACTTCTGCTGCAGCCGACTCCGAAAGCCTCTCAACCATAAACCGGACCAGCTTATACATGTCCTCTTCAGATGGATAAAGGAACTGCCGTAAGCAACACATACATTTGGATTCTAAGGATAATTTGACAACAATATTTTTTTTGATAAGAAATTTGACAACAATATAAGCACATGTAACAATAAACAGTATGTTAAATATTACTGTACATCACTATGCTACTAATTCCACAACAATGTTAGCACTCGTAAAAAAATGAAATTTCAATCGATAAAATTAGAGAAAATAGCGCATACTTAGGTCAAAAATCAAAGTCTAAATTCACTGCAGAATTCAATAGATACATTAAATTGTACTACAATTTTGGCATTTTGCAGTTAAATCAAGCTAATAAAGGTTTAGTAGAGTACCTTGTGGAAGCTAATGTCGCCAATATAACCACGGTCTTTGAAAGCCGAGGCAAGGTCCGTACATGTCTTGAATCGGTCGGCCATTGATTCCGGTAGAGCGATGGGAAACGCCGACGTGTTTAAGATGATTCGTAGAGAATGTGCACAGATCGGGACTAAAGTTTCCGGAGTTAGGTCTTGGATGGAAGAAACGTCGGCCGGAATTGGGACTCCCGAGATTGCCAGTGAATTCAGTAATATTTCTTGGGATTCTTCCATAGTTTGTGCGGTTAAAATCGTCGGTCTTTGTAGCGTAGTCCACCGGATTCTTCTGTAGTTCTCCTCACTTGTTTTCGCCGTCCTTCTTTCTACTTCATCCGGAAAATACAAAAATAAATACTCCCTCCGTCCGCTAATATTATTAGCACACTTTCCTTTTTGGGCATCCCGCTAATATTCGCACACTCCCAAACAGGAAATTTTATATTAATAAAATATTCATTCAACACCACTCATTCTCTCTCCTACATTATTTTAATACTCACAACATCATTATAATTTATTACACCCTCCACTCATTCTCTCTCCACTCATTCTTTTACACTCACAACATTTTATTAAAATATCATATTCCTTAATTCCCGCACAAACAGTGTTTGTACTAATATTAGCGGGACGGAGGGAGTACTCCCTCCGTCCCGATAAAAACTTCACTAATTACCCAAAATGGTGTCCTGATACAAGTTTCACTTTTCCATTTTTGACAAAGAATATTTATTATTTTCTCCACTCATTCTCTCTCCTAATTCACTATTACACTCACAACATTTTTCAAATTTACTACTCCATACTTTTCATTAATTCTCTCTCCTATTTTCAAATTACACTTATAAAAATTTTTTTCACTCATTTTCTTAATATTTGTGCCTACCCACCGGTGAATATTGGGAAGGAGGAAGTATACTTCTTGGGTGGGTGTGCTCACAAGTTGTAAAGGGAGAGAAAATGAAGGAAGAAATTTAATTTCTTTTGCTTCTGAGCTAGTAAAGGAAATAGAAAGAAAAAATGTGAAGTATATTTGTATATTTAACTAGTACTTCCTAATTCGTGTCAATGGCATGAATTATTTTAAAAAATATATGAAGAAAAATATAAGTGAAAAGAAAATATTTTAAATAAAATTTTGAGTGTTAGTTAAAATTTTGATTAAATTCAAATATATGTGACTTGTCATTTATCAAACAAATATAAACTCTTAAAATTTAGTAACTTAATGATTTCAGCTCTACTTTTTCAGGTCTTAATTTTCAATTTTACCAAACAGTCCTTAATAAAGATGGCTTATCCCTTATCACGGTGATAGTTAAAATAAAAAAAAGAGTTATTATAACTTTTTCAAATACAATAAAACTATCGGAAAGAAAATAAAAAATATAAATACAATGAAGCTAAATTTATTGTAAGATCATCACATACAATTTATTTTTCAAATCTTAAAATTTAGCAACTTATTAATTTAAATCCTACTTTTGTATAGTAAGAAGTAAGTTTCTAGAGATTAATTTCCAGTTTTAAACTAAATTAATAGACTTTTTAAGATAACAATTGAAATTTGTATTTTTTGTTGTAATAGACAACTTCAAATTCTATATATTTAAATAACTAGTTCACATATGGATAAGGAAAAAATAATGATATAACGTTGTGAGTGTAAAAGTAAAATAGGAGAGAGAATGAAAAAACTAATTTTAAAGCACTAAGTATTAAAATAATGTAAGAGACAAAATGAAGATGTAATTGGACGCCCAAAATAGAAAGTTTGTAACTATAATATTTAAAGAGTAATAATTAAGGTAAGCATATGAACATTTAATATAAAAGAGAAAGGAAAAATATTTAAATATGAGATATAATTAGCTCATTATTTGGTTACTAGAATTTGAAATTTAGGCAGTAATTTTACAAACAACTTATTCGAGTTAAAGGGCAAAATATTGAATTAAGGAGAGCCAAAGTATATTATGTATTATTATTGTCTCAAAGTTTATATAAGCTAGAGACTCATATTTATACTCAAAACATATGAGTCCTAATTCTAATAGGATTCTAACAATCACTCCTTATTCTAATAGTAAATATAATTTTAATTGAAAATACTGCTAAGGGGGCGTTTGTTTTTTCATTTTAAGCCTTATTTGCCTCTTAACACTTATTCATTAAGAGAATTAGAGAAATAAGTGTGTTTGTTTTTTTTTTTTGAAATAAGGCTTGTTAGGCTCTTAAAGTCCTCTTAATTTTAAGAGGTTAAAATGTTGCTGAATTGCCTCTGAAAGCCTCTGAAAGCCACTGTTTCATATTTGGTTTTGGGTAATTTTTTTTTTTAAACTGTTTACTGTTTCATAATGCATTTATGGTTTTTTTTTTTTTTTAATTTTTTTTTAATCGTTTATAATGAATTCGTATACAAAATCAAACAACTTATCTAATTCGAATTCGGCCATTTGCCGCCTTAATCATTCAACATTTTCGTAACCAAATCAGATTTCAGCACTTATCACTTAAAAAAAACAAAAACCCCCTAACTAATTAATGTAACTTTCCTAAGTTGATTCAATACCAACTTAGGAAACACTTCCTAATTCTAATAAGAGAATATTTTATATAATTATTCACAGAAAGGGAATTGCTTTTCCTCAAACCTATCGGAAATTAATTACCAATTCTATTTATTCATCCGAAAACTCCAACATAAAATCATATAGCCTCCAAAATCATATAAAAATATTTTCAACTTGCTGAATTCTCTGTGTTTATTTCTATTTTTTTTTTCCAAGTTTTTCACTAATGGAGTCTTCTACTCATGAGCTTTCTTCCGATATGATTTTTGAGGTCATGTCCAGAAGTTGCTTACAAACGTTAGATTCATCGAGATTGGTATGTAAAGAATGGAATAATCTTACATACGATCCAAACTTTATTCAAAATCATGCTCGAAACAAGAATATCGTTTCGGGTTACTTGGTGCAAAGTTTGGTTTCCAACAAATACAAATCAAAATTTGTATGCTTAAATGATCATGATCATGATCATGAGTCTAGTAGTAGTAGTAGTAGTAGTGATTTGTCCTTCGAGTTCTTGGCTAGAGAGAACATTAAGATTGAAGCATCATCAGATCAATTAGGTATATTTGTTTATGTTAATCGTCAAAATCATAGGCACGAACGATACCATATTTGCAAGCCAAGTACGAAGCAATCGGTTGCACTGCCTAATCCTAAGACAAGGTACGTGACAGAGAAAGTGGCATTGGTGGTGCTTTCTGCAAGCCCATTTCGATACAAAATCATCAGATTATCGTGGCCATCACGCGGGTACGTACATATGCTTTGCAATTTTACATTGAGTAGTGTTACATAAAACACCTTAAAGTTGCATAGACTATTCCCAACCAATGTAGTATAGATGCATGTATATATAAAGAAAGAGAGAAAGGACAGATTCTTCTCCATTGCAAGTATCTCATCAAGTGTCCTCTTTAACCACACAGCTTCTTCATTAGCACCTTCCAATTCGAGAAAATCTTTGGAATATATGATATTGCTCAAAGTATTGAAAACAGTAGTGAAAATAACATCTGAAATCTTCACCACTTGGCCTTCTTTAAACTTCAAATACTCAAATCATTTGAGCCACCTTTGCTTCTCTCACAACAGTTTGAGCCTCTAGGGCCCGGCTAGAGAAAACCTCGGTACGTAATAAGTTACGCAACGACTTCAAATGCTCTGTGCAGATGTTTAAAGAGGTTCATCATGCCATGCTTTAGTCATTTAGATATCTAGCTAGGTTATAGTACAATTTATGTTGCTCAAATATCTATCTGGCTTGTTTGAAATTGTTTTGGAAACCAATTTAGGTTTCATAGTTCTTTTATGAAGTTAATTTATACTTACATTGTTAAGTTTTCTATATAAAGATAGTCATTAATATATGTAAATTTTACTTTGTACTTAATTTGATTAAAATCCTTGATTTGTGATTAGGTTAATCGGCTATGTGAAGTACCAATGCGAAATATTTGATTCAAATGTTTGGGCATGGAAAGAAACAAACGACATACTTTTGCCGCATGGAGAATTTTTGATGTCTCAGTACCCGGCAATATGTGTGAGTGGCTCAATTTACTTCCTCACTAGCAATGATAGAGTCTTGGCACTTGACCAAAAATCGGAGTTGTACAGCATTTTCTCACTGCCACAACCGGCATTTGAAAATTTTGCTTACAAATATAAACGGATTGTCAAGTACAAAGGAAAGTTGGGTTTTACTTGCAAGGCACCAAATGGACGTTTGGAGCTTTGGATTATGAACAGGTATGGTATAAACCAACCTTTGTGGGAAAAGAGGCTCGCTTTAACAACTCAAGTTCTTGAAGAAAAAGAAGATTATCCTGTTCTTGGAGCATTTTACAACTCTGGTGTGGCGCTAGTGGAAGGTGAAAAGAATGTGATATTTTACAAAATTAAGAATCACCATATGTTTCAAGTAAAATTGGAGCACTACTCGCAAGAGCTTTTTGCTTTTAGGTCTGATTTTGAGCCAATTTCCTTGAACAATAGAAGATGTTGAAGTAGTTTTATATATATTGTGTTTCTCTCTTTCTTTATACATGCTTCTATACTACATTGGTTGGGAATAGTCTACCCCGTTTGATTTGACTTTTTTCAAAGTGTTTATGACTTATGACTCTTTATAAGTCATTTTTGAACCGTTTGATTTCATTTTGAATAAAATAAGTCATAAGTCATGTACAAGCCAATTAAAGCACAATTCCCGTTATAAGTCATACTCCCTCCGTCCCACCCAACTGTGAACTAGGATTTTGGGCACGCAAACTAAGAAATACTATTAAGATAATGAAAATGTGTGATAGGAAATGAAGAGAGAGAATGAGTGGAGTTAATAGTAGGTTGGTTGAATAAATTGTATGGTGAAGAATGAGTGGAGTTAATGAGTGGGTGGGGGTATGGAGAATATAAAATATTAAAACTTTTTCCATTTTTGATAGTTTACACTCGGCTGGGACGGATCAAAAAGGAAATAAGTGTATACTCGGCTGGGACGGAGGGAGTATGTATTAAGCCAATTGCTGAATCAAAAAACATGTATGAACAGTAAAAACACGAATGAATAGTGACCTTAAATGAATATATCATAATAATAATAATACTAATAATAAAATAATAATAATAAAATAATAATAATAATAAAATAATAATAATAATAATAAAATAATAAAAAATAATAAAAAATAATAATAAAATAATAATAATACTAATAATAAAATAATAATAATAATAATAACAATAATAATAATACTAATAATAAATAATAATAATAATAAAATAACAAAATAATAATAAAAACAATGAAAATAATAATAATATAATAATAATAATAAAATAATAATAAGAAAATAATAAGAAAATAATAATAATTAAAATAATAAAATAAAATATTAATAAAATAACAATAATAATAATAAAATAAAATAATAATAAAATAATAATAAAATAATAATAATAATAAAAATAAAATAAAATAATAAAATAATAAAATGATACTAATAATAATAATAATAATAATAATAAAAAATAATAATAATAAAAAATAATAAAAATAATAAAATAAATAATAAAAAAATAATTAAAAAAATATAATAAAATAATAAAATAATAATAAAAATAAAATAATAATAATAATAATAATAATAATAATAATAATAATAATAATAATAATAATAATAATAATAATAATAATAATAATAATAATAATAATAATAATAATAATAATAATAATAATAATAATAATAATAATAATAATAATAATAATAATAATAATAATAATAATAAAATAATAAACATAATAATAAAAGAGTTGGTCTTATAAAAAGCGCATTTTTTCTGGCACTTAAAAAAAACGTGTTTTGTGTTTTCCCGTTTGTGCCAGTTCAAGCTTAACAAAGTGCCAGTGTGACAAAGTGCCAGTGCATGTGTAACAAAGTGCCAGTGAAAAAAGTGCTAGTACCAGTTTAACAAAGTGCCAGTGTAAACTTGCACTGGCACTTTGTTAAACTGGCATTGGCGGTTTTTACACGGGCATTTTTATATACATGAGCTGCCTCTCAAAAACACAAGCACTGGCATTCAAATACACATACACTGGCACTCAAAAACACATACACTGGCACTCAAATTCCCATCTGATTTGTTCTGCACTGGCATTAATATTCTATTATACTGGCATTCAAAAAAACATGGACTGGCATTCGAATTAACATGTACTGGCACTCGAATTAAAATGCACTGGCACTCCATCTCCAATCATCTTCTTCATGCACTGGCACTCAAATTAACATGTACTGGCACTCGAAAAAATATGGACTGACATTCAAAATCAATTAAACTGGCATTCAAAATCAAACAATCCTCAAATTCCAGTTTATCCAACTCCCTCTCTACCCAAACGGCGATCCAATTTCTACCCAAACTGGCATTCAAAATCAAACGGCCAAGCCCATCATCGGCACTGATTTTGGTCCTTCCATGGAAACCGACCACGGGGATTGTGGTTGACGTTGTTTGGGGCGATGGCGGTGAACGGCTTAGGGCTCTTAGAAACAGGGGAGCGGCTTCAACGATTGGAGAGAGGAAGGGAGTCGGTGAGGAAACGGTTGTTGTTGAGGGGTAAGGTTGTCGCCGGAGAAGGGGAACGGTGGGAGATGTCGCCGAGTTGGAGAGAGGGAGAGACAAGACGTGAGATTGGTCTTGGCCGGAGAAGGAGATTGCGTCTAGTGAGAGAAAGATGGCCGAGATTGCGTCTAGTGAGAGAAAGAGTGAATCCGCCTTAGAGAGCTCGTGCCTTATTTATATACGATTGGAAAAACACGTTTTTTCAATTGTTTAGAAAAAACGCGTTTTTTTACAAGTTTTTGGCATAATAAAATAATAATAATAATAATAATAATAATAATAATAATAAAATAATAATAATAAAATAATAATAATGATAATAAAATAATAATAATAAAATAATAGTAATAATAAAAATAAAAATAAATAAAAATAAAAATAATGAAATAAAAATAATAATAAATTATTATTATTATTATTTTAGTCTTTATAATTTCATTCAACATTTTTTCAGCTTACTAATCAAACAGTCATACTTACTTATGACAGATCATCAGCACTTCAAAAAAACTAAATCAAACAGCATCATTCATCAGCTCATCAGTCATAAGTTATCAGTCATAAGTCATAAGCACATATCAATAAGTTAAATCAAACGGCCCTATGTAAGTTATGCTATATTTCCTCCGTCCCGGAAAACTTTACCCCTTTACTATTGAGAACGGAAAATAAAAAATAATGTTATTAAAGTATATGTTGTGAGTGGGAGGAGAGAGAATGAGTGGAGAGAATAGTAAATTTGAAAAGTGTTGTGAGTGGGAGGAGAGAGAATGAGTGGAGAGAATAGTAAATTTTTTTCCTTTTTAGGAAAGTGGGACTTTAAAGTGGGACGCCCAAAATAGTAAAAGGGGTAATGTTTTATGGGGCAGAGGGAGTATTCATTATTTTATATAGTTTAGGTTCAATGTTTTTTGCAAGTGTAATGATTCAACAAAAAATGTAAATCGAAAGAAAATGTAATACTAAATATGTCCCAAAATAAAGCTCATTTTTGTTCCCTACTAGCAAAAGCCCGTGTCCGAGGACACGTGATATTTTTTTAATTAAAAGTGAGGGCAAAATGAAAAAGGGACAACTTAGTAAGGGTAAAATGGGAAAAAAACTTTTGACACTATTTATGCAACTATTCATCCCACTTCCCTCATTTATATTATAGATTGTTAGAATAGTAGATTAGACTGTAAATATATGATAATATTTGTGATTGTATTTGTGTATATACTAGTACTTTTTTACCCGTGTCAATGACACGATTACAATACAACACAAATAAAATGTGGTTGAGATCAGGATACTAAAAATGCAGTAAATCTAATATTTATCATCACAATGTAAATAATCAAACAACAAAAAGAAGGGCAAATCAACTAAACTTTTAAAATTTCTATTTGATTGCAAGAAAAATAATATTGATGATCAATTATATACAAAATAGTTCATGATTCCAATTAAAAAATTTCATAATAAATTTTTCTCTTAAATATTTAACACCGAAAGAAAAAATAGAAAGTAAAATCATCTTTCACAATATCGCCAAAATAAGATTGACAAAATACAATTTTATATTATTATAACCAAAAAGAAAATTATAAGAAAGTATGATTTCAATATAACTATCCAAATTACATAATCCCAAACCCACACACTTCCCTCATTCCCCTCAGCCCCTCTCACCTCACCTCTTTCATGTAACCTCAAACCCGCTCACTAGACTTTGATTTGCAGTTTTTCAAACTTCCAATTCTATTATAGAGAAACTATACACTAAAATAGTACACTATCGAAAATAAAATCTTGATCAAGCAGCAATTATTTTGAGTGCATGCAATAACAAAGCTAAGTACAGACATGGAAAAAAATTGCAAATATTTCTGAATAACAATAGCAAGCTCACCTTATAAGATATCTCCCCAAACTTCTCAGCATTTTCAAGAAAGTCTGACTTGTTGAATCAAATTCCTCGTTCTAAAGCTTAACTATGTGTTACATAGTGAATGAAAAGATCACATACGGCTATCAATGAGATTGAGTTGGTGTCCTATGACTGAAAAAAAAAACTCTTACTTTGTAATCCACCCAACCCTACGCTCTTTTACGTAAACTTCATTCACTCACTATTCTATTCATTTTTAACCTAAAAAACGACTGCAATGGATGTGTAGTATTCTCTTTTTCTCAAGTTTGTTTGTTCGTGTATTTGTAGGTTTTTTTATAGATATGTCTAGAGAGATTTACCTTTGTTCTTGGCTCTCTAAGCTGTTGTGTTCTTGGTTATGTTTCCCTTTTGTTCTTTTCTCTTTATTTTACAACAATGACACAGAAACTTATATCCTCCCATGAGGATTTTTTCATTCGAAGATATATTATCAATATGATACATCCTGGAGATACGATGAAGGCTAAATATTTGCTGGATTGTGCACCAACAGCTTAAGGATCTGAAGTCACGCAATTTTATAAACCAAGTTATGAGTAGAAAAACAAATAGAATCAATCAGATCAACTTAATTTAGTTTTAACCTAAGCAAATTACATGTTTTGGCAAAACATAGAGACACACATAAATTAAATAGTTCTCATATAATGATTTTGAAGAAAACACTAATTCAAGTAAAAACGCATGAACAAAGAAATAATAAATATGTAACATAAAAAGGATACTGAATAGGAAATGATGCCCACTCATGCAAATAAACATGAGAATGAACTCAAAATTGAAGCCCAATCGTGCAAATAAACTTAAGAATAAGATCAAAATTCAAAATCAAAAATAGACATTGGAAAAGGGCACCTGATGAGAGAAAAAATTAAAGTCTTTCAATTCTACAAAACATGATTTCATACCCTAGTCTTCTATGGATTCCAATTCCGACTCTAGTGCTAGTTAAAAAGAAGGCTTTAGGATTTGCTCAGCGAATTCGATTAATCATTACGCAATTCATTGATATGATCTTTCACTCAGCATGCTATAATGGTCGTCGGTGAAATTACTTTCCTGAGAAGAGAGGGAGACGAAAGAGTGAATGGGTAGAGGGTTGCGTCCGAAATAGGTGAGGGTATTTTTGGTAACTGATCAACTGACATAAAAAACTGCCTTGCGGTTTTTGGAGCAGAGGTATTTTTTTTCCAGATTTAATCCTATCCGTTCTTTGTCTTTTAAGAAATTGAATCTAAGCCACTCTTTATGTGGCGGATATTCTTGAGATGTATTGTAATATAGATGGTACGACGTTCTATTTATTTATGCGTAGACAATACCCGAAAATCGAAAATTGAGAACTATCTGCTCCACAATTTGGAAAAGCATATATAATTTTATCATCCTTTTATCCCTCTGATCTAGCTTCGTCTACGTAAACTTGTTGGAGTAGGAAGAACTTTTACGGCGAAGAGATTGGAGGGATACAGAGAGAGCGGACGGGGATGAATCAGGGGGTGCTCAAAGTCGAAAAATTGCAGCGATTATCAAAGAGGGGTAGTTAGGTTTAGGAAAGAGTTTTATGTTTTCTCAAATTCAATCCTGACTATTCTTTGTCTTTTCCAAAATTAAATCCTGACCATTCATTGTGTGGTGGCTATTCTTGAGGTGTATTGTAAATTGTAATATAGATGGTACGACGTTCTATTTATTTATGCATAGACAATACCCAAAAATCAAAAATTGAGAACTATTTGCTCCACAATTTGGAAAGGCATATATAATTTTATCATCCTTTATCCTCTGATCTAGCTTCGTCTGCGTAAACTTGTTGTAGTAGGAAGAACTTTTATGGCGAAGAGATTGGAGAGATACAGAGAGAGCGAACGGGGATGAATGAGGGGGTTCTCAAAGTCGAAAAATTGCAGCGATTATCAAAGTGGGGTAGTTAGGTTTAGGAAAGAGTTTTATGTTTTCTCAAATTCAATCCTGACCATTCTTTGTCTTTTCCAAAATTAAATCCTGACCATTCATTGGGTGGTGGTTATTCTTGAGGTGTATTGTAAATATAGATATCTACCATTTGAATTGTAATTTAGTTATCAAAGATATAGGACTTAGATTAGCCTAGATTAGTGGAAGTCACTAGCCTAGATTAGTGGAAGTCTCGACTCTATAAAAGACTTTGTAATTTACTGAAAACGTGATAGAAAATACGTTCCTTTATCTCCTCCTCCTATAACTCAGAAAAATTCAAGTCAGCCTCAATCCATTTATGTTCCATCAAATCGGCCGGTCACTCAGAGTCAACATGGTATATTTAAACTGAAATCTTAGTTTAATCTTAACATTACCACGTCTAAATCTCCCCTCCCTCATACTCCTATTTCGGCCTTAAATGATATAAATTGGAAGATGGTTATACCCAATGAATATCTTATTGCTAATATGACGTAGGATTTAGTATCCTGCCCTCCTGCTACTAATGTTCGCTCCATGTGGATATTTACTCATAAGCACATGTCGAACGGGTCTTTCGAGCGACACAAAGCTCTCCTAGTTGGGGATGGTAAGACACAACAGGTGGGGGTCGATTGTGGGGAAAATTTTAGTCCAGTCGTAAAACCGGCAACCATTCGTACCGTCTTGAGCCTAGCATTGTCTAAAAATTGGGAAATACATCAACTTGATGTGAAGAGTGCATTTTTGCATGGGGACCTTCTTGAAACAGTCTATACACCAACCCTTGGGGTTTTGGGATAAGGATTTTCCAGATCATGTGTGTTTACTCCGAAAGTCCTTATATTGTCTCAAATAGGCCCCTCGTGCATGGTACAAGCATTTCGTGAACTATGTTTCTACCATTGGATTTGTTCAATCGGATGACTCCTTGTTTATATTTCGACTGGAGTCCAACATTGCATATTTATTATTGTATGTTGATGGCATTACTTTAACCACCTAATCCTAAGCTCTCTGTCACTCTATAATGGCTCAACTTGACTATGAATTTGCCATGAAGGATTTGGGGTCTCTGAGCTACTTTCTGGGTATAGTAATGGCTTGAAAACCGAGATCTTTATTTTTGTCTCAATGTACTTAAGCTTCAAAAATTATTGCTCGGGCTGGGATGGTTTCTTGTAAACCGTCACTCACTCTGGTGGATACTAAGCCCAAGGTCGGTGGAAATACCAACCCTCCCTTTTCCGATCCATTTCTCTATCGCAGTCTATCTGGGGCACTTCAATATTTAACTTTTACTCGACCGGATCTCACTTATGCCGTCCAAGTCATGTTGGTTGCGCAATTTTCTTCTTGAGTTCACTGCCCAATTTGCAAGGCCACCCTTGTCTATTGTGATAACGTGCATGCTATTTACCTTTCGGGTAACCCAGTTCAACTCCAACGTATGAAGCATATTGAGTTAGACATTCATTTCGTACGAAAAAAAGTGGCTCGTGGGGAGGTACGTGTCCTACATGTGCCATCTTCTAACCAAATTGCGGACATATTTACTAAGGGCTTTCCACTGGTTCTTTTTGATGATTTTCGAGCCAGTCTTAACGTCCGTCAACCTCTCGCTAAAATTGAGGAGGAGTATTAGAATGTTAGATTAAATTGTAAATATATGATAATATTTGTGATTGTATTTGTGTATATCTCTACCATTTGAATTATAATTTAGTTACCAAAGATAGGGATTAGATAAGCCTAGATTAGTGGAAGTCATTAGACCATTTACAATGGTGTAAAAATGGGTATTGAAAAAAAAATTAAGTAGTTGAAACCATTGAAAGGGTGTTGAAAAAAAAATTAAGTAGTTGAAAAAAAATTGTTTTGTTGAAAAAATTCAAAAGATGTTGAATCCATGGAGGGGTCCGTTTCTTGCCACGTTGCGCCACCCGATTGGTCCGGAATAGCGCGTGGACGACACTCCCCGACAAGGGCGCATCTGGCACTTTCAATTTTTTTCCATATCTCGCCACTTGGCTCATCATGATTGGTCACTGATTTTTTTTTTCCAAATTTCATTCGAATTTTTCAAAGGCAATTATCTTATATCAAAAAAAAATTAATTTTTTACACCAAAATTCATAATTTTTTTTCTCTATAAATAGAGTCCTCTTTCATTTGATTTGGACAAAAAAAAAAATACACTTTTTTCAATATAAATTTCTCAATTATCCTTCATTTTCCAAAAAAAAAAACCACTCTTTTTTAGTGAAATGTATTTTTCAATGATGTATTACTTTTAATTAAGTACGAAGTATTTTTTTAATAAAAATTATCGTCATTTTTCATATTTATTTAATTGCAATTAAAAAAATTAATTAAGTGTGACATATTTTTTTAATTATAAATGATAATAATAATTATTATTATTTTGAGAATTTGACCCAGAAGTTCCTTTTGGAACAAATTACTTCCCCTCAAGTTTCTCATTAAATCGAAATGAGCTGAAAGTTCTTATGCAGTAATATATAATACTGCATGCAATATTATTATATTCACTCATATGTGAATAATACTGCATCTATAATACAATATGGTGAAGGAACTTCTCGGGCATTATGATACTTTTTTAGAACTTCTCGGTCACTCTCCCTATTATTTTACTAATCATAAAAATAAAGAATATAAAATAAAATAAAAATGGTGGGGTATAGGATGATGAGGTGGAAGTGTGTTGAATTTTATAAAAAAAAAATCAGTGTAGTGTAGAGTTAAAAATTGAAAGGGGTGTTTGAATTATTAGATGAATGAGAAAAAAAAACTGATGTAAAGGGATAAAGTGAGTATTGAAAAAAATTAAGGTATTAAAACCATTGTAGATGATCTTACCTAGATTAGTGAAAGTCTTTGACTCTATAAAAGACTTTGTAATTTATTGAAAACATGACGGAATATACGATCCTTTACTGATCAAGAACAAAAGCAATGTTCATCTTGACAAAGAATTAATAAAACATAAAGGCAAACCAAACACACAAGTTCTACTTCAAGTTTTTGTTTTGTCATGAGTGTTTTTTTTAATTATTATTAATGAAAGATAAAATGCCACTAACAAGTTAGGCTACATCAAGTGGCCTATAAATAGGCTAGCACATCATGATTGACTAACAAGTTAGGCTACATCAAGTGGCCTATAAATAGGCTAGCACATCATGATTGACTAACAAGTTAGGCTACATTAAGTGGTCTATAAATAGGCTAGCACATCATAATTCGAACTCTCAACCTCCATTATGAAATATCATTAAAATGATACATGTAAATATGAGGCCCCTAATAAATATGAAGAAAAAATAAGACCGCAACTAAATGATTATTTCAAAACCAAACTATGAAAACAAACATAAGACCCCTAAATTTAATTATTGAGTACATTAGAAGTATAGGATAAAAGAAACAAAAATGAGGTCCCCCTAATCAAATATAAAAATATACATCAAAAAGCTAAATAAATAAATTTAATATAAAAATATGAACATGCACAATAACTACGAGGCTAAGGAGAATTAACCTAAGTCCTATGCCAAATAGTTGCAGGCTCTAAACCACTTATTTGGGGCTTGGTTTTGTCAAAATATAAAGAAAAAAATAGTGGGTTTGATTATTATGAGGCATTGTGTAACTTAATCTTTGTTGGAAATAGATAACGGAAAGTTAAGTTTGACTTAACGTTGATCTAGTTTCTAACGAAAGTTCGTTATTTGTTAACGAAACTAGTTACAAAATGTATTCTACATTTGTTGTAGATTATTAAACTCATTTAATGTCTCAAAACCATTTAGGGTGAATGAGAATTAATGACAAAGGTATTTTGTAACTTAACAAAGTTGGTTAAAAGGGTCAATTTGGTCGTTTGGATCAAATTGGTTTTGAACAGTGTTTTTGGGTGATGAGATTTGGCTCAAACCGATCGTAACGAATGGGGACTCTGAGCACGAGTCGTGAGCACGAATGGGATTCTGATGACCATTTGCTCAAATCTGATCAGAACGAGTGGAATGCTTGGGAACGAGTCGTGGGCACGACTCGTGCCAATTAGCACGACTCGTGCCCTTCACTGTTGTTCGAAAAATCACACCTTTTCAAGGGAAAAGGCACAAAACCTTTTGATTCTCTTTATATACTTCCCCCTCCGAATTTCAATAAATTCATACAGTCATTTGAGCCTCTTTACCCTCTAGTGAGATAGATTAACATAGCCAAATCATATCATCTTGTTGCATTAAATTCTTTCAAGTCCAAAGTTCAAAACATTGTGTTGTTCGTTAGATTAGTTATATTGGAGTGCTCCTTATAACTAATAGTAAAGTCGTTTTATCTTACGAGAGTTTTGTTATTCAACCGTAAGCACCTGTGCGAGACAAATAACTCTTACGGAGATTGTATTTAATACAAGACTCGACTTGTTTTTCATTTGTTTTCAATCTCCGTTCTTTCTCCGTTACATTTTATGTTAAGTTTTCAGTTAAGTTCTTGAGAAGCCTACCAAAAGTCCAACAATCGTAAGAAAATGACTTTTGGTCCTGATTTTCTATCTTACATGTTAGAAGATGAAGAACCGAGACGTAGCAAAAGGACAATAGTGGTAAAGACTTTTGGTCCTGATTTTCTATCTTACATGTTAGAAAATGAACCAGCAACTGTTAAAGAAGCGTTATCTGGTCCGGATAGTTCGTTCTGGAAAGAGGCTATTAACAGTGAAATAGAATCCATAATGCTCAACAATACTTGGGAATTAGTTGATCTCCCTCCAGGTTGCAAATCATTAGGTTGCAAATGGATCCTTAAATGGAAGTATAAGGCGGATGGATCAATCGAAAAGTACAAAGCTAGGCTGGTTGCCAAAGGCTTTAGACAGAAAGAGGGATATGATTTCTTCGATACATACTCCCCTGTCACAAGGATCACATCAATTCGTGTTCTCATAGCTATTGCAGCAGTGCATAATCTTGAGATACACCAAATGGGTGTAAAGACTGCTTTCCTAAATGGAGAACTTGATGAAGAAATTTACATGGAACAACCCGAAGAGTTCGTGGTTCCTGGTAAAGAACGAAACGTGTGTAAACTTGTAAAATCCTTGTATGGACTAAAACAAGCACCTAAACAATGGCATGAGAAGTTCGATAGAACCATGTTATCGAATGGATTCAAGATTAATGAATGTGACAAATGTGTCTACATTAAGGGAACATCTGAATCATTCGTTATCGTTTGTCTTTATGTAGACGACATGCTCATAATGGGAAGTAATCGTGATTTAATCATGAATACCAAAGGCATGTTAAAGAAGAACTTTGACATGAAAGACATGGGATTAGATGATGTAATATTAGGGATAAAGATTTCTAGAACATCTGAAGGATTAGTTCTTTCACAATCCCATTACCTAGAGAATGTTCTTCGGAAATTCAATGTCTTTGATTACCCTCCGGCTAAAACACCGGTAGACTTGGCTCTACATTTAGCCAAGAACAAAGGGGAACCAGTTTCTCAACTGGAATATGCAAGAATAATTGGTAGTCTAATGTACTTAACGAATTGTACTCGTCCAGACATTGCATATTCAGGTGAAGCAAACTAAGTAGGTTCACAAGTAATCCTAGTGCGATCATTGGAAAGCATTAATGAGAGTACTAAGATATTTAAAGTATACAGTAAACCATGGGATACTTTACAAGAAATATCCAGCAAAGATTAGAAGGATATCGCGATGCAAATTGGATATCGACACAAAAGACTCTAAGTTCATGAGTGGATATGTATTCACAATAGGTGGAGGAACAAAGGTCATGGAAATCCTCCAAACAGACATGTATAGCCGGATCCACGATGGAGTCCGAATTTATCGCTTTAGATAAAGGCGGGAAGAAGCGAATGGCTTAAGAACTTCCTGGAGGATATTCCTTGTTGGAGCAAACTTACTCTTTGTACTAATCCATTGTGATAGTCAATCGCAATTGGAAGCGGCAACGTAATAGTATGTACAATGGTAAGTCTAGACATATTCGTCGTAGACACAAATACCATTAGACAGCTTGATCAAGAATGGCGTTATCACTATTGATTATGTAAAGTCATGTGATAACTTAGCGGATCCGTTTACCAAAGGTATAAATCGAGATCAACCGTATAAACTGTTAAGGGAATGGGTTTAAAACCCACAACAAAAGAACTTATAGCGGACACTCAACCTTGAGAAATGGAGATCCCGTGCCCTGGTTCAATGAGACAACCAAGTTATAAGTTCTAGTAGAGTTACTTGAAAACAACAACTCGGTTTATCAACCTGGAGATTTTTGAATACTCATTCCCAGAACATCCAAGTACACGCACATGCAGCAGTGGTAAGGATAAGTTGAGAAAACTTTTAATGATTTCTATACCTACGGGTGGAGTAGTGCATGATACTCCTTATAGTGAGAATCACCTATATAAGCGAGAGGTAATTAGGCCGCCTCTAAAAGAACGCTTATGAATGAGATACGGTCCAGGGCCGAAATGGACAAAACATGAGAACAACAATTGTTAGAGCTGTTATTATGTGAGTATTATTGTCTTGGTATACATTCGACAAATATCGGTTCAAAGCGACTCGCTACCAAATGGCTAGTATATCCGATAATATTTCACTAGGGAAGATTCAAGGCCACAAGCTATCTATCCCGATGTAATAATAGTTCGCCGGAACTTTGGACGAAATTGCATTCATGCATTAATTGTCATTCATGTGGGGGATTGTTGGAAATAGATAACGGAAAGTTAAGTTTGACTTAACGTTGATCTAGTTTCTAACGGAAGTTCGTTATTTGTTAACGAAACTAGTTACAAAATGTATTCTACATTTGTTGTAGATTATTAAACTCATTTAATGTCTCAAAACCATTTAGGGTGAATGAGAATTAATGACAAAGGTCTTTTGTAACTTAACAAAGTTGGTTAAAAGGGTCAATTTGGTCGTTTGGATCAAATTGGTTTTGAACAGTGTTTTTGGGTGATGAGATTTGGCTCAAAACTGATCAGAACAAATGGGGACTCTGAGCACGAGTCGTGAGCACGAATGGGATTCTGATGACCATTTGCTCAAATCTGATCTGAACGAGTGGAATGCTTGGGAACGAGTCGTGGGCACGACTCGTGCCAATTAGCACGACTCGTGCCCTTCACTGTTGTTCGAAAAATCACACATTTTCAAGGGAAAAGACACAAAACCTTTTGATTCTCTTTATATACTTCCCCCTACGAATTTCAATAAATTCATACAGTCATTTGAGCCTCTTTACCCTCTAGTGAGATAGATTAACATAGCCAAATCATATCATCTTGTTGCATCAAATCCTTTCAAGTCCAAAGTTCAAAACATTGTGTTGTTCGTTAGATTAGTTATATTGGAGTGCTCCTTATAACTAATAGTAAAGTCGTTTTATCTTACGAGAGTTTTGTTATTCAACCGTAAGCACCTGTGCGGGACAAATAACTCTTACGGAGATTGTATTTAATACAAGACTCGACTTGTTTTTCATTTGTTTTCAATCTCCGTTCTTTCTCCGTTACATTTTCTGTTAAGTTTTCAGTTAAGTTCTTGAGAAGCCTACCAAAAGTCCAACAATCTTAACTTGTTAGTACTGAACTTTGAAATAATGCAAATACCCCCTCCGTCCCTAAATATACTCCCTCCGTCCCACCAAAACTAATACTTATTTTCTTTTTGGCTATTCGTTCAAATTGATTCAAGGATTACTGCAATTTTATCATATATGTGTAAGTGGAAAAATATTAGCCCATCTGTTGGAACTTGGAAAGTAGGTGTCCCCATCAAAAATTAAAGTTCAATTCAAACATCAATTTAAATCTTTAATGGATTTACTAATACCCATTTGCTAACTATTCTATTTAGTTGTGCACTTACAATGTTATAGGGTGAACACACATTCATGTAAATTTGCTACTAAAATTGCTTAGTCAACTTCGTACTTGAAAGGAACACTCAGTTTGGACGGAGGGCGTAAAAGAGATCTACTACCTCTGTCCCAAAATGAATGTCCAAAAAAATTCAAATTTCTTTTGATCAAGAGTAAATTTGAATTTTTTGGATTATACCAAGATGTTCCGATTCCTTCATCATACCAAGATGTTCCAATTTCTTCATCATATCCCTGATTGTTATGTTATGGCTGGAGTAGTGAATGCTCATATTGACAAAATTGTCTTTGTTTCCAGGTGTGTGGATCGCTACATTGAGGCCACCGGTATCATTAGTAAATCACTTTTCATCGCGAATCGTTAAGCATTTACAGCACATTTTGGACGTCTTATGAGGGATTATATATTTTCAATTTTGAATCATTATTCGAGGTTTTCATAAAAAAGCAAGAATAGAGCCATGAAGAAGACTAAAAATAACTGTGAACTTAAGTAAAACAACTGTGAACATAACAAATATGTCAAATAATCGCATAAAATTACAAAAATAGAGGCCATAAAGACTAAAACAACTGTGAACTTAACAAAAAACAACAGTGAACTTAAGTAAAAACAATTGTGAACATACCAAATATGTCAAATAATCTCATAAAATTGCAAAAATAGAGGCCATAAAGGGCTAAAACGACTGTGAACTTAACAAAAAAAAACAGTGAACTTAAGTAAAAATAATTGTGAACATAACAAATATGTCAAATAATCTCATAAAATTGCAAAAATAGAGGCCATAAAGTACTAAACCAACTGTAAACTTATCAAAAAACAACAGTGAATTTAAGTAAAAACAACTGTGAACATAACAAATATGTCAAATAATCACATAAAATTGCAAAAATAAAGGCCATAAAGGACTAAAACAATTGTGAACTTAACAAAAAATAACAGTGAACTTAATAAATAGGTCAAATAATCCCATAAAATTGCAAAACTAAAGGCTATAAAATTTTAAAAACAACTATTTGATTTATCTTTCCCCAGTCCACAAACATATATGTAATCTATTGATGGAGAAAATTCCACTGTGTAATAAAAACCTTGCAAGTGTACCAGTCCATAAAATAGTAAGGGTCGAACCACAGAGACTTGTATGCTTTAACAAGTTGATTTAATTCGTGTAAACGAAACAAAAGGGAAAAAGGGTTTTTTGATTTGATTAAATTATAAAACTAAGAAAGCAAAATAAATAAATTAAAGATAATAAGAGACAAGGGATTCATGGATTGGGGATCATAACAATTATCACTTTATGCTTTTTATTTCATGTAAAAAGGATTCAATCTCATTCTTGGGTTCGTTCACAAAAATCTAGGGTTAAGATGTTCATATATTCCGGTAGGTCAATAAGAACATTAGAACCCTAATAACTCTATCATGTTCATATATTCCGGTAGGTCAATATAAACATTCAAGAATTTCAATTAAAAACTTAAGAACAATGGAACCTAGATTCGTTTGATTTCCGGTAGGTCCTCAATTGAATCTATTCTTCTCAACAATGGTCAAATTACAATTCATCCACGCAAGTGCAATGGTTTGTATCCAAATAAATTCAAGAGGTCAAAAGTATATTCCGGTAGGTCAATACAATTGATCTCAAGAACACTAATTAAAACCGTTGAGAAGAACAAGAACAAAAGAGAGATAGAAAGAATTAAAGCTTTAGCATAAAGATCAAATTGCTACTCACCTCAATCCATGAATCAAATAGTTTAGCCTTGAATGACCATTAAAATAAATAAAGCAAAACCTTGTTCTTTCATCTTCAAAAATAAATAAAACCTAAACTAAAAATATAGAGAGAAAATCAAAGAATAAAAGATCCAAAGATCCCAAAATAAAAGATAAAAGATGATACAAAACTAGTCTAGGGTTGTTTATATAGGAGGAGGGAGGTGGAAATCCTTTTTGGAAACAAATTAGGGTCAAAATCCTAGTCAAAATAGAAAATCTCCCGAAATCCGTGGCTGATTCTGTGCAAATCTGTGGAAAATCTTTAGAATCCGTCCAAAATAAGGAAACTGGCTGCATCTGTCCGTACATACCGGGCGCGCGCCCACTGAGACCGGGTGTACGCCTGTACTCAATCTGGATACTTCCGGGCGTGCGCCCAATGGCACTGGGCGTACACCTGTTCTGCCCAAGCCCATTTTCCTTCCTTGGCCCATTTCTACCCAACCTTGGCCTAGCAGTCTCGGCCATGGCCTAGTCCCTCCTTGCCTTGGCCTGTGTTGCTTCCTTTGGCCCCAAGTCCCTCGGCCAGCACAACCTTGTTGCTTTGTACCAATTTTAATATTCGTTTCGTCCCGCAATTTTGCAGTCGCACTTTGACCACTATAAAAAATTCTTTTGCACTTCGCTCTTTAGGATTTTATTTTTCATTTAATCCCACGAATTTTTATAAATTAAATTCGTCCAAAAATTCCATATTTCCAATTTAGTCCCTTAATTTCCAATATTTCCACTTTGGTCCTTGAACTTCGTAATTTCCGTTTAGTCCCAAATTTTCCAAAATTACAATTTGATCCAAAAGCTTCCAAAGTACGCTCCAATCCTCCATTTTCTCAATAATTGCACTTCAACCCCTGTACTTTCAAAATACTAGAAAATACATTAAATTCTCAAGGTTTCGAGCACCAAATAAGCTAGGAAATATATCTTTTGGATGGGTAAAACCACATCCATCAAATACCCCCAAACTTATCTTTTGCTCGTCCTCGAGTAAAATAAAGAAATAAGCAAAAACAAAATTACCCTAACAAATAAAAACAATCAACAAAAAATATTTTTTTTTGATATGTTCTCACTACATACAAGGTTGTCGGCCAAACAAGTCTCAGATTCTCACATAATATATGCTAAATAAGTGCCAATAAGAATATGGAATTACAGTCACATTAATGCATCTAACCCACAATTTTCCACCTCGGCCTGAATGATGAATGAAATATGGGAGATCATTGTCACCAAAGTAAGATATTTTATAGGGTCACTAACCACATGCTCTAAATCAATGATACTAAGATGAAATTTCTGCACAAGGGACACTCATATGCATATTTAAACAAAACTGTCAACCCGGCTACTCTTTAGGGATCAAATATGACTTTTATGGTTTGTAATGTATCGCGATAAACGCGGGATAGGTTCACGGTTACAAATGAAGATAAGGACATACGAAGTCAAGCAAGTGAAACTAGAAAGTCTTCATCATACATCCTCACATTGAAATTATCACTCCGCTTCAAGCCAACTCACTGATTTAACCCCCAAACTTATAATTTTGTATACTTTCAAACTTGGGCTTGATCACCTTTCTTTCTTTTTGATCGCTTTCCACTTCAACATTAGAGAGGGCTCGGCTTTTCTTTTCTCTTTTTTTTTTTTTTTTTTTTTTTTTTTTTTTTTTGCACAAATATATCACATAGAATGTGCATTCAATACTTTGCTCAAGCCCCTCTTTTCATTACATAACACGCCCCTTTTTTTTTTTTTTTATGACCACTTTCCACTCAACCCTTGATTTTTCCAAATATCCCAATTCATTCCCTAGTTTCACTTTCTTGAAAAGGTGGAAAAATAGTGTATAAGTTAAAAGGGTAGGATAATGAGGGTACAAATGAAGGCGAATGGTGGTCTAAGATAACCTCCCACTTTGTGAGAGATTCCATTCTTTTTCAAGCTCAAAAGGGGGTTCTAGCGGAATTTTTTTATATAAGTGACGAGAAAGTTAAAGGCTCACAAATAGGGTTCAAAGAAAATAGCCACATATCACTTCCCGAATAGCCTAATTGATGTGTTATTGACAGTCATGCAAACATGTTCTAGGAACCCCGAGAATGTCAAAGTGATCCTATAAAGGTCTCCTAAATTGGTAACAATGATCAAGAAAAATGATGGAAGTGAATGGTGGTGCAATTGTGTTTTACATGTATTAATGTAATTCTAATTAACATATTCAAATTGGCACAAACTAGCAAAACTCAATCAAAAACTCTCTCAAATCATCACAAACGTTGGCCAACTTCCAAACATATAATGAGAACAAAAATTTTTAAATTTTTCTATTTTTTTGGAGGGTGACACTATATACACTCCCCTATAAACCCACAAACTCGGAGAGATATCTACCCCCAAACTCAAAACATGTTATGTCCTCATAGCAAAGAGAACAAAAACATGCATTGGGTTCAAAGGACGATATGACACAACAAAGCAAATAAATAAAGCAAATAAAACGTACCTACTTGGGTTGCCTCCCAATCAGCGCTTTGGTTAAGGTCGTTAGCCCGACCATTGCCCCACTTACTTGGGGTTGAGATTGGCCTCAATGGATTTGGCCTTTGCTTTTCGGCCCTTTGACCACTTTTGATTTTCTCGGGCACAAACGCCCACTTCCTTCCATGCGTAGGTCCCTTTCTTAATTAATTCAGGTGGAGCCCACGAAACTTTGGGTGATTTATGCTTCACCCTTTTTCTTTTCTTTTTGTTGGGGCTCTTGCCCCCAAACTTAGTTTGTTCCTTCACCTGCGGAACATCTTCCTCAACAAGATCAAGGAGGTTATCTTGAACAAAAATATTAGCAAAATAGTCTCGTATAAATAAAGCAAATAACTCTCCTCTCTAACTTTAAGTTTTGAATGCCCGTGTGGTAGATGGGATGAAATCGACTCTTTATGGGAGTCGTGTGGGGAGTGATACGACCCGTTACTCCTAAAGTATTGGTCGGCTTTAATGTTACTAGCCAAGGGGCTCACGTCCGCATTATCCCCACTTTTCTCACATCCATTCACATCATATTTGACAATTGGAAAATCGGTTATGGCTCCTACAAAACCATCTCGCGGGGAGGGTTTCTTATCATTTTTAAGCATACAAAATTTACATTCCTCCCCCATACCTCTCAAGGACACAACCCTCGACACACATCAATGGTGGCCTTAGTGTCAAACATAAATGGCCTCCTGCGTAATGGGAGTTTTCAGTTGTTCCTCACTTGATCCCTCCATACACATCACATAAAAGTCAATAGGGATAATGATTTTATCGATTTTAACCAACACCCCTTCAATAACCCCTAAAGGTCTTTTGATTGAGAGATCCGCCAATTGCAAGTCTCTCATGGTGGTTTCAACTCACATACCCCCAAACTTCTAAAAACATGAAAGGGCATCACATTAACACTTGCCCCAAGATCCAACAAACCTTTAAAATTTTGTCCCCTAAAGAAATTGGGATAGTGAAACACCCGGGGTCTTTTTGAACATGTTTAATCTTTTCAAACTCCACACCTCCAGAGGGTATGGTTCTTTCAACATTGGGAGGAGGGGTTTCTAAATTTAATGCAAAATACATATTGAACCTCCCCAATCTCATCCTCTTCCTCACTAACATTATCAATATTATCACATTCAAAATTATCAAGGGAAGAAAGAAATACCTCCTCAATCTCATCACTTTCATCCCAAATAGTCACTATAGACTTGGCTTGCTCTGGTGGGTTTTGAAAATTTTCTTGTCTTTGGCCTTGTACCGCCTCCACCAACTCCGTCCAATTGGGGTCTCGTAATCCTCGCATGGCAAATTTCATGATTTCGAAGGCTTGTTGTTGCTCCATCTTCAGACCGTTGTCGCTCCATCTTTAACCGCATCATGGGCTCTTCCCAAGGCTCTCTATTCCTCTCAAAGGGCCCCGAGGTGGTGGTTGGGGATGGAGAGTTTTATTCGGTTGATTTCTACCCCATGACAGGTTGGGATGTCTCGGTCCTGCTTGCCCTCCTAGATTGTATGCATTCCCGTACTGAATATTGTTGCTTGGTGGGAACCTTTGCATATATGACTGCATCGTTCGCACTGCTCATGATTATATAAATGGGGACTAGTGGTGGGGCAAACTTCATAAGAGTGAGTGTTAGAACCACAAGTTACACAACTATCATGCATTACATTACCAATGTATGACACATTGGAAGCGAAATTGAAAGTACTACTCATGGCCAACTTATCAAATTTTTGATTAAGAAGCGCAATTTGGTTTGAAATCTCATCACTCAACCCTATTCCATTCACACTATTTGTTTTACCCCTTGACCCCTTTTGTTGATAATTAGATGCTAATCTCTCAAATAGATTTTGGGTCTCATCATGCAGTTTGGCTCCTAAAGAGCCTCACATTTGCGATTATCCACCATAGCCTGATCGGCTTGTCGACCCCCATAGAAAGTTTGATGCAATAAAGGCAAAGGAAAATTATGGTGGGGACATTGCACCAAAAGCATCTTAAATCTGTCCCATGCTTCATGGAATGCCTCAAAAGAGTCCTGTGTGAACCCTATAATTTTCTGTCTAAACGTGGCTAACGTAGCACGTGGGAAGTATTTTCTCAAAAATATATCATGTAATTCATCCCAAGTATTTATGCTCCTAGGTGGGAGCAACATGAGCCACTTCTTAGCATTATCCCTCAAAGCAAAGGGAAAACATTTTAGTCTTAAGTGCTCATCACCACACCGTCTCTCAATGGAAAACTAGACACAATCATCATATATTCCCTCAAGAAATTCAAAGAATCTTCAGAGGCGAGGCCATGAAACTGAGGAATCATGTTAAACAGATGGCCTTTTACCTTATAACTTTTTGTTGCATCAGTCAACACAATGCATGACACAGATGTGTCCACCCGCGGCCTAGAGAAGGCATCCATGGTGGGTGCTTGTAAAGCCATATCAATTTCAAATTCTTCTCCCTCGGTGGAAGAAGTTTCTAATTCACTCAAAGTTACCTCTGTCTCGGTGACAGAAGTTTCAGAATCAGTCTCGCTCACTTGAGTAGAGGGAATGCCTCTCTCAATTCTGTCTATATCGTCGTTCAAAGGAACCAAATTAGGATCCAATGACCGGCGACCAAACATGCACCGATTAAATAAACTTGTTAAAAATCACAACAAGTCCCCGGCAACGGCGCCAAAAACTTGATGGAGAAAATTCCACTGTGTAATAAAAACCTTGCAAGTGTACCAGTCCATAAAATAGTAAGGGTCGAACCACAGAGACTTGTATGCTTTAACAAGTTGATTTAATTCGTGTAAACGAAACAAAAGGGAAAAAGGGTTTTTTGATTTGATTAAATTATAAAACTAAGAAAGCAAAATAAATAAATTAAAGATAATAAGAGACAAGGGATTCATGGATTGGGGATCATAACAATTATCACTTTATGCTTTTTATTTCATGTAAAAAGGATTCAATCTCATTCTTGGGTTCGTTCACAAAAATCTAGGGTTAAGATGTTCATATATTCCGGTAGGTCAATAAGAACATTAGAACCCTAATAACTCTATCATGTTCATATATTCCGGTAGGTCAATATAAACATTCAAGAATTTCAATTAAAAACTTAAGAACAATGGAACCTAGATTCGTTTGATTTCCGGTAGGTCCTCAATTGAATCTATTCTTCTCAACAATGGTCAAATTACAATTCATCCACGCAAGTGCAATGGTTTGTATCCAAATAAATTCAAGAGGTCAAAAGTATATTCCGGTAGGTCAATACAATTGATCTCAAGAACACTAATTAAAACCGTTGAGAAGAACAAGAACAAAAGAGAGATAGGAAGAATTAAAGCTTTAGCATAAAGATCAAATTGCTACTCACCTCAATCCATGAATCAAATAGTTTAGCCTTGAATGGCCATTAAAATAAATAAAGCAAAACCTTGTTCTTTCATCTTCAAAAATAAATAAAACCTAAACTAAAAATATAGAGAGAAAATCAAAGAATAAAAGATCCAAAGATCCCAAAATAAAAGATAAAAGATGATACAAAACTAGTCTAGGGTTGTTTATATAGGAGGAGGGAGGTGGAAATCCTTTTTGGAAACAAATTAGGGTCAAAATCCTAGTCAAAATAGAAAATCTCCCGAAATCCGTGGCTGATTCTCAGGCAAATCGTGGAAAATCTTTAAAATCCGTCCAAAATAAGGAAAGCCGCATCCGTCCGTACATACGGCGCGCGCCCACCGAGACCGGGTGTACGCCTGTACTCAATCTGGATACTTCCGAGCGTGCGCCCAATGGCACTGGGCGTACACCTGTTCTGCCCAAGCCCATTTTCCTTCCTTGGCCCATTTCTACCCAACCTTGGCCTAGCAGTCTCGGCCATGGCCTAGTCCCTCCTTGCCTTGGCCTGTGTTGCTTCCTTTGGCCCCAAGTCCCTCGGCCAGCACAACCTTGTTGCTTTGTACCAATTTTAATATTCGTTTCGTCCCGCAATTTTGCAGTCGCACTTTGACCACTATAAAAAATTCTTTTGCACTTCGCTCTTTAGGATTTTATTTTTCATTTAATCCCACGAATTTTTATAAATTAAATTCGTCCAAAAATTCCATATTTCCAATTTAGTCCCTTAATTTCCAATATTTCCACTTTGGTCCTTGAACTTCGTAATTTCCGTTTAGTCCCAAATTTTTCAAAATTACAATTTGATCCAAAAGCTTCCAAAGTACGCTCCAATCCTCCATTTTCTCAATAATTGCACTTCAACCCCTGTACTTTCAAAATACTAGAAAATACATTAAATTCCCAAGGTTTCGAGCACCAAATAAGCTAGGAAATATATCTTTTGGATGGGTAAAACCACATCCATCATCTATCTATAGATAAATTAGAGGTCATAAAGGACTAAAACAACTGTGAACTTAAAAAAAAAAAACAATAATGAACTTAACAAGTAGGTCAAATAATCTCATAAAATTGCAAAAATAAAGGCTATAAAATTCTAAAAACAATTGTGAACTTAACTAAAACAACTGTGAACTTAATTAAAAACAATCGTGAACTTAACAAATATGTCAAATAGTCTCATAAAATTGCAAAAAGAGAGCCATAAAAGATAAAAAACGACTGTGAATTAATAAATGTGAACTTAACAACCGTGAACTTAACTAGAATAACTGTGAACTTAACAAATATGTCAAATAATCTCATATTGCTCTAAAATATATGTTGATGCTGCTAGTTTGATTCGTTTTGACGATAAGAATAAAACAATGGTCTCGAATTTTTTTTTTGAGTTCTAAATCTTAAGATATTTCATTTTAAAGTTTTGGGAGGAGAATAAAATGAAAATGGAGGGGGAGAAAGGGACAGCAACCGTTGTCCCTTTTATGTTGCATGGTATGCCTTTATCAAAAACGGGGTGTCATTATAAATCGTGGACCTGGTGGAATTTCTTCAAAATGTGTGTCCTTATTGGTTGTTTTCATTAGGATGAGGGACTATTTGATAATTGCCCCACTATAATATATACTATATAGTCTGAATACCACCCATCAATGCATGGTGTTCTTCGACTCATTGTTACTCTAGATGGTGAAGATGTTATTGATTGTGAACCAATATTGGGTTATTTACACAAAGGGATGGAAAATATTGCAGAAAATCGAACAATTATACAATATTTGCCTTATATTTTTTTGGGGGCATCTTGCCATCAAAGGCCCTAGGCGAGTGCCCCACTTGCACCCCCTTGGGCCGCCCCTGTTGGCGAGACCACTTTCAACTCACCTTGAGAGACTATTTTTTCATTTTACTGTGTGCTCTGCAACAAGCACCCTTAATTAGTGCACTAATTTTGAAAATAAAAATTCAAGGAGTTTTCTTGATAGAAGAAGTATTATAATGAGTTGTTTTCTTAACTTGTCAAAGACAATGAAGTGTGACACATGAGATGTTGCTATACTTAGTACCACTTTAAATTTCTGGGTTTATTTCTCTTCCTCCTCTTGCACACTTATCACATCTCCTTTTTATTTAGTCAAAATCTTGCAAAAAACTAATTTTTTTCATAACATAAGAAAAAAACTAGTTTTAAAACACTAAGTCTAACTAATAAGAGTGATGAACTGTTCTGAAAACTAGTTTTTTTTATAACATATTGAAAAAAAAACTAGTTTTTCACAAGAGTTGCTCTTTCATTTATAACAATATTTCACTTTTATTCTATATTATTAATTTCCATTGCAAAGTCACCTATAACAAATTTAATGACTGTGACAGACGACCTTGCTAAAGTTAATCTGTAACGCTATTTTTGTGTCTATTCTAGAAAAAGTTTCAAAGACATTTCATTTTCTTCAAGCTTAACAACTCTTGCTCCTCTTCCGGATACTGCAATTCTGAAGCCTTTGCAGCGACCTCCTCCAAAAGCATTTTTTCATGGCTTCGTAACGTATAGTTGGAGAATATGGTGGAGCGACATGGATCGGATCGAGTGAAACGGATCTAGATCGATGGAGCGGACCGAGTTTGCAAGAAAATACTTGTTTCCTAATGTTAGCTTCGTATTTTAGGAAGACTCCTTAATTAAGTAGGAAAGTAGAATACATAGCTAAAATAAAATCCTAGTCAAAGAAGGATTATTATGTATATATAGGATTGTATCTCCTATTAGAATTAGGACTCTAAAAGTAGTATAAATAGGTGTTTAGGACAATTGTAAAAGATGAGAGTGAAATAATATAGAAATTATAATCCTACTCCTCTCCACATTTTAACATGGTATCAGAGCTAAGATCCCTAGCGGCAAAACCCTAAGCCGCCCCAAACCACATCACCATCATAGTTCCTTTGCCATTCACTTGCGATTCTGAGAACCTGAGTGCCCTTGCTTTCTTTTTCTGTTCTTCCGCTGAATCAATAATAGTACTAGAAACTGGTGCAAACCTAGCATGCCTAGCCTTCTTCTAATCCTCATCACTAGGCACAGACTGTGTTGTTCCAAATCTTTCTGCTCTAGCCTTCCACCACCAATATGAGTGCCTTTGTCGTGAACCATGACCAGAATGGTAAAACAGAAGCAATCTCCCGGTTGACAGCCATCCACCAATAAACCTTACGCCCCAATTTTTTTTTCTTTAGTAATTAAATCCCCCTCGGCTCAAATTTTTCCCCTTCGAAATTTCTTTTCTTTCTTAAAATTTTTCATCTTTAATGTCTCCTCCATGATTATACCAACTTCACTATCCCTTGAAAAAAAAAAAATATATTGAGTGTCGTTCACTATAAAAACGATAATCGAGTGTCGTTCACTATAAAAACGATAATTGAGTGTCGTCCACTATAAAAACGATAATCAAGTGTCGTCCACTATAAAAACGATAATCGAGTGTCGTTCACTATAAAAACGATGATCGAGTGTCGTTCACTATAAAAACGATGATCGAGTGTCGTTCACTATAAAAACGATGATCGAGTGTCGTTCACTCTAAAAACGAAAATTGAAGAAAAAAAAGATATGTGCGAGCACAAATTGTGCACAGAATTGAAGAAAGAAGACCTGATGCAGATGACTCTTCAGATATTGGAACAAATTTTTGTTGTTGTTGAAAAAAAAAAAAAAAAAAAAAAAAAAAGACGAACCCGAGGTTGCTTGAACTGCAACACGAAAAAGGAAGAACTTGACGCAGATGTCGCATGTCGAAGTGAAAGAATTTTTTTTTTAAAACGTTTTAATTTTTATTTGGCAAGTTGGGTATCTACGTTGTAGATCCTCCAACTTGAGGGGGGGAGTTGGAGAATATGGTGGAGCGACATGGATCGGACCGAGTGAAACGGATCTAGACCGATGGAGCGGACCGAGTTTGCAAGAAAATACTTGTTTCCTAATGTTAGCTTCGTATTTTAGGAAGACTCCTTAATTAAGTAGGAAAGTAGAATACATAGCTAAAATAAAATCCTAGTCAAAGAAGGATTATTATGTATATATAGGATTGTATCTCCTATTAGAATTAGGACTCTAAAAGTAGTATAAATAGGTGTTTAGGACAATTGTAAAAGATGAGAGTGAAATAATATAGAAATTATAATCCTACTCCTCTCCACATTTTAACACGTATCAATATCATAACTTGTCTGTAAACATCAAAATTGAGCAAATAACCAGATGTAATCAGAAAAAGAGTTGATGACTACTTCCTAAGCTTTTCAATCCATATAGTAATAAATATCATTAAAAGATTGCAAATTTTAGTGAACTTACCTTGGATAAGTTCACATACACAATATTATCTTCCTTCTGAACTACAGTTTCTTCGTTTTCCGAAGCACTATTTCTAGACTCTGCCATTTCAGTCGTCAATCTCAAATCTTCCAATTTAGTAACCACATCTTCATCATGTATACTTTCATCACCAACATTCTTAGTCAAATCGCTCTGAGAACTTTTAAAATTCTCTTCTGCTGCAGCCGACTCCGAAAGCCTCTCAACCATAAACCGGACCAGCTTATACATGTCCTCTTCAGATGGATAAAGGAACTGCCGTAAGCAACACATACATTTGGATTCTAAGGATAATTTGACATCAATATTTTTTTGATAAGAAATTTGACAACAATATAAGCACATGTAACAATAAACAGTATGTTAAATATTACTGTACATCACTATGCTACTAATTCCTAGTGTTCTAAAAGGCCCCGCCTGGGGCGGGCTTGTGCCCGCAGCCTCTCCAACGCCTGGGCCTCTGCCCCCACCTGAGTCCCGACTAATCCAGACTGGTCTCCTGTGCTTACAGCCGGCTCCGCCGCCAAGCATCCGCCTAGCGCTTTTTAGAAGCTTGCTAATTCCACAAAAATGTTAGCACTCGTAAAAAATGAAACTTCAATCGATAAAATTAGAGAAAATAGCGCATACTTAGGTCAAAAATCAAAGTCTAAATTCACTGCAGAATTCAATAGATACATTAAATTGTACAATTTTGACGTTTTGCAGTTAAATCAAGCTAATAAAGGTTTAATAGAGTACCTTGTGGAAGCTAATGTCGCCAATATAACCAAGGTCTTTGAAAGCCGAGGCAAGGTCCGTACATGTCTTGAATCGGTCGGCCATTGATTCCGGTAGAGTGATGGGAAACGCCGACGTGCTTAAGATGATTCGTAGAGAATGTGCACAGATCGGGACTAAAGTTTCCGGAGTTAGGTCTTGGATGGAAGAAACGTCGGCCGGAATTGGGACTCCCGAGGTTGCCAGTGAATTCAGTAATATTTCTTGGGATTCTTCCATAGTTTATGCGGCTAAAATCGTCGGTCTTTGTAGTCCACCGGATTCTTCTGTAGTTCTCCTCACTTGTTTTCGTCGTCATTCTTTCTACTTCATCCGGAAAATACATAAATAAATAAATACTCCCTTTGGTCCCGCCCGATATTTTACCATTTTGAGGAAAAGTTAGTGAATACGATGATAAGTGGGTTCCATAATTTAAGTATGTGAAAGAAAAAAATGACTGAGATTAACAAATGGAACTCACAATTATCACCATTTTAGAAAAGATGAAGCTTTTACCAGAACACTCGTTTGAATAAAAGGTAAAGCTTCAAATGGGACGGAGTGAATAGACTCCTTGGGTGTGCTCACAAGTTATACTCCCTCCGTCCCGGTCAAAATATCCCAAAAGTAGTATTGCACGGGAATTAAGGAATGAATATATATAATGCAAAAAATGTATAGTGAAATAAATGTTGTGAGTATGAAAAATGATGTAGAAAAGAAAAAGTGGGATATGAAATAGTTAGTGGATATTTATAGAGAGTATGACAAGTGGGTTTCATAAATAAAAAAGTAATAAAAAAACTTTCCTTTTTTTGGATTGAAACATTTTAAATGGGACACCCAAAAAGAAAAGTTGGGACACTTCAAGTGAGACGGAGGAGTATTTAATAAAATAAAAATATTGAAGTATATTTAATAAAAGAAAAAATTATATTTAAAGGGTAAAATAGATATATTAAAAAAATATTTTTTTATAAAATATCATTTCCTTTTATTTCTTCCCACTCAAAAGATTTCCTTCTCTTTCCCTCAATGGCTCAATCTCCTTCCAAAAAAATCTCAGAAGCAAGTATAGCGTAAAATCTTCCTTTTTCTTCCCTTTTCACTGTTTTTAAAATTGTTTTTAAAATTCAGGAGTATACCCTTAACGTTTTGGAAGTAGATATACTTCACGTCAATTACGGTCATTCTTGCCCCTAAACTTGTAAATATGAATATATTTGCAGAGATTTTGATAATATTTATGAATTGTTTTAGCATAGATTTTTTAGAATAATTCTTTTAATTTAAAAAAAAATAGCAAAGAAATCTTTATTTGCTCAAAATTATTCAAAAAAGAAAAGAAAAGCTTTAGATACAGATATGCCCCTAACAGACTATTTTCTTTAAAAGGCTTTGAGCCTTTGACCAATAAGTCATTTAGCCAAATGAATATTATCTTTAATGACTGACATTTTCAAATCTCGCCAATAAGTCCTTGAACCATTTTGTCCATGTCAATGTATTTTTCACAGTTGTATGATTTCACAATTATAATAAATTGATTTTTCCTCAAAATTTTAAATGCAATATCTTAAAATCGAAAAAATAATTTGAAACTACCCTTATTAATCGTATATAGTCAAAATTAATAAAACAATTACATTCATGATATGATTCAAACTTTAAAAATAAGAATTTTGTTTTTCACTTTTAAAAAATTGAAAAAATCATTTTCATTTCTCAATGATTTCGCAGTTTTATGATTATACAGTTGTGTGATTTCACAGTTGTATGATTTCACATTTGTATTATTTCACAGTTGTGTCATTTTTCATTTTTCACTTTTAAAATCATTTCTCAATTGATTTAACAATTGTATGGTTAAACAGTTGTGTGATTTCATAGTTGTATGATTACACAGTTGTGTGATTTAACAGTTGTGTCATTTTTCACTTGTAAAATCATTTCTCAATTGATTTCACAGTTGTATAATTATACAATTGTATGATTACACGGTTGTATAATTACATAGTTGTGTGTTTTAGCAGTTGTGTCATTTTTCACTTGTACAATCATTTATCAAATTAATTTCATAGTTATGTGATTACACATTTGTTTGATTTCACAGTTGTTACTATGCTATTTTGATCCTCCCACCTCAGTCTTTTTTAAATAATGTTCTTTTCACTTTTTTATTTATTATTATAAATAACTTTTGAACAATAATTTTAAATTAATTTAATTATTTTTATAAAAATTTATAACTTGTTATTGATATCATTGTTAATAATATATTAATAACAATGGTAAAAAAATGAAAAGATTATTTTGAAATAAAAAGGGTATTTTATTTAACACGTGTGATTCAATAATGTTCTCAAAAAAATTATGTTAACAACAACAACAACCAACGCCTTAATTTCAAAATGATTTGGGGTCGACTAATTGTATTTTTATTTAATTGAATTTCATGGATAATAACTCGAGCGACATTTAATATTTATTTAGGGCTCGTTTGGTAGCCTGGTAGGATTAACCCGTATTAATAGTGAAGAGATTATTAATCCAGAGATTAATAATACCACCTTTTTTTTGGGATAAATATGAAGGGGATAAGAGATGATAAGAGGCATTATCCGAATTGTTAGGATTATTACTTCAATTGCATTTAATCTACCAAACATCAAGCTTATTAGATTAATAATTTTATTCGATTTTAAGAAGGGCTACCAAACGACCTTTTTTTTAGTGTTTAATTTTCATTCACTTTCGATTTCAAATACCACTTTTGCACAAAGTAATTGGTTAAATTTTTATTGAAAAAAAAATCAGAAAAAAAAATAAGGAAAGGAGAGAGATTATGAATTAGGAAATGTGCATGTCCCCACGTTCACTCTAATCATTGAAATACTATCACATGCAATCAAAACCGGATTACTCTATTTATTAACATTAATTAATTGCTAATTTTTTTTTTCAAGAATCATAACACCGGTCTCATTATTTAAAAAATGAAGCGAATATTATTGTTCTTACTACGCGTGAATATCTGACGAGCGTTTTCTCGTTCATCCGAATTCTCTAGTATATCGAGTGATCATAGCAAAATCTTACCCGAATAGTGATTTCTTAAATATCAAACTAAGACAGTGTTCACATTTTAATATGATTGGAATCTGAACATCTCAAAATTTAAATTTTAAGATTCATTGTTGTAGGTTTAAAAATGAGACTACTATTGATTTTTTGGATGAGCCTCATGTGGGCTCCTCCTAACTCCCGAGACCTATAACTCGTGTTTCAGGATGGAGAGTCCCAAAATACCCTTTTTAAAAAAAAAAAAAGTTTTCTTTACTTTAACTTGAAAAGTATACAACTCATTTTCAAAACAATTTCAAAATAATCTCTCTACACAAAGGTGATATATAAACCTGTTTCAAACCAAACACAACCTGTTTATACAAACTACTATACAACTGAAAAGGTTTAAACAAGCCAACCATAAAACAAACCAGTCCCAGGTTTAATTACAACATAATACAAATGAAACATGTTTATGAAAGCTTTATATACAAAACATTTCCCCAAAAGAATAACCACCATAACAATCCCAACTCCCCAAGACAACACATACCCTGACAACCAAAAACGTCCAAACTCCTCGCCGGCCTCACTGGTCCGGTCTGCCTGTCTCAGTGGGATCTAAAAAAAATAAAGGGAAAAGGGGTGAGATAAAATCTCAGCAAGTTATTATGTATGCAACAAGATGCCATACAAGATGCAACACATAAACATGTTGCTCAACAAATATGCAACACCAAATAGGTTGCTCAATAACCACATTGGAAAAACAGTAAACACTTTACGTTACCTTTCCCTTTACCTTTTCCATCTGAATCATATGTCGTACTACAGTGGGAGTCATACTCCTCTCATTTTGTGAACTGCTAGTGCACATTCACATCTTATACGACCCCTTACAGAGATCCATATAAGCTGCCTCGCTATCTTATGGCATGACTGCACATATCCATAGAAGCTGAACCCCTCAATCCGTGGCTACAGAAGGGGGTGAACGGTACAAGTATAAGGACATCCAAGCACCTTATGAAATATCTTTTCATAAGTGGTTGCATTCCCTATACCCCCGAAGATCAACTGGTATATTATATTCAAGCACATCACAGATACTTGACAATAAGTCCACCCAATGGGACATCAACATATATATACAACATGGTACTGTAACTCATGTTAAACAATTAAAACAGTGCAACACGTATTTAACACTATGTGCACAATTAGCTATGAATATGTAAACTCGTATGACACAAAGTATATCACGTAAGTCCTACACATTCATTACACAATATGTAAACCAGAAACAGGATACGACCACTCTTGTCCAAACCAAGTAAATAGTGCACTACACATTTGAGGCACTATAAGAGCAAATAACCCTACATAGGTCATCACATAAGGCTACAATATCATATAAGTAACCCTACACGTTCAAAATACAATATTAAACACCTTCTCTTAAGGTTTCAAGTTCAGATACCAAGTTCGTCTAACTTTGATTCAAGTTCCACATTTGCCTCTCAAGCATTTTTAAGGCATTGTTTAAAACACTTCCCATTATCCATTTGGACCAATTAAAGTTCCATAGCGAAGTACTAAAGTTGTACTAGATTCAGGGTTAAAGAGTGTTCCATTTTATGTTGGTTAGCCTAGGTGTTCAAGGCCTAGAAAATGGTTCAAGGCTGCAGACTGAAATTGTTCAAGGCTGCAGATTGCTCCCAGTTGGGCCTAGAGTGTCGCACTACACAACCCTACCTCCTGGGTTGACAACTTCAGCAACAGCATCAGTAACAACAAGAACCACATCAGTGTTCAGTACAGCTACTGCAAAATTATTCCACTTCACTATACATGTATTATAGCACATAATATACCCTTTTCAGGCCATACAACATATATCTAACAGGTTCCAATTACCAAACCTTCCATAATCAATAATCAACCTCCAAGTTATCTACTCTCATCCTACTCCTGTTCAGTTCATGGTTCCTCATTTTACAAGCTATAAACTTGTCAAGAACACATCACATACTCATAAGAACATCATTAAACCAAGCATGAACATGTATAGAACAGAATCATAACAACTTACCACAAATTATCAAAATAAAAGGAAGAGATACTTGGCTATTCTTGTTCTACACTTTCCTTAGCAAGTATTTAAAGTTGGAATCAACAACAAATCCAAGGCTGAATTTTTGAGAATTTTTTAAGATTAGTTAGGGTTTAGGAACCTTCAAGACTGAGAGAGAGAAAGGAGAAGATGATGGAACGTAATAAGCTTCTTGAAGAAGCTAAAATAAGATTTATATAAAATCATTTTCACATAAGCTCCTCCAAGAATGAAAATCAACGAAGCACTATCTTGAACTTATAGTTACACTTAAGCACCTTGATACTTTCACAACACTTTCAAATCAAATTTTCAAGTAGTATAAACTTTACTACACAATTTCCCTTTTTCTTTTATTTAGACATTATATGATACAAATCACTTTTAACAACATCTAAATCACATAGTTTATCACAATTGCCAAAATGAACACATAATCTTTTCAAATGACACAAAGCAAGGATGATATGCAATGCAACCCAACCCCACCCCACGTGCTTCACGTGTGATCAAATTGTGCCTAGATTTAGGGTCGTGACACCTCAGATATGAACTGTTATCTCTTTTATTAATGTGAATAAAATTGAATTTGTTATTTACTCAAAAAAATAGCCTTATATTTTTTTATCTAAAAATCAAATACATTAATTACTTAATCTCCCAATATACTGCAAAATGAGTTGAATGCTTATTCTAATACTAGTAATCCTACAATTCATAGCTAATACTCTTCCAATCCCAAAATATACTTGCAGTTTTAGGAGAATTTTTTTGTTCCAAAATATTTACAAAAAAGAAAGTAATTTCTATACTCAATTTATTTTTTGTGCAATGTCAAATACACTTAATCTCCCAATATGTATTAATTATTTTTCTTAATATATGTGCAAACTGCTAGAACAACAAGTATTTTGAAATAAAGAAAGTAATTTATGTACTCAATTAATTTTTGTGCAATGTCAAATTTACGTCTTTTTCGGATGAAACATAGATATTACTCTCTCCGTCTCACTTCAAAGAGGTCATGGTAATATTTCACAATTTTTAAATTTTTTTAAAAAAAATGAATAAAAAATTGAAAGTGGGTAAAAGATTAGAGGAAAGAGAATGAAAAAATTAAAAACATTTAATAGGAGAGAGAATGAGTGAGAGAAATAGTAAGTTAATGAATAGTTTTTTTGTAAATATGTTAACATTATAAGGGTATAATGAATGTTTTTTTTGTAAATATATAAACATTATGAGGGTATAAATGTCCGAAACACCGTTCACATATTTCTATTTATGAAATGAGCAAGTTTTGGGAGAAATCAGTTTCTTCATAAATTATAAAAAGTCCAATTTTTTTCAACTTGCAAGTATTTGACGAATATAGGAACAGTTTAAAAAAACAGGACTTTTTATAATTTAGGGAGAAACTAGTTTCCCCCAAAATATTGTGTTATGAAATTGGCATTTTGAAGTGAGACGTCTCAAAAAGAAAAGTGGGTTGTGCGCTCTTTGAAGTGGGACGGAGGGAGTATTTGTTATTGAAATGAAATGTAATACTCCCTCCGTTCCAGCCGAATGGATATCAAAAATTTGGACACACAGATTAAGGAAAAGTAAGAGAGATAAAAAGTGGAAGGAAATGTTGTGAGTATGAAAAATTAAATAGAAAAGAGAATGAGTGAGATGAATAGTGATTTGATTGGTGTTGTGAATATAAAAGTAAAATAGAAAAGAAAATAATTGAAAAAAATAGTAAAAATTTTCTTTCATTTTGAACAGTCTTCATTGAATTGGGATGAATCAAAAAGAAAATAAGTTCCCACTCGACTGAAACTGAAACACGGAGGGAGTATTTAAAACAGTACAAAATTTTAAATGAGACGAAGAGTGGTCACTTGATATTTTTCATGTAACAAATAAATTGGCCCCACCTTATTCTTTCCCATTCTTGCCAGCCACAATTTAAAAAAAAAATAAAAATCAAAAATCAAATGTAATTGAAACTTTCCAAATTCTCAATCATTCCTAATCCCCCCTGCTGGCTCTGTGTGTGTGTCAGCTTCATTCTGGTCTGGTCCCTTTCTCCCCTTCCTTCTCTCTTCCATTTTTTCAGTCAGTCTGTGTCTGACAAATTACAAAGATAAGTCGGATCCTCCATTATGGAGCTAGTCCCTTATGCCGACCCAGCCAAAGCCAACACTGCCTCTCCCGCCTGGCAAGACATGTTCCGATCCGCCTCCATCCGCAAACCCGACCCATCTCCCCAAACCCAACCCCCACCACCCTCTTCTTCTCAACCGCACGCGCCACCGCCACCCGTCACGGATGATCAAAATTCTCTCACCGCCGATCCCCAGGTACGTCTCGCCCTTTACATAGCCATGGCCCACGCCGGCCTGGCTTTCTCTATGTTTGTTCTCTACGGCGTTTGTAAATTACTCGAAGAATATCTCCGGCCAATTCTATGGGCCGTCCTCTGTTCTATCCCCTTGCGTGGTATCCAACAAACCCTTGTCTCCTTTTGGTCCGAGCCCTTGCAATTAGGCCTCACCGAGACCCTTCTCGCTATCCCTGTCGCCATGTTCAGGGTTTTTGTTGGTACCCTTGTCGAGATTCGTGATGTTATGCTCAGAATCGTTCTTCGCCGGAAGAAATCCGGTGTTCCCCGGCGGAAAAAGCGTAGTGCTTTTTCAATCTTGCTTAGATGGCTTGTTTCTTTTTGGGTTTTTGTAATGGCTTATGAACATTCTGGGGGTGTTGGGGCCGTATTGCTTCTTGGATTTGGGTTTATGTTCACCTCTAATAGTGTTGAATCAACTATGTCTGCTGTTTCTTCTTTTCGAAGTCATAGCTTTCGTCGTAGTCCTTATACTGCATTCTTTACCAAAGGGTTGTTGAAAAGATTGGAGACAATTGCAGCAATTGGATTGATTGTGGGAATGATTATTGGTTCTCTGGTTGGATTGATGTTCTTTTCTTATAAGATTGGTATTGAGGGGAAAGATGCAGTTTTTTCGTTGAAATCCCATGTCGAAGAGAGTAATTATGCTGAGAAAATTGGTGTGAAACAATGGATGGATGAAAATGATGTGCCCGGAATGGTGGATAAGTACACTACTCAGTTTTACGAAACTGTGTCTGACCAAATTGATAGCTTGGCATTGCAGTATAATTTGACTGAACTTGTTGCCGGAATGAAACAATTTGTTATAGCCCCCAAAGCAAATTTGTCTGCTCCTTCCACCGCATTGGCAGCCCCATCACCGTATACTGAGAAGCTCTTGAGTTTGAGAAATAGGGTTAGTAATCGAGAGTGGGGGGAGATTTACCCAGAAGTTGATGCTATATTTAGGGAAGTATTAATAAGCCGGGAGGATATTGTTGAGAAGGCAAAAGAACTTGCTTTTCAGGGAAAAGATGTTTTACAACGTATATTTGCCAGCAGTATATCTGTTGTAGGTGGCAGCACGAAGTTTGTGTTTATGATTTTTGATTCTATTGTCTCTGGCGCTGCTGGCCTTTTCAATTTCGTCTCTAAATTAATGGTGTTCTTTTGGGTTTTGTATTCCCTTATAACATCCGAATCTGGTGGAGTGACTGAACAAGTCGTGTTTATGATTCCAATCTCTAAATCTGCAAAGACCCGATTCGTTGAAGTTCTTGATAAGGCTATTTCAGGTGTTTTATTAGCAACTGCTGAGATTGCTTTTTTTCAAGGGTGTCTGACTTGGCTTTTGCTCAGATTGTTTAATATACATTTCTTGTATATGTCAACAGTCCTTGCCTTTATCAGTCCTTTATTTCCAATATTTCCCGTGTTTGTTTCGGCCATCCCTGCAGCCTTGCAGTTGGTACTTGAAGGAAGATATATATTGGCCATTTGTTTGTCCATCATTCATCTCATTCTTCTTGATTATGGTGCTGCTGAAATACAAGAGGAGGTTCCTGGCCATAGTGCTTATCTAACTGGGCTTAGCATTATTGGTGGAGTGGCATTGTTCCCATCAGCATTGGAGGTAAGCAACAATCAAGTCTTTAACTTTTTCGTAAATTTAGTGTGTGTGTGTGTGTGTGTATTTGTACATTCTTTAACTTTGTATCGGTAGTATATCCCACTGCATTGATGTTTTATGATTATGTGCTTGTATTCTTTGATCCTTTTCAAGAAAGTGTTAACTGGTTATATATACTTGATTGGAGTGTTGTAATTAATGCTGACTGTTGTACCTCATTTGCAGGGAGCAATAATGGGCCCATTGATCACTACGGTTGTCATTGCGCTCAAAGATTTATATGCTGAATTCGTTTTGGATGAGGGAAAGGAAAGTGACAAGTAGTTGGATCATTTGCCTTCGCGAAGAAGGTAATATGACTAACCATTTTAACTTTTGTTCTTCATCATAGTTCACAAATCTCTCCTGAAATGGCCCCTCCTCCCCCCCCCCTCCCTTCTCCCCTTTTGTGTGTGCACGTGTTCGTGTTTGTGTGTGCGTGAGAGAGAGAGAGAGGATAACCAAAATCTGAAATCTTGGTATATCTGACAAGTGATAACCTCTGTTAATTTTGTTAATAGGTTCCCTATGACCCCGTCTGGAGTTGGCTGGCTTGTTCACTTGATTCAGAATGCAGTAAATGCTGCTGGCTGTTAGGGTTTGTTTCTATCATTGCTCAAGGTGAAAGAGAGACAAAGGAGTGATTATGTTGATAGATACTCCTTATCTATTTTGGCTGTACCAAAGAAATGTAAATTAGGACGCAGCGTGCGAGCCTTCGTTTGTATAGTTATACGTCGAACTCGAGAGATAGATTGTCAGAGTGTTTTCCTTGTAACTTGTGTGCAGATTTTATTTTTCTTGGAATATTTCGGTTTTTTTTTTGTGTGTGATTTATTTGCCTGTCCTGGTGCTTAATGGCTGCTCAATGAATGAAGTTTTGATCACAAAAATTAAAGTGCAACTAGTGTAACACCCGTGCGTTAAACGCACGACCAAAAAACTTTGACAAATCGCAAAAATTAAATCAAGAGTTACTATAACTAAAAAAATTAATTTAGATTTTAAAAAAATATATAATTAAAAGGTACCCAACAAAATTATATAATGGCAATAATAATAGAAGTTACAAAATCATATTGAAAACACTGCTTAAGAACACAACATTGACTTTGTTTTCCAAGCACATGAACACCAAGCATTCCAAAGACACCAAGTACTGTTCTCAAACTGGTACTGATACTGCGAGAATATATGAATCTCTTTATGTTTTTGCCCATTTCTCGCATACCCACATTTCATAGAAGTCCATAATATTGAACAGTCCTTGTTCAGAGCCTGGAGTTGGAACCTCTTTTCTCGCATACCCACAATTCTCAAATTCTATTTTTAGTGAAGTTAGCTCAAAGGAGCTAAATCTACACAAGACAACATATTAGAGAATGAACCTGTCATGTGATTATCGCTCCCGGAAAGAATGCATTTGCCCAGTGTTCCGGCTCATTACTTATCAACCATTTATAAGCTTCTTGTGAAATAGATTTTAGGTTCTCAGCACACTGTTGAAAAGCCTCCACCTTTGGTGCATAGGCAACAGCATAAAAATCTTGAACCATGAGACGCCTCGCTTCAAGTGAAAACTGCCCCTTCAAATCTTTGTTGAGTTTCTCAGCAAGATAGCGCAGGCAATAACCATGGTAGCACGCTCCACCAAATACTTGGACTAAGGACTCCCTCAAACCCTTCTTGGAATCTGCAACAAAAGTAATATCCTGATACATAGCAACTGCAGATTTCAGTTCCATTAAGAAACAAGGCCAGTTTTCATCGGTCTCCTCGTCGACCACTGCAAAAGCCACATGAAAACACCGATCATCCCCATCTGCAGCAGTGGCAGCCAAAAGTGTCCCTTGGTATTTTGAGTTTAAAGGAACACTGTCAAGGAAAAGCAGTGGTCGGCAGCCTAGTTGGAAACCAGAAATGGAGGCATGAAAAGAAATAAAGAGACGATGAAAGCTCGAGTCCTCCTTTATAGTAAATGTGGCTAGACTACCTGGATTTGTTTCAATTATTTTCTCACAGAAGAAAGGTAGTTGAGAGTAAGCCTCCTTATAAGATTATATTCCTTTGCAACTATAACCTTCAACTATTTAATTTCATACTATACGTTATTGTGGGAAAAAATGACGTTACTGGAAAGTACTATTCTCATCAAACCTGTTATAGAATTATATGTGGTATATATGCAAATATCAAGCTACAATTTTACATGTATCTCACTAGTAAGAATACTCAGTAGTAGAAAACATAACATTCAGGAATTAAGCTAACACTAATGGTCTACAAAGAAAAATGAATCTATGGGCAGTGCACATATACACACACATACAAACATTAAAATGACGGTCCCTGACATGTGGGGTAAATCTGTTTTCAGATATACAAAGAAGGTAAAAGAAATTTAGGGGAGTTGCTACAGCACAAGGATTTAGATATAGATGAACTAAAAAACATAACTGCAAGTAAAACTTTATCTGCACACAAAATGTACATACCTTATCAGGATCAAATTGTTGAAGAAGATTAAATTTTAGATCAATCAATGAGAGTAGAGAGATTATAACTTTCGCGAAAGGCTATGGATATAGATGGTCTGTGAAAAATATACTAATGAATAATCATAAATACTGTATGCTTGTATTTATAGCACGAGAGAGAGAGCAATTTTCTAGAAAAATAAGATATAAACATGTAGTTTCAAAAGTATTTTCAAGACTGATACAGACCAGGGAGATGCCCAAGGACTTGTCCAGGTAGCTGAAGGCCGAGGCGGGCGCCTCCTGCTAAGCCATGCGTGCGCCTCAAAGGAGAGTATTACGGGCAAAACTTCTGGTGGCGAGGCGTACGCCTCAAGATTTCCAGGCGGCCGCATCTTTCTTGGAGCAAGCTACGGAGGCTGAAGCGGGCGCCTCACAGATAACGGGGCGGGCGCCTGGCGTCGTTCCACTTCCCTTATTTACGTATTGCTGATTTCTTTATGCACGATTTCGCTGGTGTTTTGAACTTTTGATGGGGATATTTTGGTCTTTCTTTTATCTCTTTGTTTTAGGGTTTGGATGGGGTATTAATACTTTGTTTTTGGGAGATTGAACTCAGTTTTGATGATTGAATTTTATTAAGAAAAGTCAAGCTTTTTCTTCGTAACTTTGGTTGTTAATTCCGTTCGGCTATTTCTCATAGGCTTTTGGCTATCATTTGGTATCGTATCCCGGTTATCAATGGCCGAACGCGGACGTGGTGCTCGAGATGGTCGTCGTGGACAGGTAGAGGCCGGCGTGCAAACCCCGTGAGGAAATCCATCGGGAGAGAGACCTACGCGATATTGAGAATGACGAATTGCGAAACCAAGTTCACGCTCCAACAAACAGATTGCCGATATGAGGGCTCCCACCGATGTGGGCTCGATTCACGGCTCGCCCGATGAGGGAGGCTTGCAGACGGCGCAATCCCTTCGCTCGTGGTCATGATCGTGGACGTAGGCTTGGGGCCGATCCTTCGAAGGATATCGGCACGAAGATCGACATCCCGGAGCTTTGAAGGTAAGGCACACCCCGACGAGTTCATTGATTGGCTAAATACTCGTGAACGTGTGTTTGATTTGAAACCCACGGACGATAGTCATAAGGTTAAGGTTGTGGCAATCAAATTAAAAACATGCTTCTATACGGTGGGAACATGTTAAGAAGCAACGAGCGAGAGAGGGGAAATCGAAAATTCACTCTTGGGATAAGATGAAAAAGTTGCTACGAAGGAAATTCCTTCCTGACCACCATAGACAGGAGGCTTTTCTTGATTACCATAATTTGAAACAGGGGGATATGACCGCTGAGGAGTTTATCAACGAAGCCTGATCGGTTACGATGCGGTGTGATGTTTCCGAAGAGGATGAATGCACCGTTGCTCGCTTCCTTGGGACTACGTGTCGACGTGTCGGAGGTGGTTCAATTGCAAGCAGATTGGACCTATACGGATGTGCGTCGACTTGCCTCAAGGTCGAGAAACAATGAAGCGAAAGAAAGTGGTGAATCGTTGGCCAGGATATTACAAACACTGTGGCGTTGGTAGTTCTAGCACACCAAAAGGGGTTCCCCCTAACCGCTCCGAAACACCCACATCCTAATTCGGGTACCACCGCAAAGAAATACTAGGGGAGACACCGCAAGATGCTTCAAATGTCGTGGTATTGGTCACCTTCAAGCCGAGTGTCCCAACAGAATGTTGCCGCCTTACTTGAGGAAGAGTTGCACAATCTATGATGAAGCGTAAGAGGTGTCCGACGTCGAGTCGAGGTGGTTTATGCAGCAAGGTCCGGCCGTGGTTAGACGTGTGTTGAACGCAATGTGGATGATGATCAGCTGCTTCGCCATAATATCTTCAATACTAAGTGCACCGCCAAGGGTAAGGTTTGCAAGGTTATTATCACGGTGGTAGTCATGAGAATGTCAGGTCTACTACAATGGCGGATAAGCCGAGTTTGCCTACGGCCAGACACCCACACCCATATAAGTTGTCTTGGTTGATCAAGCGGCAACGAGCTCAAGGCGGATAAGCGGTGCCTCGTGCAGCTTTCCATCGCAAGCGTTATGTAGACGAGGCGTGGTGTGATGTGGTTCCAATGGATGCACGCCATATTTTGTTGGGTAGGCCGTGGTTGTTTGACAAAGTGTTAAGCATGATGGGTTCAAGAATACGTACACCTTCCGCATTTAATGATGTCTCTATTACTCTTTGTCCGACGGACCCGAGACAGAGTGCACTACTAACGAGAAACCTACGATCGTCGTTGCTCACCAACTCCTTAGCCGTGCAGAGTTTGATTCAAGAATCAGCAGCTGGAGCAGGGGTTCTATGTTCTTGTTGTGCTTGAGGAGAACGAGTCCTGCATGGCCACACCCGCAGAGGTACAGCCATTACTTGAGGATTACGGTGATGTTACTCCCGATGAGATTCCTCCGGACTTCCCCACGCGAGATATTCAAGATCAGATTGATCCGGTTCCGGTGCTTCTATTCCAAACAAGGTCACAGACGGCTGAGACCCAAGGAACATGAAGAGTTGGAGAGACAGTGAGGAGTTATCGACAAGGGGTGTCATTCGGGAAAGTATGAGCCCACGCGCGGTTCCGGCCACGGTGCCCCAAGGCGTAAGGAACATTGCGTATGTGTATGGACAATCGGGCGATCAATAAAATCACCATCAAGTACGTGTTTCCCATTCCTCGGATCGATGATTTGCTCGACCGCCATATGGTGCGGTGGTGTTTTCCAAGATTGATTTGCGGAGCGGGTACCACCGCATTCGTGTCGACCGGGACGAGTGGAAGACGGCCTTCAAGACTCGGGATGGTTTGTATGAGTGGATGGTGATGCCATTTGGGCTCTCTAATGCTCCTAGCACGTTCATGCGACTCACGAACCAGATTTTCAGACCTTTCATTGGTACGTTTGTTGTTGTTTACTTTGATGATATCTTGATTTATAGTAAATCCGCGGCACAACACTGGGACACTCGAGACAAGCTGATGTTCGCGTGAGCGTAAATTGTATGCTAATCGTAAGAAGTGCCACTTCTTGACGGAGCAAGTGACTTTCTTGGGGTATGTTGTTACCAAGGAGGGTATTCGTATGGATGATTCGAAGGTGGAAGCTATTACTAGCCGGCCTACACCGACGAATGTTCATGATGTTAGCGATTCCATGGTTTGGCTTCCTTCTATCGCCGTTTCATTCGTGATTTTAGCAAGATTATTGCCCCTCTTATCGATCGCATCAAGGGGAGTCTTTGTGTGGAACAAGGCAAATGGAGGATGCTTTTCACTTTTGAAAAGGCGGTGACACAAGCTCCCGTTCTTATTTTGCCCGATTTTGATGAGGTTTTTGAGGTTCATCGCGATGCCTCCAATGTCAAGGCGTTGGTGGTGTGTTGAGTCGAATAAGAAGCCCGTCGCCTTCTTTAGTGAAAAACCGAACGACGCAAAGAAGAAGTACTCTACTTATGATAAGGAATTCTATGCCATTGTTCGCACCTTGGAGCATCGGGCAACATTATCTATTGTCACGGGAGTTTGTGTTGTATTCGATCACGAGGCACTCAAATACATACAAGGGCATAAGCTTAATCTGCGACATGCCAAGTGGGTGGAGTTCATTCAGATTTTTACGTTTGTCATTACACATAAGGCGGGAGTTCGTAACCGCGCGTGGCCGATGCTTTGAGCCGTCGACATGCCTTACTATCTACATTGCAGTCGAGGTATGCGGATTTGACACTTTTCGTGATTTATACCGTGATGATCCATATTTTGGGGAGGTTTGGGATAAATGTAATCGAGGTATTTTTCTCGCAATTTTTGATCCATGATGGCTACTTGTTTAAGGGGAACAAACTCGTGTTCCTTATTGTTCGTTGAGGACCTTATCATATCCGAGAGTCATGAAGGGGGACTTGCAGGACACTTTGGCAAAGATAAAACATTGGCTCTTTCAGAGGCGAGCAGTTTTTTTTCGGGCCAAAATCAAAGTACGATGTTGCTCGCTTTGTGGAGAGATGTCGCACAGTGTCATGTAGCCAAGACTCGCAAGTCTAACGCAGCCTTTATACTCCTTTCGCCGGTTCCTACCGCTCCACGGGAGGACATTAGCTTGGATTTCGTGTTGGGTTTGCCTCGTACACAACGACGTAAGGATTCCATTATGGTCGCGTGGATCGTTTTTCAAAAATGTCCCATTTTGTTCCTCGTAAGACGTTTGATGCAACACAAGTGGCACTCAGATTTCAAGGAGATTGTGAAGTTGCACGGCATTCCCAAATCGCTTACTCGACAGTGATGTCAAGTTCGTTAGCCATTTTTGGCGCACATTGTGGAGGAAGACGGGTTCGCGCTACAGCTCAAGAGCTCGTATCACCCGCGCAGATGGACAGACCGAGGTGACTAATCGTAGTTTGGGTAATTTATTACGCAGCTTAGTTGGCGACCATCCCCGCCACTGGGACTTCGACACTTCGCACAGCCGAGTTTGCTTACAACACTTCTCGTAACAAAGACTACGGGCAAAAGCCCTTTCCATGTTGTGTATGGCCGTAACCCGCTCGCCCCTTAGACCTCATTCCTCTTCCAGCTACTACAATCTGGCCTCGATGCAGAGGCGCGTGCAACTCGATTAAAGAGCTTCATGAAAGTGTTCGCAAGCGCATTATTCGGCAAAACACCATGTACAAGCTGGACAAGCATCGCAAACGGGTTGTGTTTCAGTTGGTGATTTGGTGCGGGGCGCACTTGAGAAAGGAGAGATTCCCAGCTGGTCGCTTTGGCAAGTTACAACCAAGGGCTGATGGTCCATTTCGTGTAGTGGAGCGGATCAATGACAATGCATACAAGATTGACTTGCCCGCGAGTACAACGTCTCGCCACGTTCAATGTCATGGATTTATCGCCTTACCACGGAGACAATGACGATGATGCCAACTCGAGGTCGAGTTTCTTTCAAGAGGGGGAGGATGATACGCACTGTGGAGATGCCCAAGGACTTGTCCAGGTAGCTGAAGGCCGAGGCGGGCGCCTCCTGCTAAGCCATGCGTGCGCCTCAAAGGAGAGTATTACGGGCAAAACTTCTGGTGGCGAGGCGTACGCCTCAAGATTTCCAGGCGGCCGCATCTTTCTTGGAGCAAGCTACGGAGGCTGAAGCGGGCGCCTCACAGATAACGGGGCGGGCGCCTGGCGTCGTTCCACTTCCCTTATTTACGTATTGCTGATTTCTTTATGCACGATTTCGCTGGTGTTTTGAACTTTTGATGGGGATATTTTGGTCTTTCTTTTATCTCTTTGTTTTAGGGTTTGGATGGGGTATTAATACTTTGTTTTTGGGAGATTGAACTCAGTTTTGATGATTGAATTTTATTAAGAAAAGCTGAAGCTTTTTCTTCAGAACTTTGGTTGTTAATTCCGTTCGGCTATTTCTCATAGGCTTTTGGCTATCAAAGACCCACGTCGTGATATAGAAATCAAACAGTAGCAATATTGGATTGAATGATGATGAAGGGCCCAATTTGAAATGAGGATAAGATGAAGGGAAACTATTTGGAAAACTGAAATTGGAATGCAAGAAAAGTAGTATACTGATTGATTAGCTTGATGAGGAACCTGAAGTTTACATCTAGAAATACTCATTCTGTAAAAAAATCAAAAAAAAAACTTTCCCTTTCTTTTTAAATCTACAAAAAAAAAAAAATAAACTTGGGACTCATTTCTTTATATAGGCTTTAATATTACAGCAAATTCAAGAAAGGTAAAAGCAAGTAGATCAAAATTCTTAAAAAAAATTTGCTTGTCAAATGAAACTATTTTATTGGGAAAGAGGCAGTATAATTTCAAAATAAACATTAGAAAATAAACAAAAATATACTACATATAAAGAAAAGCCAAAAGACACAACTTGACCAGTTGAATCAGACACCTCTAAAGACGGATGAAAAGAAATGTTCCCATACCAAAGGCCTATGGTATGGCACAAAATTTGTGCCAATTCTCAGGCAGGCTTATTTAGTGTTTCTTCCCAAATACGTACCAAAAAATAAAGGTATTTAGCAAAAAGCCCTTTGAGACTCCAGCCTTGATTAATCAATTCAATTGTATTGGGAAGACAATTTCAATCATCATAAGCAAAGGTGCAACATCAAACAAGATCAAGAGCATTCTGTTGGCAAAATTAAAATAATTAATTCGTATAAAAAGTAAAATGGATAAAATATATAAATTAGCTATTTTTGTGTTGGGAAAAACAAAACAAATCATCAGGAAAGGGAATGAGATTTGTGATTATCTACATGATTCACCAGGAGGCAGATTCTGCAAATATCATGTTAAGGGTGCCATGAAATTTACACAGAAAATCCAATCCAATGCAAACTAATTATATCATGTTAAGGAGCCCATGAATATTACAAAAAATCATTATCAAATTCATAATTCACAAATTAAACACAAAAAATCCAATGCAAGCTAATAAAATCAGCCGCTGAATCTAAAACAACATCAAAACAACAGTCTAAACTCAGATCAATCTAATAAATGTGATACAAATCAGTTCATAAACATAAAACTTTCAGGAAATCAATAGTCGAAATCCGAATGCAATAATTCTAACACAGATAATCCGAGGCAAGATAAACAAACAGAGACCAATCTAATTAGATAATCTGTGGAACAAATCAGTTCATAAACATACAACAATCAGGAAATCAATCGTCGAAATCCAAATGCAATAACAGTCAGAAAATCGACCGTCGAAATCCAAACGCAATAATTCTAACACAGATAATCCGAGGCAAGATAAACAAAGACCAATCTAATTAGATAATCTGTGGAACAAATCAGTTCATAAACATACAACAATCAGGAAATCAATCGTCGAAATCCAAACGCAATAATTCTAACACAGATAATTCGAGGCAAGATAAACAAACAGAGACCAATCTAATTAGATAATCTGTGGAACAAATCAGTTCATAAACATACAACAATCAGGCATGACCCATATAGAAATAACTAAAATTTCTACAATGGGGATAACTAATAAGAACATTCGTAAATACAAACACATAATAAACATCAAGAATCAAAAATCAAAAATCACAAAACGAAGATTACATAAGAGTTTGAAAATTGGGGAAGAATTTGAAACTAAGTAGAGAATGAATTAACCACTTACGGAAAGAAGAAATCTCTCTTTTAAAGAAGGCAATGAATTAACGACTTACAAATAGAAGAAATCCCTCTTTTAGAGAGGAGTGCTGGCTAGAGAAAGGAGACGGAGGAGGGGAGAGAGGCTATTGTTGTTGCCGGAAAAGATGGAATCCGTCGGAGTTGGAGGAGGTGAGCCGCGAAAGTGTACAACTAGGGTTTCAAAATATCAGTACCTTAGACAGAGAAGGTAGGAGGGAGGGAGAGCGAAGAAGATTGATGGATCTCTCAAGTCTTTGCCGAAAAATATGGCCGGGAACGATGGAGCTGAAGGTGGGATGGTCTGCTGCGCTGGTGTAGAAAGAGTTTTAGAGAGAGAATGAAATTGGGAAATGGGAAAAGATTGATGGATGTACATGAATGCAAGGGTATTACGGAATAACAAACGACCGTAGATACCAAATCAACGCAACTCTAGAATGTTCTATTGGTGGGCGGGAAACTCATGTGCTAAAATCACTTCAGCCATTATATTATAATAGATAATAGATTATAAGACAAACTTACAGAAATGTTGTCTGAATTGTAGTTTACACCAAAACCATAAAAGTTAATATAGGAAACGGCTATCAGAGAAGGGTTTACAAATCAAGACACTTTTCAGTTCATACATTCAATCCACCATTGTTAGTTACTTCATGTATTTGTGAAGAAACTTGCGGTGGAAGTCGCTACGAATAGTGTCATTGATAAAGCGCTTTGGAGTCTTAGTCTCCCCACGAGCCTGGTTCTTGAACACAACATCATCGTCCCACCTCCTCTTCACACTGAAGGAGGTTGGGTTATTAAGCAAAGGGTTTCCTCGTACTAATTCTGCCTCTTTGACTTTAAGTTCCTCTTCTTGCTCTTCCCGCTCCTACACAAAAAATGCAGCAAACATCTAATGAGCAAACACTATATTGTGCTTGAATCATTTTCACATTTATGTATAAAGCAATGGAGGATCTACACCCATGTATGTATATTGGTGCAAGTGCACCCACTGAATTAAATAGTTTTTCTAGTTCAGTGGTATAGTGCAAGGCAAGTGCACCCACTGAATCAAAGCTTTATATATATGAGTCACATAACTTAAGCATTTTTTTCTTCACACTACACTTTAAAGCTCTATGGTTATGGTGTAATTTGTGCACTCACTTAATCTATAGATTACTAAAACTAAAACCTAAAAGTAATACTCCCTCCGTCCCAAAATGTTTGTCTCATTTGACTTTTTTGTTGAACTTTGACGACAAATATATAACAATTTAATTATGTTCATGAAATTCTAAAAATTCCTATTGATTCACCATTAATAATATTATCAACAACAACTTTTAGAATTTCATGAACATGATTACTCTCTCATAAATTTGTGATCAAAGTTCAACAAAAAAGTCAAATAGGACAAAAATTTTGGGACGGAGGGAGTATCATGTGAGAGCAAGATACAAAATTGGAGTGTTGTTTGAAAAACTTGGGAGAAATATACTAATCAGCCAAGGCACTTACTTTTCTTAGTTTCTCCTCGGCTCTTTCCTTTTTTATCTGCGCAAGTTCAGCCAAAAGAGCTTCAGTATCGTCCTCATCGTCATCATCGTCACTAACCACATATAGCATATATCAGAAATTTAACTCCAAATAATTACTCTAACAAACAAAGCATGATATTTTAAACGAACCAAAACCCTATATTGACCGATTTTTACACAGCTTCTTACACACAAGAAAATGAGGGAATTTCGTAATTTCTAATTCTTCTAAAAAACTAAGACATGGCAACTCAATTTAGCATCATTGTTAACGCCCCACCCCACAAGGTCCATAAAGGGAAGAGGGCTGAGTAAATCAAACATAGAAAGTACTGATAAAAATAGAAGCATGGGGTGATCTCATAATGGAACTTGACTGATTGCGGGCTAAAAGAAATCAGTGCTTAAGTTTGAAAATTTTCGACAATAATAATAAGTTTCAACACCATAACATTAAAAGAAAAAAAAAAGACACGATATAGTGGCAAACCTCTCGTCATCACTTTTCACATCTACATCAGCATCATCAGCATCTGCACTGCGTGGAACAATGCGGTCTTCAAACTCCCTTTTTGTCCCTGTCAAATGAATTGCATAGTTAACAATGAAAAATATTCAAATACTAACTGCACTATTTCACATATGCATCAAGAAATCAGATCATCAAATAGTACTCACCTTCCAAGAGAAGATGTCCTCCTTTTCTACGATCCCTGTCATCTGCAACCACACATTAACATGTGCTAAACAAAGTCAACTACTGACAGACCAGCATGTAATAACAGAAGAACTGAAGAAGTACAAGTGAGAGAAGAACAGAATCCATACCACTAAAGCCCTTATCCTTTGAAGAGAAATGCCTCCGCTCACGCTCCTCCAACTCATCCCTGAGATTCCTCTTTTGCAGTTCATCCTGAGTGTCTTGCCCTTCCCTTCTGTAGTAACACAAACCAATCAACATTAAAACGTAGATATAGCATCAAAATAACGAAGTAAACACGGAAAAGATGACGTTGCAATTACATTAGCGATGCATTTACGCGATAAGGTTAAAACAGGTTCTTCTCTGAGAAGTAGTAGAGTATAAATAAATTCGGGTGAATGACCAAAATAGGCAACATACTTTAGTGTTTTTTGCAATTAATGCAATGTACCACAAAGTTACCACTTAATGCAACATACTTGTCAAATTCATTTCAAATAATGCAATTTTCGTTTCAAATAATGCGATGTATTTGAAGTACGTTGCATTATTTGAAACGAAAATTGCATTATTTGAAACGAAAATTGCATTATTTGAAACGAATTTGACTGGTACGTTGCGTTAAGTGGTAACGTGTGGTACATTGGATTAATTGTAAACAAAGTGTTAGTACGTGACATATTTAAGCTATTTTTCCATTTGAAACGAAAATTGCATTATTTGAAACAAATTTGATAGGTACGTTGCGTTAAGTGGTAACTATGTGGTACATTGCATTAATTGTAAACTAAGTGTTAGTACGTGGCATATTTAGGCTATTTTTCCAATCAAATCAGACTCTTGTATCAGTTCCAACAGTATCAGAACACTCAATTTCATCATTTCAGTTCCAAAAGCATTTAAACACTCAATGTCCTCTCCACTGCAAACGATAATGAAAAAGGAGGTTGTGAGCCAGTAAGAAAGGGGGGCAACCTCAACCAGCACGTGGCCCCAGGAGGGACATAACCCTCAATTCAGGTAGTTGAACTAGAACCCAATTCAACTCACAGTTCTACATAACCTACGTAATGCTCTGTAAGCCTCGCAAAAAATGGAAGAAACTGAAGCAAAGTGCCTAACTGGTGATCTACGGAAGACAGTCTGTATTCCTTTTAACTGATGGTATCTTATCACAAATGAATAAAAGCAGAACATCTTTTTGATCGATATTCATGATTTAGACGCATAACAATTAGAAACTACGGAAAAACTAGAGACCTCTGCTTCCATAACAGACCAGTTGAAAAATTGTTTTAAAGGGAAAGAAGCAGAAGAAAAGACGTGTATGCTCCATCATCCATCAAAGCATGGACGATTAAGTGCCAGTTTGTTTTGGCTTATTTTGGATGACTTGTGGCTTTTGGCTTTAATTAAGTTAAAATTGGAGTGCTTTATTTCACTTATAAGCTATAAGCTCATAAGCAGTGTTCTAAAAGGCGGCCGCCTAAAAAGCGGCCTAGGCGGCCGCCTAGGCGCTAGGCGGTGGCCGGGCGCCGCGATTTACGTCTAGGCGGGGAGATTAGGCGTTGGGCGGACTAGGCGGAGCTAGGCGGGTTTGGGCATTCAAGCTGAATGGAATGGGCTTTGAGGGTAGGCTTTGGGTTTGGGCCTTGGGGATAAGCCTCAACTCATGGGTTTGGGTATTTAAATGGGTTTGGGTATTTAAGCTGAATGGAATGGGTTTGAGGGTGGGCTTTGGGTTTGGGCCTTGGGTGAAGCCTCAACTCATGTTTACGAAACATGAGTGACACTATTTTTTGGATATATATATAAAAAATATTATTTATTAAAATGTTAGGATTGCAAAATTGAATTAGATTTTTTATATTGTATAAAAAATATTATTTATTTTTGACAAATAATAAAAATAAGTGGCACTATTTTTTGGATATATATATAAATTTATGAAATATATTTAAAATTTGTCTAATATCTCGGCCCCGCTTAGGCCCCTAGGCGCTAGGGCCGACTCCGCCGCCTAGCATCCGCCTAGCACTTTTTAGAACCTTGCTTATAAGTAAGGTACAACCTAGTTATGGCAGGAATAAGCAAAAGCCAAAAAGCCATAAAAATGTTGTTTTTCACCACTTATCTTATCAATAAGTTCCGAATTCAAATACTACTACCTATACCTTTGTTTATTTTCTTTCTTCATTGCATACTTCTTCAATCAATTCAATTCTTTAATCTTCTTTTATTTTCTTATTATCATTTAATATTACAAAAATAAATTATTTATTTTTGGGCTCATTTTTATTTTATATTTTTTACTTTTATAAAATAATCATAAAAACATAAATAAATTAATAAAAGAGAAAAAAATATAGAATACATAAATAAAAATTAATTTGTGAATTTAAAATTGTATCCTTTATTATATTTCAATAAATTAAATTTTCGTATTTGCTTGATATTTAATTTCAATATATAAATGTAAATTTTAATTATTATGATTTTGAATTATTTCATTTAGCTTTAGTATTCATATTTAATTATTTGCAAATAATATTCTTTTCTTGAAAAAAATCAAATCGAGTATTATATATTAAATCTATCAACTATCAATCAATAAGTCATCAACTATAAGTTTGATATCAAGCCATTAGCTGCAACAAACAAGTTATCGATCAATCATCTATAAGTCATTAATCAACCGGCCATCAGCTATAAGTTATCAGCCATCAGATTCGACAAATGAGCCTTAACTTTAATTGCCGATGAGAAAAGCTTATCATTCCAATTCCTTCCTACTAAATAAAGGACTTATCTGAACAAATTCTTTTGGGTGGAGAAAAAGAAAAAAGATGCTTACACTCCCATATTTAAAGACGGTAGGACACTATATTCGTGGAGGAATAATTACAAATTCACGATATGTACTATACCCTCAATTACACCAAAGGTTACATACTTCCTTTTAACAACATAATGAAACATACTTTTTGACCGGGTTACAAATAATGCAACAAACGTGATAATAAGTTGCATATTTTTGTCATTAAAGTGTATTAAAATAGTACGCAATTGCATTGTTTGTAACAGATTAAAATGTACATTGCATTATGTTGTCAATTCATAGTACATTGCATTGATTGTAAAAAACGTGATAGTACGTTGCATAGATTTTTCATTCACCCTATGTGTGGAACATTAGTAAAGAGTAACTCCCACCACCCTTGTAGCAACACTTAGATCCACCAACAAGTTGAGGTTATTAAAAACCTCAAAAAAAACATTCAGAACAAACTCATTAAGTGGTAACAGCTGATGGGGGTAAGGGCCTTACTAGGTAGCAAAAGTACAAACTTTTCACTTACAGAAGGAAAACATTATTAGTACCACCACCAAAAACATACTTCTTGTTTGAAGGCTCCAAAAACAGCTTCAATCCTACCACATTATATCCATTTTAATCCAAAAAGAAATTGATTCCATAATCAGAGTAATATCTCATGTTTAGAGTTTTAAATAATGTCTTACAACTCCAGGAACACCTCCATCTGCTTTGAGGATATTCTGAATCCTAAGCTAGTCCGATGACCTTAAAGCAAAACCAACCATAATTCTCGAAACCAGAGCAAAGGTGTGGTTTAGTGGGGTTGAGAGAAAGAATTGAGCAATTCTAACCTGGGCTTAAGGTTTTTATGAGCTGCAATGTCTCTGGAAGAATACTTCTGGGATGGGCCAAAAATACGAGTCCCACCCTGTTCATTACCACCTTTGGCAGGTGCCCATGTTGGCCTAGCAGCAGTCGTCATGTCTTCCCAGTATTCTCAAAAACTGTCAGAGCAAAATAACAAATATATCAATGAAATAGTCAGAAACTTCATCCATTCTAACAAATTTAGATAACCAGGTCATTTACGATGCAAAAATAAGGGGAATTTATACTCAAACAGAGTCTGTTTGAACAAGATAACTCTAGTTGCAAGAACATATCAGAAAAAAGAAAATCATTATGGTTGTTTGGATTGGGTAATTTAGGGTTTGCTTATGAAAATTAACAGATAGGGATTTTCTTGATGCGAATCTCAAGGTTGATTTCAGTTTACCGGATAACCGCAAATCGAAAGACTGCTAGAATCAATGGGATTCTAAAATCTTGAATAACTCCAATTACGCTATTCAGACACGAACTAGAAGAGTTCTGAAGAACAAAATCGAAAATCTAAACCCTAATTTGTAATGCGCCGGAAACATGTTAACTTTATAAGTCGGAGACTAAGATTTGTACCTCGATAACGATCGCGTTTCGTCGCTGAGTTCTGGAGCTGAATTCGCCGGCGCAGGCAGAGAGTCGATGATTGAACGTTGGAACGGAAAAACAGAGTAAAAGAAATTACCTGATATACGACACCGTATTATGTGAGTCGAAAACGAAACTTGGGCCTTGGAGACCTACGCTTATCAAGGAAAAGCCCAGACAAAAGATGCGACTAGTTTTAGTTATGGCCCATTAATTAAAGCCCACAATTAGTTAAATGGACTATTACATCAATAAATATGTTAATAGTTTTATGAGTTGGTCTTATAAAAAACTAGTTTTTTATTAACATAAGAAAAAATGTGTTTTTCAATGCAATGTTCAAAATAAACGGTGGCATTTTTGTAATTACTGGCAACTATGATAAATGTCAGTGTTAATATTACAAATGACCAGTGATTTCATACTGGCGTTTTATAAACATGAAACTGGCACTTTTTACACGGGCACTTTTATACACATGAACTGGCTCTCAAAAACACAAGCACTGGCATTCAAACACACATGGACTGGCATTTGAAAACACATACACTGGCACTCAAAAACACATACACTGGCACTCAAAAAAACTGGTAATTATTTTTGTTGGCTCTCAAAAACACAAGCACTGGCATTCAAAAACACATGGACTGGCATTTGAAAACACATGGACTGGCATTTGAAAACACATGGACTGGCACTTCAAAACACATGGACTGGCATCTGAAATTGGAATTAAAATTGGAACTAACTGGCATTCAAAAACACATGGACTGACATTTGAAAACACATGGACTGGCACTTCTAAACACATGGACTGGCATCTGAAATTGGAATTAAAACACAAAAAACAATTAGGTTTAAAAAGGGGGAGGGCTCAATGGCTACCCATCAGATTCGTAAGCGTGGTGAGGTGATTTATTTATCAATCCCCAGATTCCAGATCACGCAAACACTTATCTCAAATTACTGACTTCCGCCGTCATTCAATTAAACATTGTGCACACATGCTTAGCATAAATTAACATTTTCAGCAAGTTGAATGGGATTCACAATTCAGCACTCGAATCTGAGAAAAATTGCTGGCCGGCAAACCTAAACCTGGCGGAGATCAACGGAATACGGTAGTAAGCGACGCTTGGGCGATTGAAATTGGAGGTGATGTGGTCGGAGCGACGGGTGAAAAAATACGTTTTTTGTTAAGGTTATAAAAAACGCGTTTTTTATAAGTTTTTGGCTAGTTTTATTATTATTACAGTATATTAAAGCGCGAATGAATCCAAGATTTTGAAATTACGTGAATTTGGTATTTAAAAAATATTATAAATAATAAAACAGTGAAAAATGACTTTATATATAAAAAAAAAAACTACTACATATAGTCGGTGATTTGGGTAAAAAAAGAAAAATTCAAAATTCAGATGAGATGAGGTGAGCTGAAGTTCACGTCAATGAGGGCTGAATGAATCCCCCCGATTATAATATTACATTAATATTTTTCTAAAATTAGCGTATTAATGAAATTGTCATGAAATTACAAGTAAGACGGTTATTATGGGACAGAAAATCGTCTTTGCTAATTATCACGTGAGGCACGGGTTAAAAGGCCCATCATCCCCCGCGTCTCATCCTTTGCAGTTTGCTCTCTTCTCTTCTTCTGTTGCTCCATTTTATCCCGAAATTCCCCGTCGTCGACACCGTCCGCCCACCCTTCACCGCCCCAGCTCCGGCCAAAACTTAATCTTTTTACGCTTCCCTGATATTTCTTTCTAATTACAGGTAACTATTCTATCAACTTCGCGTTTTACCTTCTTTATTGTAATTTTAAATGTGTGCCACATTTAGAATTAGGATACGACTGATTTAGGTCTTATCATCATGAAGTAAAACTTCCAATACTTGATGATAATTTATCCAGAAAAACTGTGAATAAAACCTTTCTATGTGTTACTTTTCTGCAAACAATTGCTCTGAAACATTTGTTGAACAATATGTAATCGATGAATTATGACGTTTTATCTGTGTTTATTTGTTTAATCGTTTTTGAAGTTTAATGTTTTATTGCCAATCGACACTAAAATTTTAGACAAATGTTTTGAAATAAGATTGCTTCCGGCATTTGATTTGTTTTTAATAGATTTTGCAATTTGTGTTAGGATGTTGTGACTACTGACTTGTGAGGTATCTAGTTGTGTTAGGCTTAATATTTGAGTGTTGTGTTTGATGTTTGATGTTTGGATCCTGGTTAAAATTCTGACTAATGTGTTCATAAATTTTTGACATGGTTTATGGCATATCATACATACTTGACGCATCAAACGGGATTATAATTAGTGCCTTCACAAATGGTTGGCAAATGAGTATATAATTTATTGAAAACAGTGAGTACTTCCTTGATTTGAGCTCAAATTATAAGAGGCTTCAGAGTCAAACCTGATTAATCAAGCGTTATAACCATGCTTCCAGGTGCTTTGTTACTCACGAGTTACAAGAGAACATCTGATTTTTTTTTATTCTTTTGTACCTTCAAAATACCCTTTAGTTGTATCAGATCAATGGACCTAGTATTTTACTCTCACACAAATAATAAGGATATTAAGGGGATTGACTTTCTTGCATTTTTCGTAGCACAAACATACAAATACCCTTAATGAACACTTAATGACATTGCAAGTGTTAATCAGGATTTGGTAGTTTATAAGATATCCTTGGGAACTTCACTAGTAAACATACACTTGAACATTTTTTTTGGAAAATTGACACTCACTAAGGGACTGAGGGAATAATAAGTTTATCACTACTGTCTTACAAAAGATTTACCAGTACTTTCTTTTGAATGGTTTGAGTGATTCCAGTTCACATTTTGGATGTATTGCTGCAAAGCAGACAGTTAGCTTTGGTGGGAGTTTTGGCTGACCTCAAGATGTTTTCACTTGCTCCTAATGCCATTGCAAGCTCTGCTACATCCCCATCAGGTATGTGCTTATCTACTCATAGCTGTATATATGATATCTTGGAAGTTTCCAAGATTATAAGCTTAGGGATAACAACTTTTAATAAGATAGAGAGCAGTATTCTTGGTTTCTAAAACTTCAGAGGCACAAAATTGGAACTGCAGGAGAATTAAGGAGAGTATAAATATTGGTAGTAGAGTAAGTGTTGTGAGTATGAAAAGTGAGGCAGGAGAAAGAAAGTGGGGTAGAGAATAGTAAGTGGATAGTTGTTGCGAGTATGACAAGTGGGTCCCACTGAATATAGAAGTATTATAAAGTTTTCATTTTGGGTAATGTGACTTATCAATGGGATACCCAAAAAAGAAAATTGTGCCCCTCATTCATGGGACGGAGGGAGTATGTTGTATTGGAAACATCCTTGCATATGTTCGCATTTTTTGTGTGACAGAAGCATGTTTTTGGTTATTAGTTGCAAATTGATTTGTGAAATTTGTGAAAATTATGAAATCACTCTGATACTGATACTGAAAGTGGAAGGTCTTAAAGATAATTGTGGACATTCATGGAATTTTTAAGTTGCAATCTGGAAATAGGAAAATCTAGGATGGAGCTTAATTGCAAGTATCTAGAGTTCTCCTAGTGCGCAAAATTTGTGTCTGCTTCTCTCTGTTGCGTGGACTGCAAGGACTTGTCCAGAAATCGGATCTTGAAAGTATGAACTTTAGGATGCTTGGACTCGGCTAAAAAGATCACAAAATCGGGTGCAGGTATTTGGATGCTGCATTTTTATAGATTAACAGCTGCACATTCAAAACTTCAAGGGCTTGACTTAAAAGCATGGGCCAGAGTGTCTAGATTACACCTTGAAGAATCCCCTACAGATCCACACCCACCTCCACAAGGACCACGTTTACTCTCACGCACTCTCTCTCTCACTCACACACACACACAACATCTTTTTATTAGTTTATTGGGGGTTGTGTGTGTGTGCGTGCCTGTGGGTGGTGTGGGGGTTAAATTACATTGCATAATACACTCCTTGTCAAATCTCTTTGGTTTGTCTCGCCTCCCCCCTCCTTCCTTCTCCCACTTTACATCTTTGTGCTCCTTATATTTTTGGGCGTGCAAATTATTGTATGATAGCACTTCGCATCAGAGATAATCTTTGTTTGTCGCCTCTACTTGGCACCTCCAGCTTTTGATGTATTCATTCCCTGGATATGATGAATAGAACAAACTTGTGTTAGTTCTTTGCGGCAGTTTCGTATTTGATCTCAATTGTATGAGGAGTAAGATGGATATTTATTTATAGTAAATTGATTTTAAAACTTCTGGGGGTTTCTACATCAAGTTTTCATGACACTTGGTTATACTTTTGCTTATTGAGGATTTATCGAAGTTATTAGTGTCTGCAGTGTATTAAGTCTTAGTGAGATACTGACCTCTCTTTCTGATCACTTCTGTCATCATTTTTTCTTAGTGAGAACAGAAGTTCAGTGCAAGAGGCAAATCAAGAATGCTGGTCCAGTAGGGGTTGGTCAAAGACACTTGCAAGCCACCAGGACAAAGTCTGCTTCTTTTATATGCGCATCTGCTCTTGTAAGTTTGTGATCACTGAAATGCTGATGTTACACTGCATCTGCTTTATTTCTTCTCATAGGATTCATTGAATTTTAGCATGTTGCCTGTTTTCTTTTATCTTGGCACGTTGATAGTGTGTACGAGGGGTTATTCATTGTCTTTTATCCTTCATTTCTCTGAAATTTCCACCACACAGCATACCAGATAATTAATAAAGAGTTATAAGTCTTCTTTACCCTTTTTTACCCAGGTTGAGGGATTGGATATTCACCTATTTTCTGTCCAAACTTGAGCTGAAATTTTGGATTTGGATTAGTTCACTGTATTCGATTGCTAAACCCCATGTAAATCTGATTGATCGCTAACTTAGTAGCATGGATTATGGACCAGATTTGCCCATATTATGTGTATCCTCCATCCCATAACAACTTGCACCATTTTGCTTCCGCACTGGAATTAAGGAGAGTATATATATATATTCAAAAGTATTTTAAGTGGGAAATGAGTTGTGAGTGTGATGATTTGAGAGTGGGACCCATAAATATAAGTGTGTGAGTATGACAGTAGGGCAAATAAAAAAAGAAAGAAAAAAAGATGGACATTTTAGGAAATGGGACACCCAAAAAGGAAATTATTGCAACTTGTTATCCTACGGAGGGAGTATTATGTAAGACCGGTTTCATCGTATGTTAACTCCTCAGCACGCTATGGCTCGTAGGATTTGGTGAGCCATTGACTGAAATAGAAAATTGAGATATGTGATTATGTAGTGAAGCTTTCAACATCATTGTTTCTTTACATACATACCTGCATAGATTTACTGAAACTTTGTAATCTTACACCTCTATCATGCTGCTTCTGTTGTGCAGAATACTAGATGCAGTGCTAGCGAGGGGCAGACCCAAACCATTACACGAGAATCATCAACAATTACGGTTGCTCCTATTCAAGGTAGCATCATTCTGCTTCTGTGTTTGGCTTATTAACTCCATCTCTGTCAATATTGTGACCTATTGATCATTTCAAATTATATCAGAAATATTCATATCATTTTTCTTGTTGACACCCTCCCTGCATAATGTATTTGTACAATTAATGGGGAGGTTCAAGTTGATTTGGAAGCAGAAAATAGTGGTCTTTTTTATTGATAATCAGAAAGGAGTTCGCTCCTGTGTTTTCTACTTGAGGTGTGGAGAATCCAGTAAGTATCGAGTTATGATTATTAAAGCTAAACCCCAAACTTGAATCCGTATTGGTGCTGAAACTGAGGATGAGATTAATCAAAATTATTCAAAAAATATGAAACAAGCATTACGGGAGATTTCTTGCACACTAGAAACAAGTAGATAGTCCATACCCAGATGAAGATGAAGAATCGGCTCATACTTGGGTCTTTTGGCATCTGACTAGTGTGTGTATGGTTGCACCGCATGAAGAAGGTTCTCGTCTATTAACTTGTGAATAATTTAGCTTTAAATCGAGGTGTGTTACAACTGGTAATGTAGACTTCATTAAGGACTATCCTTGGGGGTTAAAGTAGCTACGAGCCTAGTAACCTGAGGTTTTGTTGTGTCCCTAATGTTGAACTAACCTACCAGTCACACTTAAAGGTAGTAGTTAGAACTTCCAAGCTGGATTCAGAACAAGCAGGTATATAAAAATCAAGGTTCTAAAAAGCGCTAAGCAGATGCTAGGCGGCGGAGCCGGGCCTAGCGCCTAGGCGGGGACTAGTCGGGATTAGTCGGGACCTAGGCGGGGCTTAGAACTAGGCGTTGGAGAGGGGCCTAGGCACCCTTAAGCGGGGTCTTTTAGAACTGATAAAAATGTGATAGTATAAACGCTAACAGGTATAGAAATTATAGAGAGGTAAATATTGCTTAAAATCACATACTCCCTCTGTCCCAAAATGAATGACCACTTTCCATTTTGCCGCACTAGTTGAGGTGTTGTCGTGTGACTGAGGTCACGGGTTCAAGTCATGGAAGCAGCCTCTTGCATTTATGCAGGGTAAGGCTTGCCTACATTTCACCCTTGTGGTGAAGACCCTTCCCCGGACCCTTGCTACGCGGGATGCTTTGGTGCACCAGGCTGCCCTTTTAAGGTGTATGAATTTCTTTGTTATCTATTTTTTTAACTTTTAGTTTTGCTAGTATATAATGAATGTTAAAAAAAAATCGGTAAAAAAACATTTAGGAACAATTTTTTTTTTCCAAAAAGGAAATTCATTTTGGGACAGAGTTTTCCTAAAAGTGGTCATTCATTTTGGGATAGATTACCTGATTAGGAAAGTATGGAAGTTAACAGCCTGAAAGTACATTACTTAGGTCCCCTTGGATTGGTTCATCTGGTAAGATTTGTTGCCTATTGCAAGGCAATCTATGAGCTTCTGTTGGAACTTGGAAGCTGAATACTCCCTCCGTCCCATGATAATACGCAAAAAGACACCTTTTGGTCGTCCCACAATAATCTGCAATATCCCAAAATGGAAATGGGACCCACTTGTCTCTACTCACAACAATTACCCACTTACTCCACTTTCTCTCTCCTACCCAACCATCTACACTCACAACACATCACCTTTTTCACCTTTTATCTTAATTCTTGTGCCAAGCAAAAATGTGCGTATTATCATGGGACGGAGGGAGTATATTTTATTTTTGTTCTTACTCAGTTTATATTGTTTTATATGGTTATAACAATCGACTGAATCCCAGGGAAAGAAAAGTCTCCGGACCTTGATGATGGCGGGAGTGGACTTCCCCCTCGTGATGATGGAGACGGAGGGGGTGGAGGCGGTGGGGGAGGTGGCTGGGGAGGAGGATTCTTCTTTTTCGGCTTTCTTGGTCTAATTGGCATGATGCAGGATAGTGAGGACGATGATAAATAACAGAGATGATCTAAAAGTTGAGATATAATAATAGTGCATTAGATTCAATTAAGATCTCTCAACCATTGTAAGTTTTCTTGTTATTTTGGCTCTTCAACTAGACATGTTACATGGATAAATATATGTGAGGTATTTTCCATATGGACGTTGAATTATGACTAGTAAGGTTCATAAAAGTGATATTTATCTCAAAATGAAAGCGGTTCCAAAATCCTGGATTCGCCCCTGCGATATGCATGAACAAAACAAAGTTGCCAAAAGAGTTCTAACTCAATCGACATCCAATTCAATATCCTTTTCAATACGTGATTTTAGGAGTTCGAACTTCACCAAATGTAATTTTTAGCACTTTAAATTGTCACACTTGTAATAAATTAAATCATTCATTATGGTCGTTTACGCAACGACGAGCCAAAACTTCAAAAGATCGTTGTTGTTGGACTTTTTTGACCTCTCCCTCTTCAATAGGAATTCTTCGATCACCCGTTCCACATTTATAGGATTGAACAAAATCTTTTTTGAAGCCCTATTAGTTTCTTCAATTAGATCTTTTCAATTAGGTAGCAATTTCTCAATTATTGCTAATGGACTGTAAAATCAAAATAACTGTTGAAGGCAATAAGACATGCTAGGGTTTAGGGTTTAGGGAAAATATCATCTCAAAATTGCACGGCTAAATTCTACACAAGTATACGCGTAATCGTGATTTACGAGTTACAATAACATCAGGGATCAATTCTGTAAACAAGCTATTGCGCGCTCAATTTGTTGGTCTAATCCATGTGGTTTCGGACGTAACTGCATTTCCATAATAGACCTGCTTTGATGATTCATCCCAATATGCCTGAACAAGTAGGAAAAAGCCAGCACAAGGTAGAAGTAAATATAAGTTAGAAACGCGAAAATAAACAATCTTTGAAACTGAGGGCAAGTTACAAATCAATCTTATTGCACATTAAGATACAAAAGTGAAATAAATACTAAAGACCATCACAAATATACCTGCCATCCTGACGGGAGATCTCTAGAAACTTCGTTTAGATCAGGTTGTTGGCTTCCCTCATCAAGAGCCTTTGGTGAAGCCTGGGCAGCTTCACTCATCATTTTAGCCCTTTTCCTCTTAACACGTTCACGCCTAGATAATGGTTGGGAAAGACAAAATGATTAGCTATAATTTCCTCCAAAATTGAAATGAATCAAGCATTGAAATTAGCGAGCACACACACACACACACTATAAGAGTACGGCACAATCAAGCACGCTTCATGTTTCACGCATGACAAAAACAGGAAATGGCATCCTTGTATGACTATAAAGGGTAAGAAATAACTTAACTGTACCACTCACATGATGACACCAATCGGTGGAATACAATGAAAAAAATCAACAATATTAATGTAGGGTATAAAGCAATTACCAATCACCACCCAGGGGCTGAAAATTGGCATTATCTTTAGCCTCTCCACTTGCAATCTGCTGAGCTCGCCATTCCTGCAATATAACAAACAAATAAGCAGCAACACTTGAAAGAAATCAGAACAAACATTTTTTTGGAAAAAAAAAAAAAAGAGAAAAGAAAAAGCAATCCCTTACCTCTATTTCTCGTTGCCGTTTCTTTTCTAAACGTTCATATGGGTCTTCAGGTTCCTCTTCTTCATCTTCATGCAGTTCCTCTTTTGCTGCCTTCCACTAATAAAGCAAACATATCACATTTTTCATTATCTTATATAGCATGATGAACCTCCAGCTCTTCAAAGCCCCTAATAGCAAAAAAAAATGTGAAGAATATGAAGATTTACCTTATCCACTAAGCCAGACACTTTCTTGTTAGACCTTAGTGAGGACACTCCAGAAACTGTCCGCTTTTTATTACGTGAAGCTGCAAAGAGGGAAAGAAGGGAAAGAATAAGCCTTGTATGTTACGCATCTCTCAATGTTCACTTGTCATTCTTGGAATTTGAAAGGCTTTTACCTTTAGATTGAACTTTAGGTACGGTTTCTTTTGAAGCAATTGGAGCAGTGACCGCAGGGTTGGAGACCACGGGAGCACCATACATCATGGCATTCATCGCTGGAGCTTGTGAAGAGGCAGGAACAAGATGAGCCTCTGTGTCTTTACTCTCATTACCAACAGAAGAAGTATCAACTAAAGCAGTAGAAACTACAGCAGATCCCACTTCTTTTTGGGTCCCCACATCCCTGTTTTGGCCAGAAATATGACTTGCATAATCAGGTATACTCTGTAACCCATGAGGTTCAACACCACTGATCACGGGTGCAGTGGATAACGACCCATCTTGGAAAGCATAGTACGGCATGGTTTCCCCAGGGTTTACTAACCCTGAAGGTGCAGTGGAATACGTATTTAGCATGGGTGTATAATAAAGCTGTGGGAGCGGAGCAGCAACCTGACATCCATTAGCATCTACATAATAGCTGCTACTCGGAACCTCAGTGCTCGTTTGACCATAATATTCAAGACCAGAACCATGGTAAGCTAGGTTGTAATGATCTGCGTATGGAAATTGCTGTACCACCTGAAACTCTGATGGTGGCAGGGGAACTGATTCAGGTGGCTCATCTGGTGGCGGGGGAGGAATTGGTTCATCGTCAGGTGGTGGGGGAGGGATCCATTCCTCATCAGGCGGAGGTGGAATTTGCCCTTCCTCTAATGGAGATTCATGCTCTGCAGGTGACTGCGGCAGATTAGGATGCTCTAGCAAAGCAGCATACTGAGCTGTTTCCTCAACTGTATTTATTGCAGTAACTGAGTCTTCAACTTCCATCTCAACATCCATATCTGTGTCATCATCCTCTGTCTGGAGCTCAGTTTTAGGTTCAGCATATGAATTGGAGATTCCTTCTGCCTGAACATCTGAAGTGTGGATAGCAGGATTATTGCTTAAATGTTCCTGGTAATCCGTAGTTGAGCTAACATAAGCAAAATCTTCTGGAGTAGAGACTGATTTCTTTGCATCTGTAGTCGCATCATCACGAATGATTTCATCTGACTTGTGTGCTTCACTATTCTCACCAATATTTGCAGTTTCACAAAATTTGAGAACTTCATCATCAATGGCGGCTTCCAATTCTTTAAGCTGACTCTCACAGTGCAACCAAAAAGGAAGCAATGATGATCCATAAGATCCCAACGACTTCATATCATGAAGTCTAATTTCAACTGCCAACATCAACTTCGCTATCTCGTAATCTCGGCCATTGGACCTAAAGTACACCGAAAGACAAAATAGAGCCATTAGTAAGTATATATATATAATATACAGAGAGCATGGCTGTGAGGCAACTTAACCCCCCCCCCCCTCAGTTTCTGAAGAACTTACATTCTAATATTCCTAAGCTTATAACTAAACAAAAAAGAACTACTTCTATCCCAAAGTAGAGTTAACACTTTTACCAGTCTTTTCTTTGTTCTCAATATCATGTATCAGTTCAACTTTAAATGAAACATAGAGAAGTGGAAGTACCATTTGAAAAAAAAAAAGGGTTATATTTGTGTAGTCTATTAATACATTATACCCCTTTATCTGGAGCGTATGACTATTGGCATATTACAGTGACTATCCAATCTAGTATCCACAGTCAGTATTCATTCTTAAATAAATGTTTATGGTTTAATTCAATTTCACCCTAAATGAGTATCCTTAGCAGCTGGGACTTTTGATCAAAGATGTTATAGTTCACACCACAGAAGTATGGTTGGGTAGTACATTTACTTTAGTAGAAAAACATTCACTAGCTTCAATACAGTGTAGAGACACATGTACATGGTAAAAAGATGCACATACATGTTAAACAACCATGTCATATGCAAAAGATTTCATTAATTTAATCATTGTCATAATCTAACATGCCAATAGTTAAATCATTAACCCAAATACTCAACTACGCGGGATGCACAAAATGTGCAGGGGTAGACCAGAAAGAAATTGTGTTCATACCCTTTCAGTGACTTTAATCTCCCCAACAGATATTCACCATGCCTCACAAGGTTAGAAGAAAATTCGCTTGTACTTTGCTGCTGTTCAAAATCTAGCACATTTTGAGTAGCAGAATCAGCACATCCCTTATTCACATTTCCCAAAAGAGTATCATCAGTCTGCATTGAAGATACAAAGTCCCCTGGTAAAGAAGCTCCCTGGTTTGCGTCAGAAGGACTTGATATCCTCTCTGCATCTGTTGCACAGGTGTCATTGCCTTTTCCTTTTTGATCAAGCACATCAGTCACATATATTTCTTTCTGCACTCCCTCTTTGCGCATAGAATCATTGATTTCATTGTCTTCACGAGCTGAGACACTATCTGGATGTGAAACAACAGCGTCATCCATTCCAACATTTACAGTTGAAGTTGATTTCAGTGCATCTGGTAAAGCAACTTTTCTTTCTTCAGTTTCTACAGCAGTATTCCGTTCGAGGTCAGATTCGGTTCCCTGCGACAAGATATCTGGTGCTACCCACGAAGTTTCCCCAGTCACAATATTCCAATAATAATAACTATTACTCTCTTCATGCAACACCATTTTCCAGCCTGAACTCACATCTTCGATCGCTTGTGTATCAGATGTCCCAGGAACAGACATCTGTCCAGCCATATTTGTTTCATTGTGTAGATCTCCTGAACCAGCAGTATCATTTCCTCTAATACCATTTTCTTCAAGACATGTATCCGCTGACGCAGACAGACTTTTCAGGTTCTCATGCTCAACCTTCTGCTCAGTTACATCAACACCTGTTTTTGTTGCTGTTTCTTCCTTTTCTTCACCACCAGAATCTTTTACCTGATCAAAATGAACTCGGCATGAATTCAGCAAGCTTCGTGAACTAATCCCCCGTCTAAAAAATGAGTGTCACTTCCTTTTTTCTTGGTCCAATAAAATAAGAGTCATGTTTCTAAGAGTATAATATAGCCTCAAGTAATCTTCCAAAACTGCTATAACGAAAGGCTCTAATAAAAATTGTTAGCCTGAAGGAATTGTTTAGGAGGGTAATGCACAGAAAAACGAGAGGGCAATTGCCCGAAATGTAGCAGAGGATCAAATCCCTTTTCTCCCTAATAGATAACATGCGAAACGAAGCGAGTGTATGGATATACATATATTTTACTGTTCATCATTACGAGATCACATTTTTTAAAATTGCAAGAAATATGTTAACAATGCTGTACTTAAAAAGAATAGCAACAAACATGCGTGTGCACACACAAACATGTAAGATAGTCAATGTTAGCTTCCATTTTTTCCGCATCTTTTGGTTAAATGTAAAATATTAGCCTCGCCAACAACTGGAAAGTCTTCAAACAGTTAAGACAGTAATGGAGGAAGTGATTAAGCTATAATCTGTTTAGCGATCACACCAATCAGTTAGATCACCTATCACATCTTACTAGCAATAACCTGCTGCAGATTTATGAAGTATATGGCAATGTATTTTTAGTATCTGCATATTGGACATAACAGGCAACATACACAATTGATAAACATAATCTAGTAGGAAAATCAGACCTGCTCATCAAGGTTTGATGACACGTTCTCTGCAATAGCATCATTTACCCCATCATCCGTTTCCTCATCCAGCTCATCGTCACTGTACTGCCCCAGCAAAAGAAGAGGGTTCGCTAGTCCTTCACCTGAAGACAATAAATTCTCGTGTCAATTACCTTCAAAACAAGAAAAATATTGACATGGCAAACAAAAATGTAACTAAATTATTCTTTAACAGAGGCAATTATAGATTTGATGAGCCAAATCAGCATACATTCGTTGGAGACACCTGTAACACATATGCAATGGTGTCAGTAATGCATAAAACAAAAAAAAGGCCAGGACATACGAACCGAGGACGAAAAATAATCTCGTTGAAATCTCCAAAAGCGTTGGTGGTGCCGCAATAAATAGCACAAGATGAGAGGAGTTTCATTCAATGAAATACTGTGGCAGGGTCGGGCAGGATCTGCTGATCAATTGAGTTCCCAACACCACAGCCACCTAATGGTCTGAAATGAAAATCTTGGGGAGCGCAAACATATCTTGTACAAAGTAAACATCAACCAATACAATGTGGTCACATCATGGCCTCTCTATATATAGATCAGTCTTTGTGAAGGAAACTGACGGAACCAACCTGAAGAAGATGGTGCTTTGGGTAACTCGTCATGAGTTTTTGAATCACCTTCCACTCCAACTTCATCCTTGGCGGAGGAGGCACCCAAATCTCCTAAAAATAAATGGAAAATGATCAAAAGTTAATGTCACTTCAGCCATAACTTGGATAAATAAAGAGAAATCGAACTTCAAAATTCAAGACTAGGAACAAAAATATTCTACAATAACAATAACTCTTGGCAGCTCAGCATAAACCATCTCAAAAGAAAGGGTTGCTGATAGTGATACAGAATGAAGGAGCCCTGCCCTCAGTGGCAAAGCCAGGAATTTTTTAAGGTGATAAAATTCATTATTTTAGTAGTAAAATATCAATTTCTAAAAATTTGAAGGTGCTAAAATTGACACATTTGGAATTAATGTGGCTTCGCCACTGCCTGCCCTATACCAAGACATATATCTGAAGATTAATAAATTCAGCAACCCTAAAATGCAGAAGAAACCAATAAATCTCGCAATTTATATCTCAACTTATAGGGCCAACTCATACAACCCAGCCAATTAATTCAGAACCAAGTGAAGAGCATCAGAAAGGTAATCCGCAAAGACTTACATCTAATGAATGTTGGATACAGGACACTATTTACTTACCAAAAAAAAAGATAAAACGACAAGGACATATAATGAATGCTAAATGCTCCTTTGCCCAAAAAAGATAGTCTGATTTAACAAGTAGACCTTTTTGAGGATGTAGCTTTACTAGAGTGTAGTGTACCTTCTTGAAATTACACTAAAATCTTATCTTTTGCAAATAAGACACTACTTTTTAGTACAATTCAATACGAAAAAAGTCTCAGCCTTTGTTTATTTTTTGGGGGACTATTTACCCGACAGGGCTAATATGACAGTCCCAAAACATTGTAGTGTCTAAAAATTGTTACTGGTAGCATTATTAATAGGTATCAATAACAAGTTTTGAAATTTCAGGGATGATAATTTTTCCTTACATTCTATCATAAAAAATTAATCAAATTAAACAATAAAAAGTGGGACTACCATTGCGGGAATGGAGGGAGTATTTATTAACGTGTAGATAAATCTTCAACGCAAGTTTAAAAAATATTCAGATGCAAGGGGAAGGAGTAATTAGAGAGTGTAATAGAAAGAAATTGGAAATACCAGATGGTTCCGCGAAGAGGTCGAGCTTAACTCTCCGACCGGCACCACTGTGCGCAGCGTGTCGCCGCTCCTTTCTATTTCCCATCAATAATTAGGGTTCAGGATTGACTGATTCCTACCAATTGTGCGTATTAAATTTCAATTGAATTCCCCCTTTATTTAAAACCCTAGAAAAACAAGAACTCAGCTACAGCGTCACCCAGCCGATGTAAAAGTTGACGTTGCGTAGCTTTCTAGAACAGTCGGTTTATACTCCGTATGTATTTTCTGTCCCGGGCCCAAAGTTTGGTTGATTTTGGGCTGATTGTGGACTGGACCAATTAATTGGGCTTGAATTGATTTATGAGAAGCCCATAAAGAAAAAAAAATATTACTCCGTAATCATGCAATTCATTCGCCAACAAACGTGTAAAACTCCTTAAACTTCTTTAACATGTACTCCCTCCGTCCCATTTTTAACTTAACTTTTTAACTTTTTAAGGGTGCTACTTTTCTTTTTTGGTCTATCCCATTTTAAGAATCTTTTTCATAAATGACAAATTTTGAACAGTGTTCCGAATATTTATACCCTTATAATTTAAATATATTTACAAAAAAATCATTCATTATACCCTTATAATGTTAACATATATAAAAAAAAATGAATCATTAACTACTATTCTCTACCCCACATATAACTTTTATATTCCCTCTCATCTAATCATCTACCCACTTACAATTCTTTACTCATTTTTTGAAAAAAAAAATTAAGAAGCGTAAAATTCAACCTCAGGATCCTTGAAGTGGGGCGGAGGAAGTAGGATTTTTTTTGACCCCAAGCATTCTTCTAAACAGAAATATTGAAGGAAACTTAAATCATGACAATCATGTACTCTTTATTTAGAATTTAGAAGGTTAAATATGCATTGGGGCATTTTAATAAGCAATTTAGAGCAAAAATGAACAAAGTCAGGGCCAAAACAGGATTCGGTTCTGGGAAAGGGTGGTCGGGCGGCCAAGCTGGGACAGTTGTTCAGCCAACTTCACCAGTCGTCCTGCCAGGTGGTCTGATTTGCAAAATCGTCCAAAAAAATTTTTCAAATTGCAAATTCTTCTTAAATTCAACTAAATTATTCACTTTTAATCAATGACAAAACACACAAATATAAAGAAAAATCTGACCCACTTTTCCATGAGGAGATGGCCATTATTTTTATACAAATGAATCTCACACCAAATCAAATGTTAATTAACTGTTACCAAAAAAGTTCGTATAAAACAAAATCTAATGATTTTGAATCATTATTATTTTCTGTTTATTCATACTTTTGATAAAAAAAAAAAACATTCGCATTTTTGGGACTGGGAATCAATTAATTAGTATTTACTTCTGATGACGCCACAGCTTTTCGGGGTCAGGAGCGGTTCAAGGATATCTGGCTAGGATATATTTGGTGGCTTTGTGTACCTAGATCACAACACAAACAAGCACCGTTAAGGTCAAAGTTGGATGTTACTCCAACTCAGGCCCTCGGGTGTGAGAGTAAGAATACTGAGTAATAAGGCTTTGAATACCTTTGGAGTGTGTGTGTGTTTAGGTTTAGAGAGTAAAAGAGCTTACTCAATTGTATATGGAACTTACCTTGCCCAAGGGGGTAAAGGCCTTCTATTTATAGGCAATGCCATGGTGCTTGTTGAGGTAAGCAATGAGATCAGCCCTAGGGGGCACTTTGGTATTTGACCAGCTACACGTGTCCGCAGCTAATTGGTCCCGTCGTGAGGGAACATTGACTCGTCCAGGGACATGGCCGAAAGGGACATGAGCCGTGTAGCCGCTTAGTGCATTAAATGGAATAGTAGGCGCGGACCGAGCCGCATTGAATGCGTGATGGGGAGCCGCAGTGGCCTGTCGAGCCAGTAAGCTAACTTGCTCAAGGCTTCGACATCAACCGGGAAGCAAGATGTGCCCGCGGTCAACGTTGTGCCCGCGGTCAAAGATATATGACGCGAGCACGGTTGATGCGGCATGACTCTGCGGGCACGGATACGAGCAGTGGTTCCAAGGGTCCTCGACGGGGGACGAGGAGGGACACGGTGCTTGACCACAAGGGCCTATTTGTCCGCGGTCTTCCCTCCAAATGGTCTAGGAACCGCTACGCCACCGGGTTCCTGGGCTGGGACCGAGCGCGGGCCCGGCCCAGTAGATCCGGGCTCATCAATGGCCCCTAGCTCCAAGTGTGATTATTTATGGTCGAGTGAGGAGCTACTAGAAGCTCTGGCCGCCTCACCGCTCCTCGCGCGAGCACCAAGTGTTAGCGTTTTCCTTGTTTGTTGCTTGGCCCCACGGGCCAAAGTGGAACGTTCGGGAGGCACCAAATGAGCGACACGTAGTCCTCGCATGACGTGCCTCCCTAAGCACAGTGGGCCCTCGCGCATGAAAAGACGGGTTGGTGGTACGTCAGGGGTACGTGTCGCTCATCCAAGGGGGGCAATAAATGCAAAGGGTATTTATTTTTGAATTTTCAAACGTTTGGAGACGGTTCATGGTCCGAGGTAGGATTTGTGGGCTAATTAATACGGGTTAACGGGTTAACCCGTATAGGTAGGCCTTATAAATACCAAACCCTTAAACCTCAAACCCTTTTTACCGTTTCCAAACCTTCAGAGAGCTTTTGAGAGAGAAAATTCTTGCTGCGATCCTTGTGCTACTGCCTTCCGAATCCTTTTCTCAATCCTTCTCTCGTAAGTATTGGGTGTTTTTCTTCTTCATCTCCTTCTATTTTTTCTTTTCTGGGTTTTGAACGAAATGACCACTCGTGAATTTGGACCCCGCCGTCCCGTAGAACTAGGAGATGGAGCCACCCTGCATGTCTTTGCCGTTTGTAAAAAGACTGGGGGATTTTTAGGAAGGTAGGCTTGGGGTGGCTTAGATCGTCCTCGGGACAGCCTTTCGTATTTTTGTAAGAAAGCAGATTGGGGGCCGTTCGTCCCACCCCGGTTGTGGGAGGGCAGGAAAAAATATATATATAACCGGGATGTATTGGTGTTGGGGGATCACCGTAGGCTAAGAAACTTTGTAATGGGGGTTTTCAGTGTGTTTCCCGCGAGAGAGATCGTGCTCAACGCCGTTGAACTTGTGAGGAGAGCGATCCGTGTCCCCGAACAGATAACCGATTGGGAGAAGTGTGAGCTAATGGACCCCCATCAAGCCAATGCCGCGCGGCACCGGCACGCACTGAATGACCCTTTAGATGTTCTCGCCCGAGGACTGTGCTTCCCAACGTGGTGCCCGCGGCCCTGGGAGCTAACCCCATTGATCCGAGCAAGAGCGAGGAGCTGGAGCCTCTGAACTTTGAGACTACTGGCTCTGGTGAGGTTGAATCGGAGATGGCCCCTGCCCGTGGTGACCCCACCGGTCTCTTTGGCTCCTCGAGCTCGGAGACCGAAGAGGATGACCCCGAGGAGGGGGATGTGAGGGCCGCGGGGACATCTAAGAAGGCCGCCGAGACCACTAACATTGTGGATGCCTTTTCGACCCCGACTCCGAGGAGGAGGAGGAGGAGGAAGTCAGGCCCCCGCCCGAACAAAGGTAAGAGGCCGCCAGGGGGCGAATCCCGGTCGCGCCGTAGCAAGAAGACCAAGGAGGCGGCCACCATCGACCGGGAGGAGGACATTTACGAGGTTTATAACTTGGACCGCAATGCCTACCGTGTCCGCACTGGGCACATACATTTGAAGGATAAGGAGAAATCGCGCCGAGACAAGAGGCCGATGTCCGCGAGGACAATAGGGCCTCGTTTTCTATGGTGCCCACCTGAGAACGGCCCGAGATTGCCCCCGGACCCATTCTTCTACTTTTTCTTGGAGTTCAACAAACCGCTCCCCTACGCACTCCGACTCCCAATGCCATTGTGGCTATAGTCTCCTTTATCGCGGTCCGCAGATTCCATGGCTATGAACCTACCCCCGGCCGGGCTTTATGCTTACTACCGTAACTGCATCGCCCGCAACATTTTGAGCTCAAGGCTAGAATTATTCTACCCTGACCTTCTCTCCTCCCTCAAATAAATTTGACCAATGGAACCAGAGGGACATCTTGGTCATCGAAGTCTAGGTTTGGATGGCCCTTCTCGAAACCCTCAAATCCAAATTCCGATGAAGGTGGCCGCGAGTAGCTATCCGCACCCTTCCTCTCGCCGATGTTCTCGCGCCAGGCCCTGTAGAAATACCCGGCCCAAGATTTGGAGAGCGGGGAGGAGCCTGTTTACGATGTGGGCGCCATCGTGGAAGATGAGCCCCTATTAATATACTCGGGGGTGGCTCCTCGCAGGAGGGCGCCCACATGCCCCCGCAGTAATAATAGAGCCTCCGCCCGCGACCCCGATTGGCGGGTGCACGAACATTACCGCCCGAGGCGCATTGTAAGACCTCGTATGATGGGCGCCGAGTGCGATCCCCGAAATAATTGGTCTCCTGATTCCTCTATGAAACCGTTTGCCAATTTACTTTGCTTTTGATTTTTCAACCGCTTTGCTAACCATTTTTCTTTCCCTCCAGTAGATCCGACTGTACAACTTCCGATGGCCCCTCCACTAAACGCCGCTCAACCGAAGGCCGAAACATGAAGGCCAACAAAGAAGCCGCCCGAAGAGGCGTAATGAGATGGGAGGAGTTTCCTCGAAAGACAAGACCGCGCCCGCTGCGAGCAGAAGACCGGGGATACTCGCCCGCTCCTGTGATCATTCTCAAAACCGGGAACTCCGCTCCACCTCCCCGGGGTCCTCCACCACCCACCGCCGTCCGGCGTCATCTCCCGGCCGCACTATTGCCTCCGGCATAATCGGAGCAATCCAAGAAGAGACCCGAGAGAGATGCGGATTCGGCGCACAGGAGAGGTCCTCCAAGACCCGTAAAGTGGGGGATACCTCTGCTCGCAGCCCACTGCTCGCCGACACCGCTTCTACCATCAAGCCCCAACCGCGGGGACAATCCGCTCAATAGCCTACCCTATCTCCTCACCGGCCACCCGCGAGGAGGCATGGGAGAAAAGGAAGCAGCGGGGACGTGCCCGCCATTACCGGGTGGACTCGTATGCCCTGGCCCGCCCAAAATTCTCGCGGGCATTTGGCCGATCAACCGGCTCTTCGCCCTCGACTTCTACCACCAGTGGCCGAGAAGGAGAACGCATCGCCCCGATGGGGGACATTGGGGTTGCCCTTACCGAGGTAGGGACCTTTCCTCCGGCTTCCTCACTTAGCTTTGATGTTCCACCTAATCCCGACTTTCTTCCTCGCAGTGGGCAACAAGGCCACGAGGCTCCGGAGACTTGCGACAAACCGTCCGCCGAGATTGCGCAATACTAAGTGACTCCGCGGCAACTCCGCGAGCCGGAGCAGCCCGGGAAAGGTGGGTACTCCGAGCTCCCTCCCCGGATGCCAAGGAAAAGGAGCTCACCACCAAGGAGTCCGATCTCAAGGGCTTCCAGGAGAGGGCGACCGAGCCGGGAGCAGAGCCTAGAAAAGGCAAAGGGTCGGCGGAATGAGCTCACGCGGGCACAAGCACCAAGCCGGAGCAAAGAAATGAAGAGCTCGCAACCAAGCTAGGAGTCGCGGAGGAGCCTGGCCGACTCGGAGGCTAAGGCCGATGAGCTCTCCGAGAAACTGCTACCTCTCACGCAGCTTGAGCCGGAGAGGGAGAGGATGCCGGGCAGAGGCTCGCAAAGAAGCCGCTGAGGAGTATAAGAGCTCGATCGCTTATCATGAGTGCTCGGCCCAAGATGAGGCCTGGGTCCCATTACGTATCCGGAATTTGCGGCCACGGTGTTCTCTCGTACAAGAGCTGGCCGTTATTGGCTCGGTTGTTGCTACCGATGAAGAGTGCTTGCCCGGGCACGCCTTAGTTCCCTTGTCCGAGGATGAGGTCAAAGGCTTGGAGCTGTCCGCTGCGGCCTCCTTGCCTCCTGTGGCAGAGGTGACTGCCCTTAGTCTCATAGCCGAGCTGGATGATCTCGCGGTTCGGGAGAACCCTATTTCTCTGGGATGCCCCGCTCAGGTTCTTCCAAATGGGCCCGCCATAGAGACCTATTTCCTTCGCGGCAGCCTCCAGCCCAGCCTCCGCCGAGCAACAACCGCTTCCTACCACCGAGGTGACTCCGGAGACCACTCGCTTCCCAACTCCGGACTCCGAAGCGGGCACAGGGCGCGGCCACCGAGGAGCCAGGAGTGGGCACTGATGGAGCGGCCGTCGAGGAGCCCAAGGAGAATGCTCCCTCAGTATAGGATTTTTGTTTTTTTTCTTTTTGTAATAGTGTAGGACCCTTTGTAATAGTGTAGGAATTTTGTAAATACTTCCTCATCTTTAATAGAAGAATTTTTCTCCACTTGGCTCCTGTATTTTTATCTTAATTGCTTGTCTCGTAGGCTATTTTGAGTAGTTTGGCAATCTTCGAGCATCTTAATACTTGCATTCTTGCCTTACCACTTTTTCCAGCTTTTTTGACTTGCAATTAACTTTATACTCTCCTTCGCGGCAAAGCAGCCTAAGTAGGCCCTTTCGCCCGCATTTTTTGAGTTTTCCTAACTCTTTATTCAAAACCCTTAGGTTTTTGTGAGAGTCACCTTTATTCTTCTATGATCGCGTTTGTTTAGCCTTGTGGCAAAGTTAGGGTCTTGACCCCATTGTCTATTGGCTTTGTTAAACTAGTTTGATCACTCTCTTCCATTTACACTTATTCCCACTTGCGGCTGTGGTGTAAGTCAAAAGTATCCAAGGCAAGCATACTTTCATGGGCATGCAGAAGGTGGCCGTGAGGCTATTTTCCGCGCAATGTAAAGGTAGGAGCATATTTTAGCATAGAGGCCCTTTAACCCCCGGCATCCGTATCCCCTTATTGGAGGTTCTCACTTATTTGACCCTTTATTCAAAACTCCCTAAGGTTTTTCGTGAGGGTCTCGTGGCGATCCGGTGAACGGGCTTATATGTAGGCCTTTGTCACATACGAGGCATGCGAGTAACGGCCCTAACGAGGTCCTTCGCGCAATTAGTGGGTCCGGACTTCGGTCGTTGTCCCCACTCAGAGTCCGTAGGCACGGGCATCATGGCCTTTGTACCTACGTTCATCTATATCCACTTATTCTTGGTGGTGTCACGCGAGCGGGAAGGAGTCCTCCCCGCGATCACGGTACGGATCGTAATGGATCTTTGTACATATATAGGCATGCGGATCCTTAGATCTTTGCGCATCGGTAAGTAGGAGCTCATATGTTGGCTCTTGAACTTCACCGGCATCCGCACGCGGGCATCCACCTTAGCTTTTGAAATTTGGTGGGAATTGATTTTTGCATCAAAATATGATGATAACTTCTTCCTTATATATATATAGTCTATACTCCTTCCAAAATTACAAAGACTTCAAAAGAAGTATCTCTTAAGGTGGTCGCTATTCCGGGAGTGCTTAAGCTCTTCTCCCTCTTTTGGTCGCAACATATAGGTGCCCTCTTTGACTATCTTTGTAACCTCATATGGACCTTCCCATTTCGGGGACGACTTGTTGAAACCAGGTTGGGTCCCTTGGACCTCTACGCTTACGAGTACCCGGTCTCCAGTGAAAAACTCCTTTTATTTACTCTTTTATCATGGTGCTTCTTCGCTTCTGTTTGTAGTTCACCATTTTTTCATGTGCCCGCATTCTCTTTCCTTCGAGATCGTCCAGGTCACACCTTCATTTGCCTCGTTTTGAGACTCGTCGAAGTATGTGACTCTGTACGAGGGTAGGGCTACCTCAACTGGAGCCATTGCCTCGACCCGTACGTGAGCGAGAAGGAGTTTCTCCTGTTGAATTTCTTATCGTGGTGCGGACAACCCACAATGCGATGCGGAGCTCGTCTAACCAACGTCCTCCTCGTCCTTCCAAATTTTTCTTTAAGGCGGTTAGGACTAGCTTGTTCGCGGCCTCGGCTTGACCATTTCCCCGAGGATAGGCAATCTGCGGACTTACGGTGTTGCACAGCCGTTCATTCTCACACATTCGGCGGTGAATTTTGCGGAGAATTGGGTGCCATTATACGAAATTATTGCTCGGGAACCCCAAATCGGCAATAGATGTGGTCGTGGACAAAGCGATAGTGTTATCCTCGGAAATAGTGGCGAAGCCCTTTGCTTCCGTCCACTTGGTAAAATAATCCACGGCCGCACGGCATACTTGATGCTTCCTCTAGCCATTGGAAATGGTCCAATAAGATCTATCCCCCAGCGTATCAAACGGCCGCGATGGTACTACCAAAGTCTGCTCTGTTGATGGTAGTCTAGGGATGTCCGCAAATCTCTGGCACTTATCACATTTTCTAACATACTCCTGCGCATCCCTTCTCATTGTGGGCCAAAAGAATCCTTGGAATTTGATCTTGTCCGAGAGGGTGCGAGCACTGGATGTCCGCCACAAACTCCTTCATGAACCTCATAGAGTAAGTTGGTGACCGTGTGAGTCTTAACACATCTTAGTAAAGGCTTGGTGAATGATCGCCGAAAAAGCACCCCATCGAGGACGAGGTATTTCGCGGACACCGTTCGATGGCTCTAGCCTTTCTTGGATCCTCGGGAGGGTTTGCTTCTCGATGTAATCCTTCATTTCATCCACCCGAGTCCCTTACTTGATCCTCAATATTGTTTATACGTATTCGATCTATAGCGAGTCTCTCAGTGAATTCAATCGGCAATTTGTCTCCAACTCACCAATTTCTTGCTCGGTTATTCTTGAGAGGAGGTCGGCTTCCACATTGTCCTCTCTCATGACTTGGTTCGGCTCATAGTAAGTGAAATTTTTGATGAGGGTTTTTGCAAGGTCGCGATGCAGTTAGTCTTGGGTTGATAGTATCATACTCCCCTTAATTTGATTAACTATGAAGCCGAGAGTCACTATTGATCTCAATATTACACTCCCAAGTCTCTTGCCAATTCCATGCCCGCTATAATCGCTTCATATTCGGCTGATTGTTTGATGCCTCGAACTTGAACCTCAAGGCCCTCATGAATTTCTCCCATGAGTGCAATCGAAGTATGCCCGCTCAGCGATTAACTTGCTCGCGGAGCCGTCCCACATATAAAGTCCACACCTCTTACGGACGCTCCCTTGGTTGAACAATTTACGTGCTCGGGCTTTTTGGGTCATCTTCGATTACGCTCGCTTTCTTTTTCCGAGGTCATTTGTCCTTGATTTGAATGATGATTCTACTACAAAATCAACTAAGGCCTGCGCTTTGATTGTCTTTCTCGGGAGTAGGTGATGCGGAACTCGGTGAGCTCTATAGACCAAGCTAGCATTCTCCCCAGGGACTCTGGTTTATGTAAAACCTTTCTAAGCGGGGCCTCGGTTAGTACGGTTATAGGATGTGCGAGAAAAGTAGGCTCTTAATTTTCGAGCGTCTACAAGCAAGGCGTAAGCTAACTTTTCTATATTAAGATAACGCCCTTCTACGGCGGACGGTGCCTTACTTACATAATAAAGCTGGTTTTGGGAGTTATTCTCCTCCCTCACAAGAACATTTGCTCTTGCCGGATCGATCTGACTAAATATAGAAAAAGCTCTTCTCAGGGCACCGTTCTTTGAGTAGAGGTGGTGCCCGAGGTATGTCTTGACTTCTTCAAAAGCTCGATGGCACTCGGTGCTCCATGTAAATTCATCGGCTCTCTTCCCCCTTTGAGAGTTTTGAAGAAGGGGAGGCATCTCTCTGGCAGTGAGATGAAGCGACGAGTGCGGTGATGCGACCATTGAGTTTTTGTACATCCTTCACGCGGGCGGGAGGTTTCATGTCTAATAGGGCTGGATTTTCTCGGATTAGCCTCTATCCCTCTTTGGTTGACCATGAATCAGGAACTTGCCCGCCTTGACCCAGCGCACTTAAGGGGTTTAGCTTCATCTTTGTTATGGCGCAAGTTTTTGAAGGTTTCCTCCACATCGAGCTCGTGGGAGTTTTCCTTAGTTTTTATGACCATGTCGTCGATGTAAGCCTCAGATACGCCTAGTTGGTTTTTAAAGACCCAGTTGACCATGCGGCGATATGTGGCTCCTGCATTTTTAGCTTAGAAGAGGGCATCATAGTGTAGCGGTATGTCTTGCCGCAGAATGAAGGCTGCGGCGGACATCTTCGGGAGCCATACTGGATGCGGTGGTAGCCGGAGTAGGCATCAATGAAGCTTAGAACCACGTGTCCGGCTATAGAATCCACCAATCTGTCTATGCGAGGAAGAGGAAGCAATCTTTGGGGCATGCTTTGTTGAGATCGGTGAAATCAACGCACATCCTCCATTTGCCATTGGATTTCTTAACCATGACCACATTGGCCGGCCACTGGGGTAGGAGATCTCCTTTATTATCCCCGCTTTTAGCAACTTTTCCACCTCTTCCTTGATGGCAATCTCTTTCTCAGGGAGAAATATACTGGATTTTTGGTGAATGTTTTTGAAGGAGGGGTCATCGTTGATTTTATGGAGGATCACGTCCTCGGCGATGCCTTGCATATCTTCCACCCTCCAAGCCGAACACATCGCAATTTGCTCTAAGGAACTCAATAAGTATCCTTCTTTCCTCATTGTGAATTTCCATTGACCTTAGCTTGTTTGCTCGGGGAAGTGGGGATTGATTACCACCTCCTCGAGCTCGTCGTTAGGTTGAAGGTCGCCGATTTCACGATTGTGCGAGGAGTCAATGACAATAGTTGGGGGTTGACTGAGCTTCGGTCGGTGTTGCCATTGAATATATGATATCGCGGTCAATTTCCCCTCTATTCCTCGATCAATATATCCTCCTCAACAGGGCGGCCAAGTTGCTTTGATTTTACGCTCATCTTGAGCTCCGCGCTTTGTGGAATGGAAAGAAAGCATGCCAATTGGTACGGGTGGCGGCGGGAGTGCAAGGGCTTTCCCCTTTGTTGACTTGTCCTCGCCTTTTCCCTCTATTATTTTGTCCTTGCCCTCTATCTGCGGGCGGGATGTCACGGCCTTTCTGTTCTTTCCTTTTTTCCTCCAAAGTGCTCGGAGGAATCTCCCGGCCGGTTCTTGATGGTAGCAACCCCGCCCGGGGTGTTAAATTTCACCCTTTGGTGGGGACGGACGCAACTATTCCCAATTCGGCTGAGCGATTCTGTGAGAATGGCATTGTATTGGGAAGGAAGATCGACCACCATGAAAGTTATCTTGGCCGTCTTACATGGGTTTTCTCCAATAGCTACGTCAAACACAATCGTCCCCTTTACCCTTACGGCGTGGTTTGTGAAGCCTTCGAGCATGCCCGCATATGGAGTGAGATGTGCTTAGTCATTCTCATCCCAATCAAAGTATGGTAGTAAAGTATGTCGCGGGCGGACTCCAGTATCTACCAACACACGGCCTATGTTTGCCGGTTGATTCTCATTCGAGGGTGAGTGGGTGTGTGGAATGAAAAAAAAGGGTGGAGGCAAGTTCGCTCCTTTTGAACCCAATTTCCGGCTCTTCCTCGGGGCCGGGCGGGGATGGAAAAAACCTTCTCTAATGTCCGAATTTGGAGAGACAAGCCCTCTTAGTGGGAGGTTCCTCCCAGTGAAGTTAATGTCGTAGTCCCAAAATCGTCATCATTATTATCTCTTTCATTCTGTCTGGTCCCGGTGTGTCGTGCCGTGGCGATCATTGTTATTGGGGGCGGTATTGTTTCCTTAACCCACTTGGTTAGCTCCCAGATTATTAATTTTCTGTTGGATTACTCGCTTGGTGGAAACAATCCTCGATTCCGTGCCGTGGTCGTTGTGAAACTCACGAAATTTAAGTCTACTCCTCTCGTTTGGCTTTCGAAGCATGGGGAGGAGGAGGAAAAGTCTGAAGCTCTCATGATCACCGCCCTTGGGTCGGTGAGCTCTGTATAAAGCTTGTTTCGGCCACGGCCTTTTGAGCCTTTCGATCCCAGGCCTCTGTTTTGCCACGATTATTGGCAGCGGGCTCGGGGTGGTCTCACTGGACTTGGCTTATCCTTTCTTTCGCGAAGCTCGTGGAGCGGAGCACACTAGGCTCTTCGGCGGAGGCGATGGCCGATGCCCTTTCATACATTTCCTCATTTGATTTAGGTTTCTTTGGAGGCAAAATTCATTTGAGGAAGGAGTTGCGAGGCCGCCTTCAAAACATAGTCGATGTCCCCCTCGTCCGGGTCCACAATCTCCTCGCTCACCTTCTGAGCAGGATATATAATCTTTTGTAGGCTCATTTGGTGCACGCTTGACACGGACAAGATCTGTCTTTGGTCTAGCGGGCACACTGCTCCGGCAAAGGCATTGAGGAAGAGGACTACGGGCGGGCGAATGATCGAATACACCGGGGCTTGAGGGCTAGCATCCAAGATAGGGCCTTGCCGGTGAAGGTCGCGGCCCAGCTTTGCACATCACCGACTCATCCGCGGAGAATAAAGCCATCGGCCCTCAAATCTTCCCATATGACTCTTGGCATTTTGGATCCATCATAGGTGTCCATGCAGGGGTTTGCCCTTACGGATCGGTGCCGCGCAATTTTATCGGCGAAGGCGTCCATAGTGCGGCCACACTTACAGGCGGCCTTCGATGGGTTTCCCACATCTTCTGCATGAATTCCACAAACTCGGGGTTACGATCATCAACCTTTTGCTTTTTAGCTCGTGGAGTCACGGCCTTCTCCTTGGCGGAGCCGAGGGTCGGCTTTGGACTTCGCACGGTGATTTGGTGTGCCTCTTCCCCCCTTTCCTCGCTATCATCTACATGCACCACGCTCAGTCTGGCCGGTGTCCGCGCTCGAGTGGGTCGGCCGGTTTGCCCCAGCGGCTTGACTAGCGGCGAGTGTGCGGGAGCTCGTTGGGAGAACCTTTGTGACCCTTGAGGGAGGCTGTAGCCCTCCGTTGGCCTCTATTTCAAATATTTCCATCTCGCGTCGTTGATGGCCGTAGCTTCCGCGACCGGTTTGGATTTGGAGGCTAGGATTTCCTTCCTTCTCGGGATGCGCTGCAGGGGAAAGTGGGGTGGTCGGATTGGTGTTTTTTATGCGAGCTTGGGGAGTTTTGGGCTAGTGTTTAGTAGGGCTTGGGCTTTCTCGGCACGTGCTTCCTCGGTTAGCCAGGTGGAGAGCTCGTTGGTAGGGATTTTGAGGCGAGAATGGGCCCCCATTACGGTGAAGACAGAGTTGGTTTGCCTTTCCCTATTGTTATTGGAGGGTTCGGCTGGTTTTCCTCCTCTATGGTTAAATGGCCGGCATTTTTAGAATTTGAGACATGTCACGAAAGGTGAAGATAAGCTGAAAAGAAGTGTCTTTTGACGGTTAGTTGTTTAGGCTACGGGGTGTGTCGAAAACAAAAGTTTTAAATGGGAAAAACTTAGTGACGTAAAATAGAAGAGCCTTTCGGCCTTTGAATTTGTTTAGGACACGTGAGGTGCCTTGAAAACAAAAGATTTTTAACGAGAAACGAAAGAAAGTCAGTTTCCCTGCAATGGAACCACTGATGACGCCACAGCTTTTCGGGGTCAGGAGCGGTTCAAGGATATCTGGCTAGGATATATTTGGTGGTTTTGTGTACCTAGATCACAACACAAACAAGCAGATTAAGGTCGAAGTTGGATGTTACTCCAACTCGGGCCCTCGGGTGTGAGAGTAAGAATCTTGAGTAATAAGGCTTTGAATACCTTTGGAGTGTGTGTGTGTTTAGGTTTAGAGAGTAAAAGAGCTTACTCAATTGTATATGGAACTTACCTTGCCCGAGGGTAAAGGCCTTCTATTTATAAGCGATGCCGTGGTGCTTGTTGAGGTAAGCAATGAGATCGGCCACAGGGGGCACTTTGGTATTTGACCGGCTACACGTGTCCGCGGCTAATTGGTCTGTCGGGGAGGGAACATTGACATCCGGGGGACATGGTGAAAGGGACATGGCCGTGTAGCCAGGCTTAGTGCATTAAATGGAATAGTAGGCGCGGGTGGCCGCATTGAATGCGTGATGGGGGAGCGGCAAGTGGCTGTCGAGCCCGGTAAGCTAACTTGCTCGGTAAGGCTTGACATCAGCAAGGGAAGCGGCATGTGCCGCGGTCAACGTTGTGCCGCGATCAAAGATATATGACGAGCACGGTTGATGCGGGCATGACTCTGCGGGCGCGGATACGGCGAGCGGGGTTCCCGTGGTCCTCGACGGGGACGAACCGAGGAGGGACACGGTCTTGACCACAAGGGCCTATTTGTCCGCGGTCTTCCCTCCAGCGGTCTAGGAACTGCTACGTCACTGGTTCCTTGGGCTAGACCGAGCGCGGGCCCGGTCCAGTAGATCCGGGCTCATCAACTTCTTGTGTCTTTAAATAAATATTTAAATTTTATTTAAGATATATTTTGAAGATGTGTAATTTTTATATAATTAAATAACAAAGATGTAAATATTTACGTTATTTACTTTCTAATTATTTAATTTTGCATGTACAAAATAACTATTAAAAAATTGATAACAAAAAAACAATTTGAACTTGGTGTTTAACAAAAAGAAGACATTCATTTTGTTGAAAAAAAATATCTAAAAACCGGAGAATCATTTCATTCAAATGTTCTAAAAGTCTACTCTCTCCGTCCCATACTCTACGTGCACACTTTTCATTTTGGGCGTTTCAAACCTATGTGCACATTTTCTAAAATGGAAAGGAATCTTTACTATTCCCTCCACTCATTCTCTCTCCTACATTATTTTAATACTCACAACACCATTATAATTTACTATTCCCTCCACTCATTCTCTCTCCTATTTTATTTTCCCACTCACAACACTTTCAATATAATACTCTCTCCTTAATTTACGTGAAAAGTCAAACTAGACACCTAGATATAAGACGGAGGGAGTATATAAGATTGATAGGCGCCAAAGTCAAACCTAACTCCTACGACACCTAAGCGAGACTTAAGCGGGGCCGAAACTTAGTCATAATTTATAGTAACATCTTGGTAAAATATGGCTCCGTTTGTTTCGACGTAAAACATTTTTTGGAAAACGTTTTCCGGAAAATGTTTTCCTGTAAAATGTTTTACGGAGGTAAGGCGTAAAATGTTTTACGGAAAAAGGGTGTAAAATGTTTTCAGGTGTTTGATAAGAAAAATATTTTTCGGAAGGGCGTAAAATGTTTTATTAAAAAAAAAATTTTTTAATCATTTTGTAACCACCCCACCCCCCCACCACCACCCACCACCCACCCCCCAAATTTTTTTTTTTTTGTAACCGCCCCACCCACTCCCTGCCTACCCCACCCACACCCCCCCCCCATAAAAAAAAAAATTGGATGGGCAGAAATATTAAGAAAATGGGTGGGGAAAAAATGTTGTGATTGTAATTTGAAAATAGGAGAGAGAATTAGTGGAAGAAATAGTAAATTTGAAAAGTGTTATGAGTGTAATAGTGAATTAGGAGAGAGAATAAGTGGAAAAAATAGTAAAAAAATCTTTGCCAAAAAAGAAAATGTGAAACTTCTAACCCTCTTTTAAATAATTAGTGAAATTTTTATTAGGACGGAGTGAGTATATATTTATGCGAATTTGAAATAGTCGGCAAATTAGGAGCGATAGCGGGGTGAATGAGTGAATGATTTTTAGAATGTAGCCATTCGTGAAAGCTAACGAAAGGGGCCCACAAAGGGTCCAGGGTAATACATAGACGTATATTCGTACATACAGTCCTCGCAACGTTCCAATTTTATCCCCATCTCAGTCTCTCTCCAAGGCCAAGCCACCAGATCAGAACAGAATACGTCTGGCAGTTGCACATGGTCCAGGGTCCAGAGTCCACAATCCTGAACCCCAAGGTAATCTTCCGTCCCCCCATCTTAATCTCAGCTGTTATTTTTTTCTCCTCAATTCCATCTACGTTTCTCATAATTCAATTGTATTCTGTGAATCTGTGATTCAAGTTCCACCTACATAAATCATCATAATTATTGAAAAATCGTTGGAATTTGGAATCAAATCTTGTATCTGGCGATCTCTTCTTTGATTAGATGATTGTTACGTCTCTAGATCTGAATTTTCTGTTTGGCGTAGTTTAAATTCAGGTTTGTTTATCGAAATTCAGTATTCGTTCTATGGAATTTAGCTACATCCTGGTGTTGATTTCGCTTGGGAGCTGTTTTCTTAGGTTAGAACTTAGGATTGAAACTGAAACAACTTTTGCCTGAATCTCTGGATTGGAAATCGTCGTTAATTGGTCTCAGGAAAGTTTTGTGTTTGAATGGAGTTTGGAAAAGGTTACACCTTCAAGTGATTGTAGCCATAGTTGTTTTAAGTCAGCTGTGAAGTGAGTTCGATTGTACAGACGCTATCATGATTTTGATATGATAAAGCAACCCTTTTATCTCGCTATTCGTTGACGTTCTAAAATTTCATGATCAGGAAACTGCCAAGAACCGGAATTTATTTTCTTTTGCCAGTATATACGCTGAAAACTAGACCAATAAAGGAACGATGGAGGAAGGAAGAAAAGAAGAGAGAGAGAGAGAGACCATGAGAGAAGGGCCACGAGCATGGAACTATCTAGTTATTTAGATCGAATTGAGATGGTCTGTTGGCCAAAAGAGTTTAGTTGCAATAACAATTAGATGAGTTGGAAGAGTACCAATAACTCTGAAGCTTTAACTTGTTTTCCGGTTAGAAATAACAAAACCTTTGAAGCTTGTTGTATTCTTATGGATTTCATTCATGTTGTTCAGTCTATCATTGAAGCCTGCCCTTACTGTGATGGTGATATAAGACAATCTCTAGTAGCTTGATTTATGTTGTCTCATGTTGAATCACATCATAGATGTCAAATTAACTGTTTTTCAATCTGTCGTGTAGACAAGTTATGGTCAGCTATGGCCAATTAATATAGTAAGATTGAGATGTTTCAACATACCATAGTGATTATACCAGTAATGATAGAGACATATTAATCTCCATAAACCAAAAACATTAGAACATAGACTGATTGTTGGCTAAGTTCACCCTACAGAAACATAGTGAATGTAAAGGTAATACAGATTCCTTTTTGATAGGTTGCAATTTGTTCATCGAAGAGAAAGTGTATTGCTATCCACATGGATATTCGGGAAGCCATTGGGCCCCTATTACTATTAGCTTGATATTTGAGAAGCTAGTGTGTAATAAGGACCCTGGTGGATATGGCTTTTTTTTTTTTTCTTTGCATGCAATCATTTTCTGAAGCAATTGTCACTAAATGAGACTGATTTTTGGTCATGATATGTTTTTCTTCACTTTGATAGAAAGAGATAGTTGATGGGACCAATTAATGCAAAAGTGATTTTTGTTCAAAATTAGTGTTGTTTGATACTCCTGTGAAATGAAGTGGAAATGACATATAATCAAAGGGAACAATGATTTCTTACTGGAAAAGAGATGGAAAAGGGAATGAATTTAGATCAAACATTCTACCGGAGTTCTCACATATTACCCAAACTTATAGGTATTATTATCAATTGTAAATCAGTGGTCTCTACCAGAGTTTTTATACATATTGTTGAACCTAAAACCCTCTAGGTTGACTCTATAACTCTGAAGGTTCTTATTGGTGATGGTCTCAAGTGAGAAGGGAGTTCTAGAAACTACTGTCAGTCAGTGTAGATCTGTCAGCCGTAGAACTCACTGCACACTCGCTTTTTTGTTATTTAATTCTGAAAATTATTATTGTGAATAGCTCGTGATGATCTTCTTTTCATTGAAATGCAGATTCATTTTTGAGGACTCAACTTTGTATAATTCATTACATTTCTTTCAACTTTCAGACCAGTAGGAAATGGTCAAAAGGTTACTTCTAGCTCTGGCTTGCCCCTTCACGTAGCTAACCTAGATAATGCTCTAACTTCCTTTTTATCCTTTCCTTAAACAGGCATGGAGCGTTTTGATTTTCAAGAAGTACCATGTCTCAGTGTTTAGCGGGGGTCAAGCATTTGTGTGCTTCCCTATTGCACTGCTGTGACCTTGAACTGTATAAACAATCTAGGGGCCTTGACGATCCTGAAATTCTTGCTAGAGAGACCGTGTGTATGTTCTTAATCTAGTTTCTTATTGTTCATTATTTACTGTTTGATTATTGGAACCCACATCATTAAGTTGTAGGACGATATGGGAATGTGTTGTAATGTAATTTTCTTGGGATGTGGTGTAAGTTAGAATTCTACTGATAATAAGAGTATCTATGATCTTTCTTGGCGATAGATTCCTTTTTGGCAGGTACAGCTATACTTTTATTTTTTTGTAGAATCATATTAGGCCTTTAGCTTACTTAAATCAGAAATACAAAACAATCAATTATTTAACAATTTGGTCTCTGTATGCAGTTTTACTGGAACATGTACACTTAAATTTTGATCTATGGTATATGCTTGTTCAAATGGGCTGTTTATTGTGTAGCAGACTGTTATATTTGATCTCTCACATGCCTCGTGATTTTAAAATAGGGTAATTTGGGGGGGGGGGGGGTTATAAAGCTTCTCAGGTATACAAGGCAAGGAAAAAGCAGAATGGCTGAATTACAGGCGGGAGAAGAAAATGAGCGAGATAGGGAGAAAAAGCAGTTCTGTTGTACTTTGTTACTAGGGAGTGACGACCATCTGAGTGCACTCTGTTCTTTTTTCTTGGTTTCAACTTGTGAATTTTAAATTAGGCACTATATACAAGTTTTTTTTATCAACTATGTAGTGCATTTTTTAATACTTTCTACTTTCACTGTTTAGAAAAAAACGTTTTATTTCCTTTTACTTTGTCCCAGAAAATTGTTCTGCTTCTAAATACAACAATAAATGTTTTGTTATATTACCAAGGGACAAGCAAGTGAAGCATGTTATATACTCCCTCTGTCCCTGAATAAATGTCGCACTTTCAATTTTGGTTCGTCACAAAATAAATGTCACGTTTTCAAATAAGAAAAATGACTTAGTGCAATTTTAGCATTGTACAAGTAATGTACAAGTCAACTGTGACATTTATTATGGCAGAGGGAGTAAAAAATTCAGGTTTTCAAATAGAATAGAAGGAATTTTGTAAGACGTAGGGGCTATAGTAATTTAGTTTATACTTTGACCCCCATCACTTCAATTCCTGGCTACGTCCCTGATGTTAAGGTTGTTGGACAGCAATGGCTGCAGAGCAACGACTGTGGGGGTTCTTTAGCACGCTTGGGGGAAGGAAAAAAGTGGTGTGGATGTGCTACTAAGCTTCAAATGTGAAAGTATCCGCTTGTTGTCGCTTACCTGATTTAGGGACTCAAGCCAATGTAAATTATTTCTTCTAAATATATAGTAGTCACTATTTTCTTTGTTACAAACATGATCTTGGGTTTCAGCATTTTTTAATCCTTAACATTTAACTTGATTATCACTTTTATTCTTCTCTTCTTTTCCTTTTCTAAATTTTATTCCTATTTCTTCTTTTAACTTGCTTTTTTTTTCTTTCATCTTTTCTTTCACGATGACACATATGAGGATTCATGTTAGCCGACCCCAAATTATTTTGGGGCTAGGGTTTTGTTGTTGTTGTAACACTTAAGCAAGCTAATGATTGATCTTGATCACTTTGGTATGGGAGAAGAGTTCCCAATTTGTATATCATATGTTTGAATCCATTTTCAAATATAAACACCTGCTAATTTTCTAATGGTAAACTGACATTAAGATTTATGCACTTATTCTAGCTGTTTTACTCACCTATTGCAGTTAGCGTAAGTGAAATTGAAGCACTTTATGAGTTATTTAAGAAGATTAGCAGCGCCGTGATTGATGATGGATTGATCAATAAGGTTTGTATATGTTCTTTTAAATACAAACTTTCATTTTGTAATATATTATTTTCGTTATTTTTTCCATTTTTAGTAATCTAACAGCTACTTTGATGTTGTTCCTCAACAAAATTTCAGGAAGAGTTTCAGTTGGCATTATTTAAGACAAACAAAAAGGAGAGCTTGTTTGCTGATAGGGTACTTTCTCTTAGATTGCCATTTGTTTTTTCATGTATCAAAACTACTAGAATAACTATCTTTCTCAACATGAGCATTCAGCTTGGTGTGGTTTTGCTATAAAAATGCATGTTGTAGATCACGTATACGAAATACTATCTTTGCATATTTAGAAGTGGCATATAGTTAACTGATGTATCCCGTTAATTCCATTCTCTCTAAGGTGTAGGATGTATTGCAATGCTCCTAATTCTCTTGATTGTAGGTGTTTGACTTGTTTGACACTAAGCACAATGGAATCCTTGGGTTCGAAGAGTTTGCTCGTGCGCTTTCTGTATTTCATCCAAATGCTCCTATCGATGATAAGATTGAGTGTATGTTTTATTATGTTCCTAAATACGTGGATCATAACCATTTAGTCTTGCTCTCTCTTTTGCAGCTGCTGAAAGATTACACTTACTGCCTCATTCTAAAATCTCTTCATACTATTGCAACTCTCTGTTTGCAGTTTCTTTCCAGCTTTATGATCTCAAGCAGCAAGGTTTCATTGAGAGGCAAGAGGTAACTTTATCTATAATGCAATTATATTACATGAAAGTCTGAAACCTAAAGTAGTGAGAACTGGGACTTGTAGTTGGGTGTAGATCTGTAATATTGCTGTTCTTATTTTGTTTTTTCCCCCTAAATTGCTGTCAGAAAAATCCAGGAAGTGCTTGTGTTCAGTCTTTTCTGGTTTATCAATCATTCAGCAATTGTTCAGTTCTGAATGTGGAAGTCAGTCCACATAACAGTCTATCAAGTGTTCTTGTCATTTATATATATCTGGTTTTGTAGGTGAAGCAAATGGTTGTTGCTACCCTGGCTGAATCTGGCATGAATCTTTCAGATGATGTCATCGAGAGTATCATTGATAAGGTACTCTCTACATCTAATCTTTGTTTCTGTGTTCTAGGAAGAGGATGAACCTACTTTAACATCTGACAGTTGAACAATTATAAAATCATTTGAGTTTTCATGCTATGACAACATACCACGCAGTACACAAGAACGTTACACACTAAAAATGGACCAAGCATGTTTTGTGGCTTATTTAAGGAACGTTGGTTAGAGACTAGACTTCTCTATATGATGTGGAATTCCATTGGCAGCTGAACATGCCTACTTCTAAGGATTGGTCAAATTATTGTTCTATCATTACTAGGCCACATTATACTCTCTCCGTCCCATAATGATAGTCCCATTTGACTATTCAAACATTTCAACAACCTATTTTCATTTCCATTAATAACCTTAATGAGGTCTAATAATTACTCCATTACTCCCTCTTCTTCCTTGGTTGGCTCTCATTTTTCTTCCTTGGTTGGCAATTTCAGAAGTTCAATGATTTATACCTAACAATTTTTGAAATGGGATTTTCTTTTTGGGACAAAAAAAATGTGAAAGGGGAACATCTTAATGGGATGGAGGGAGTAGTAAATAAGTACTCCATATTTAAGTACTCCCTCCGTCTCCAAATGAATGTCCAAAAAAAATTCACGCTTGCTCCTGAATCTTGATCAATAGCAAATTTGAATTTTTTTTATTTTTTTTTTTGTACATTCATATTGGAACAGAGGTAGCAAGACTCTTATGCATCTACAAATGGTTTGAAAATTTCCGGATTGACCCTTTTCCAACTGTGTTATTCATTCATTTAGTACTCACTCTGAATGGGATTTTACTTTATATAGACCTTTGAGGAAGCGGATACAAAACATGATGGGAAGATTGACAAGGAAGAATGGAGGAGTCTCGTACTGCGACATCCATCCCTTTTGAAGAATATGACCCTTCAATACCTCAAGTAAGTTTATAACTACTACTACCTCCATCCAAAAATGAATGTCCAAAAACGTTTCAAATTTACTCTTGATCAAGAACAAATTTGAAATTTTTTGGACATTTATTTTGAGACGAAGTGAGTACGTAGTACGTCATGATTTGTTCATTTATGGTGTTATTTATGTTTGGTGTTAGAATATCTTTGGGAGATCATCACTAATAAAACTATGTGTTTGTTAATCAAAAATAAACTTCAAGCCCTGAATGAAAGCAACAATTCCCCCCTGCATAGTGCATAAAAGTATTGCTAGATGAACTAATCATTCTTTTACCAGAGACTTTGATTCTGGCCTGGCCGGTGAAGAAAACTTTTAGGGGCCGTTTGGTAGGTCGATAAATGACCGGATATGATTATTAGTCCAATAAAAGTATGTTTGGTAGATTAAATGCAACCGTAGTAATTATCCAAAGTACAATCCAGATAAGCATCTGAACACCTTTTATCCCCTTCTTATGTATCCTAAAAAAAGGGTGATATTATTAATCCCTTGATTAATAACCTCCTCCCTATTAATATGAGCTAATCCTAACAGGCTACCAAACGAGTCCTTGGGCGTTAAATTACTGGTCTTACCTTCACTCGGTTAAATTGCTCTTTAAGGTTTAGCAATTGTACCTCATCTAAGACGCTTATGTAGCTTAGAAGTAGAACTATGTTTGAACCTTGCACTCTTATCACTTCAAGAAGCTAGGACGATCTTATTCACTCATGGATTTACGTGGTTTCTTGAACAGGGATATCACCACAACATTCCCGAGCTTTGTGTTTCACTCAAGAGTTGAAGATACTTGATGCAGGATCTGAATCAAAATTCTTCAATGACTTCGTTTATAAAGAGTTATTTTTATTTGTTATATCTCTCAAGGACTTTGCCATTTGGTTTTGGTTTCAACAACTCTGTGAACATACTTTCCTCCAGAGATAGAGTATGTTTGGCAACTGTGATTTGAAGTGTGGTGTTAATTTCATTGATTAAACGTTATAGTTATTTATTCTTGAATAGGTTGCTTCACTTTTATATTTTTTGTTTAGATAGATGTGAATCAAATGTGGGGTGTTTTCTTGTTGTTTTGACACCAATCATTTTCGATGGAGCCAAATACTCACTATTTTTGGCTTGGGAATATGATGGAATAAAGTAAAATGACTCGCTAAACTACTGCGTTTCTTTGTTATTAACCAGCAGTCGGTCTATTTAATTTTTGACGCAATTTTCATCATGGATAATTCGAAAACAACTTCTTTGCGTTTTAATATCGAAAACAACCTCTTTGCGTTTTAATACAGGGGCAAGGTTGCATACATTCGACCCTCTTTTTTTTCATCGTAGGTGGGAGTCAGTGGGAACATTTGCGACGACCCTCTTTTTTTTCATCGTAGGTGGGAGTCAGTGGGAACATTTGCGACAGTGAGCTAATTGGGGCCAATTAGTGAAAGTGTATCTTATATCCTAGTGTGCTTAAGGACTGTAACATCTCAATTTGGTTTGCAAGAAAGGCAGGCATTTGTTTTGGGTTACTTTTGCTAAGTTTTAAAGTAAGCAAGTTAAATTGATGTTGACCAAATAAAACATGGGACTTGATCACAATCTGCCAATGTGACATGAGGCTTTTCACAATCTGCTGGGTTGAATCTTGTTCAATAATCTTGACACTCTGCCGTGACATGACGGTTGCGAACGCGAACAGCCTTATGACAATTGTCAGGGGAAGACTCTAGCAAATGGTTCCCTCTCCCAACCCCATTTGCCCTTCATTAACAGAAAATCCAAAAATAAAATAAAAAATAGTGGCCATAAAACTCATGTTACTGAATCTACAAATTCCAAACCAGAAAACATGAACATCTGCAAATAAACAACCCAAATATGCAACAGCAAAACGGAAAAATAAAAAAAAAATAGCCAAGAAGACATTCATAAAACTGCAATGCTTACCGATAAATCTAAAAAATAACAAACCAAAAGAGTATTAATATTGTTAAACTATCACAAAATCCCATCATGATAATAGAGTTTAAAGAAAAAATTAAACATAACCAAAGACAGGTAAGTCCAGCTTAATCAACTTCCTCCATCTTGCTACCTTCAGCATCGGCATCAGCTTCCTCCAACGCAGGCATGTCAGCATCACCGTCCCCAGCATCGTCGTCAATGCTCAGTCCAAGTTTCAACATCCTATGGATCCTGTTACCGAATGTATTGGGCTCCTCAAGACTAAATCCAGACGTGAGCAATGCAGTCTCGAATAGCAAAAGAACCAAGTCCTTAACAGACTTGTCGTTCTTGTCAGCATCGGCTCTCTTCCTAAGCTCCTCCATTATAACATTCTCAGCATTAATTTCCAAAGTCTTCTTGCTGGACATGTAACCAGCCATGCTAGAATCCCTCAAAGCCTGGGCCTTCATGATTCTCTCCATATTGGCAGTCC